>VZTJ01006373.1:26591-67451 GCA_013397795.1 Orthonyx spaldingii | reverse complement strand
TTTTTTTTTTTTTTAAGTATAAAGTCATTTCTCCTTCCCTCCCCTGTGGAAAAAGCTTTTTCCATGTCTGCCTGTCCCACCTGACAGGAGCTATTAAAGCCTTCAAAACAGCTGAAAGCAGCACTTTGGTTCCTGTGAAAAGCCCAGACTGAAACGCTGATTCCTACCAGGCTTGTCAGGGCTGGAGACACGGAGCAGATCCCGGGGGAAAGCTGGAATTGCTTCTCACCGGGACAAGTTTGTTGTTTCTGTCCCCTGGGGGTTGAAAATTGCCTTGAAATATTTTCCCTGCAGACAGGAGGGAGCTGCAGGCTGGGTTTTGTCAGCCCTGGAATTCCAGCAAAGGAGTTGAGGGAAGGACAAGGAGAGGAAAAGCCTCGGAGGGGCTGTTTTCCCACAGGGAATGTCTCTCCATGGGTCAGGGCAGCAGATCCATGAGGAAAGAGGAGTTTTCAGGAGGCACCAAAGGAAAAGGAGGGTGGACAATGTTTAAATGAGGATTTTCCATCTCTCCACCCACCACACAGAATTCCAAGCATTTCCCAAGGAAAATGGGAGGGCACAAATGTCACAGCAGGGCTGGGAAATCCTCCTGGAGGCTCTGCAGGCAGCCGAGAACTTCACCCCATAAATGTGGGAGCTGCCAGCCGGCACAATCCATGCTTTGCTGTGGATAAATTCCTTTCCCATGGAGAATTCCGAGCAGGAAACCCATCCTTGGTTCCCAGTTGTTGACCCCTCTCTTCTCCTGCCTTTCAGTGCCCTCCAACCTCCACAGTCAGCGCTTTCTGTGGATAAATTTCTTTTCCATGGATAAATCCGAGCAGGAAACCCATCCTTGGCGTCCAACTGTTGTCCCCTCTGTCTTCCTGATTTTCAGTGCCCCCCAAACTCCACAGTCAATGCTCTGTGTGGATAAAGTCCTTTTCCATGGATAATTCCAAGCAGAAAACCCATCCCTGGTTCCCAATTGTTGACCCCTCTCTTTTCCTGAATTTCAGTGCCCCCAAACTCCATAGTCAGCGCTTTCTGTGGATAAATTCCTTTTCCATGGAGAATTCCAAGCAGAAAACCCATCCCTGGTTCCCAACTGTTGGCTCCTCACTTTTCCTCATTTTCAGTGCCCAACTTCCACAATCCATGCTGTGCTGTGGACAAATTCCTGTTCCATGGAGAATTCCAAGCGGGAAACGCGTCCTTGGTGTCCAACTGTTGATTCCTCTCTTCTCCTGCCTTTCAGTGCCCCCCAACCTGACGGTGCCTCAGGAGAAGTCGCCGCTGGTGACGCGGGAGGGGGACACCATCGAGCTGCAGTGCCAGGTGACCGGGAAGCCCAAGCCCATCATCCTGTGGTCGCGGGCGGACAAGGAGGTGGCGATGCCGGACGGGGCCCTGCAGACGGAGAGCTACGACGGGATCCTGCGGATCGTCAACGTCTCGCGGGAAATGACCGGGACCTACCGGTGCCAGACCAGCCAATACAACGGATTTAACGTCAAACCCAGAGAAGCCCTGGTGCAGCTCATCGTGCAGTGTGAGTGAGCTCGGATTTCCCCTTCATTTCCTTGCCGTTGTGCTGAGGAAAATTTGATTTATTCCTCCCCTAAACAAACAGCAGCAAGAATCTTATGGCTGTTACATATTTGATGTGGGGTTGTTTGTCTCTGTAGTTCCCCGAGTCCATGATTTTCATGTAAATAAGGAAGTAAAAATGACATAGGAGTCTCATTTATGGCAAAAAAAAACCAACCCAAGTGTGAGGTGATCATTATTTTCCCAGGGCTTTGAATTCCTTGACACAGGAACAAGCAGACGAGATGGGAGGACATATTTCTGTAAATG
Organism: Orthonyx spaldingii; assembly: GCA_013397795.1. Lineage (NCBI taxonomy): Eukaryota > Metazoa > Chordata > Aves > Passeriformes > Orthonychidae > Orthonyx > Orthonyx spaldingii. The sequence goes on along the minus strand of VZTJ01006373.1, from coordinate 65,609 downwards.
CTGAGCGGATCCCGAGCTCATTTGTTGCTGCTGTGTAAAACAAGGCGGAAAAAACGAGGGCAAGAGCTGTTCCCTGGGAGCTGATCCGCATCCAGATCCAGCCTGCTCTGCTCTGCCAGCCTCGGGAATGGGGAGGGAAAAGGAGGGGAATTTTTTTTTTTATTATTTTGCAAATGTGCAGCGTTTATTGCTGGAACACGGGAGGTCTGGTGTGAGGTGGTTTCTGGGAAGTAACAGGGGGATAACGAGCTGCTCTTTGTGCCGTGGATCTGAGCAGTCACCGAGCCACTTCCCCGCTCCGCTGCGCTGTCAGGACTTCATTTGGGTGTTTTATGAAGTGCAGCCCTCATTTATTCCACTTTCAGATGCCCCAATCTTCTGTCGCTTGGCTTTTTAGCAGCACTCGGTGCTCAGCACAAGTGACCTCTTTTGGGGCCTCGGGGGAGGAGCTGCAGCCTCACACATCCTCAGCGCTGAGAGGAAACTGATTTGTTTTCCTGGCTCTGTGTTGGAACTAATTATCCATGCACTTGATTACATGGTTGTGGGATCTCCAGAATTCCCATCCCAGCCTTCTCCTGGTGCTCCAGCACTGCTTTAAATCCCAAAGTCAAGGCTGGAGGGAGGATGGGACCTTCTCCCTGCTGGTTTTGGGGTTGGGTGTGTTAGGAGAGGGTTCATCCCACTGGAATTTGGAAATTAGGGGTCTGTGCCTCCTGTCCTTGGCTCAGACATTTTATCCTGGAAAAAAAGAGGCTCTGGGGGGACCCTGTGGCTCTGCACAAGTCCCTGACAGGAGGGGGCAGCCGGGGGGGTCGGGCTCTGCTCCCAGGGCACAGGGACAGGAGGAGAGGGAACGGCCTCAGGCTGGGCCAGGGGAGGCTCAGGGTGGACCTCAGCAGGAATTTCCCCATGGAAAGGGGGCTCAGGCCTTGGAACTGCCCAGGGAGGTTTAGAGTCCCCATCCCTGGAGATGTCCAAGGAATTCCTGGAGGTGGCACTCAGTGCCAGGGTGGGCATTGGGCACAGCTGGGACTCTGTGATCTTGGAGGGCTTTTCCAACCGCAGTGATCCCAGGATTCTGTGAATCTGGGAAAGAGAACCAACATAGAAACAGTGGAGTGTTGGTCCTTCTGGGTAAGGAGAGGGGAAAGTGGCTTCTTTCCCCTTTTTCTGGCACGAATTTGCTGTGAAAAGTAGAAAAGATTCTGTGGCTGAGGAATTCCAGCAGCTTCTCACTTCCTCAGGACCTGAGGCAGCTCCTGGTGGATCCCATGGGATGACTCCAGCTGACCTCTGGATTCCGGGGAATGCATTGCTTGGGCCGCTGTTGTTTTACCACCTCTTGCCGTTGCCAAAACTCCTCTTTTTGATGCGCTTTTGTTCTGCTTGAGATGCAGAATTTCTCTGATTCTGAGGGAAGCGACACAACCTGAAAATGCTTCCAAGAAGTAGGAGTTAAACAGGTATTTCCAGGAGCTTTTCCTTTCATCTCTCCGTGTTTAGAATTCTCCCTTTATTCACATCCTGGCAAGTGACAAATTGGAGATGAATGGAGAAAAATTATGGAAAGCTTTGATTATTTTTCCTGTGGGAGGAAAGTTTTTGTTCCCAACGACTTGAGCAGCATTTCCGTACCGAGGGTGGCATTTAACCAATTGTCATAAAAACTGGTTCTTTTCAGAATTTTGGAATATTTATCCTAGATGCTTCCAGCAGTGATGAACAGGGAAAGATATTTAATGGAACACTTTTATTTAGGGAATAACTCATGGATTTCGCCGTGGATGTGCTGTGTGGGGATATTCCCATTTTCTGGGGTGTCACAAGAGGTTCTCCTTGTGGCAGCAGGACTCACTGAAAGGGGTTAATTAATCTATTTTCATGGAATTAGGGAGTATCCAGAGTGGGAAGGGGCCCGCAAGGATCACAAGTCCAACCCCAGGCCCTGCCCAGACACCCCAACAATTCCACCCTGTGCACCCCTGGGAGTGTTGTCCAAATGCTCCTGGAGCTCTGGCAGCTTTGGGAATGCGCCCATTCCCAAGGAAGCTGTTCCACCATTCCACAGGGCAAATCTTTCCATGGAATTACTGCTCTAGGTCACTTCTGTTGGGTCAAACTTAAGAAAAATAGAGGTTAAATGCAAAGATAAAGGATTTTTTTAAAATAATACCCCCTCATCTAATGAGTTTTTCCTTTTCCCATCCTCTCTTTCCCACTGCCATCCCTTTATCCCAATATTTTTGGGATCCCAGCCTGGGAGTTCTCCAGGAAAATTTGAGATTTTTGTGCTTGTTTGATCACAGTTTGGCCTTGAACTGTGGTTTAAGATTTTATTTTTTTTTTGTGTTTACCTTAAATCCTAAAACTTCTCTAGAAAAATGACAATCCTGGAGTCACAGAATGCTTTGGATTGGAAGGGAATTTCAAGCCCATCACATTCCAACCTCTTCCATGGGCAGGGACACCTCCCACTATCCCAGGGTGCTCCAAGATGAGTCTTCCTTTGTGTTTAGTTTCCCATCATGGCTTAGATGGGATATTGGGAAGGAATTCCTGGCTGGGAGGGTGGGGAGGGGCTGGGCTGGAATTCCCAGAGCAGCTGTGGCTGCCCCTGGATCCCTGGCAGTGCCCAAGGCCAGGTTGGACACTGGGGCTGGGAGCAGCCTGGGACGGTGGGAGGTGTCCCTGCCCATGGAGGGATTTGGAATGGGATGGGATTTAAGGTCCCTTGCAACCCAAACCAGTCTGGGATTCTATTTTATGATTTTCCAGCTGCAATTGTGGATAAATAAAAATTTCATGGAATAAATCAACCCCTGCCAGTGGCAGACAGGGCACAGTCCAGGGACAATTTACCAGCTCCACTCCTCCAGCTGCAGGAGAGGGCTGGGGACATAAAAGTGCCACCAGCTGCCACCTCAGGCAACGATTCCCTCGTGTCCCTTCTCGAGTGATGGGAGCAGCGAGGACGGGATCGTTTTTCCCGCGGATGTCGCCGCGTTTTCCCTGTCTCCCTTTTCCTTCTGCGCTCCATAAAATCCTGTTTGCAGCACAAACTCCTTCCCAAACTCATCCATCTCCAAACCCTCGGAAAGCCTCTTAAAACATCCGAGATAATTCATGGAAGTCTGGCTGGCAGAGCTCTGGTGGCCGTGTCGGGATGCGCGGAATTTCCCGTTCTGTCGGAGCTTGGGTTTATTTGCGTTGTTCTTCCTCGGTTAAAATTCCAAATAACTCTGGAAAAGGGGCTCATCCTGCAGGAATTAGATTGGGAATGGAACAGAGCCAATTAAGGAGGAAGATGAGGCTGAGTGATGATCTCAGGTGCTGGGTGAAGCAGCAGAAATGAGTTATTCCCATTTTCCATCAGCTGGAGAATCCAGCCCTGAGTCCTCTTTCCTTGATTTTAGATTTCTTTGCAGCTGGTAATGGGAAAAGGAATTTTTCTCCCTTGGAAAAGCGATTTGGCAGCTCAGGAATGTGCTGGGTCTGCTCTCGAAATATCTGCCTGCTGAAATATTCATATGCAAATATTGTATTAATAATGAAATAAAAGTTGTTGGGAGAGAAGGGAGCGTTCCTCATCCGAAATGGGACTGGAATTAATGAGCTAAAAACTCTTGGAATTTTAGGGAAGTCATTAGGAGAAACTTTTTGAACAGGTAGGGTGGCCAATCCCTGTGGGAATTTACCAACTTCATGGAGTTTCCTTGTGAACGGGGATCAGGATTGCGAGAAAACAACCAAGGAGTGAAATCTGCCAGATTATAAAATTTTAATTATGAAAACTCATTAGAAAGGGATAACCAAGGAATTTGAGAAATCAAATGGGGAAAATATTTTTATTTTGATATAAATCTATTTTAAATCTCTGTTTAAACAGGCTGAAACGAGAAAGGAAATCAGAATCTGCATTTAATATTAATATTATTTACATCATTTTTTCCCCCTTATGATTGAAGATTTGAGTGGAAAAAGCTGATTAATATTCAGGACAAATATTACATAACCCAGTCCACTCCCAGGCTGGTGCATTTCTTACTTTCTGAATGAATTCCTTCTCCAGAGGTAAAAGTTGGGTTTAATTTGGGCTCTTTGTGATGGGAGAAAGGACAGACTGAAAAATGATTTAAAACTGGTCTAATTTTTTTAATTCTGGGCCATTTTTCCCCTTCTCTTCCAAGTATAGAAATGAATAAATGACCTTAACAACTTGAAAATAACAAAATAATGGCGCTCCCCTTGCTTTTATAATTTTGATTTGCTTTCCAAAGGGATTTTCTCCACCCTGGTGGTTGTATCCATGGAATTCCACATTCCTGCTGAAAGGATTTTCCCAGGTTGATGCTGCCAAGCTGAGCTTAAAGCTTCCAGCTTCCAGTGGGGTTAATTATTGATATATTTAGAGTTTTATGTATAACTATAGAGAGATTTAGGCACTCCAGATGGATAATTCCCACTGTCCTGGTGTTTTACCTACGGATCATTCCCAGCTCTTTAATTCCTAGCCCAGAAACTTCCCAGAAAACTGCAAAAAACCAAAATCTCTTCTCTGAGATCCTCACCTGATGGAGGCTGATGTCAGAATAACCCAGAGGCAATCCTGGCTTTGGGTGTAATTTATCCACATGGAGCAAGGCGGGGAAGAAAATATGGAAATCATGGATGGCTGGATCGGGAAAGCGAAATCCCAGGAACTTTTTGACATTTAGCAAGGTCAAGGGCACCGTGGGTTTGGTGACCCAGGGAGGTGATGAATATGCAAACCCTGGCACCGTGGAAAGTTTCAATGGGACCCAGAGCATTGGAATCTTTTCTTATTTAATATTGGAATTATTGTCACGGAGAGACCGCCCTGAGATGTGGCTTTTCCTTGTCAGAAATTCCAAAAAAAGCCCAGAGCACTCCAGAACCTGAAGCATAAACAGAGATGGTATTGGTGAAAAAAGGGGATTATTTATATCAGGTTTTTTTGGGAATTGGTCTTGGAGAGGACAATCCTGCACTGGGTGAGGGTAGGAGCAAAGAGAGCTCCAGACAAAAATGGGTTTGGGTTTGGAAGAAGAAAGAATGAGTGGAAAGAGATGTAAATATTCCGTATCCATATCTAAAATAGGAAGGATCAGAGCTTTGGTCGCTCCAAACCCCATCCAAGCAGGCCTTGAACAATTCCAGGGATGGAACAGCCACAGCTTCTTCTATTCCCAATTAATGACAGGTTAAGAGGCTGGATTTGAAGGGAAAATGGGAATTCCAGCCCAAAAGGATTGAGGAAAATCCATGAAATTCTTCTCTAGACCTTGTGGAATTCAGGGATGGTCCCCCCAGTTCTCGTGGGAAGAAGGTGAACAGCAGGATGAGAGGGAATGTTGTAGCTGGAATATAAAGGGGTCACAAAAAACAAGGACAAATCAACACCAAGCAGGGAAAGGTAAACTGGAATAATTAATTGTCCTTTTAGTTAATTTTTACCAGCAGAAGATGCTGAGTCAACATAATTCCTTTGTTTTCCTGTAATACTCAGGAGATTAATTCCCATAATTACACAAAATAGGGATTTCAACAGAACTCTGGTTGCAAAGTGCAGCATTAAAAGTTAAGATTATTTGGATTAACACAGGACACAAATAACTCTGTCCATGGATGCTGCTGGAATCTGTCCCAGCTGATTTTTTAGCTCCATAAATCCCTCTCCTCCTGCCTCTCTTCCCAATATTCAACTTTGTGCCTGTAACTGCCTCATAAAACAGGGTTTTGAAGGCAATCCACAGGTTTAAAGACAAGCTGCTGCTTTCCCTGTGCTCCCTCCCAAATCCTTTGGCTTTTATTCCCAGTTCCAGCATTCTTTCTCAGGCCTGTTGTCCACTGCTGGTAAGAGGGAGGTTTGCAAATCGTTTTGCCTGTGGAGCTGGGAACGGCGTCAGCAGGAAGATTCCTTCCAGCAGGAATGAAATTAGAGCTCCTTTGTGTCCCACATAATCAGCTTTTCCAATGGAGCCAGGCCAGAGGATGCTGGATTCAGTGCTGGAGTCACGGGATGCTGGGAAATCTGGGAGAGCCTGTGGGAATGATGATTTTTTTGAGAGATTTTCCTTGGGTTCCCATCAGGGTTTGAGGAACCACGTCAGGAGTGAAATCACTGAAGGCAAGAGGAGGCTTGAGTGGAATCGTTGAGGCTGGAAAAGCCCTCTGGAAAAACAAATCCAACCACTCCCAGCACTTCCAGGGCCACCACTGCCCCATGGCCCCAAGCACAAGGACACGTTCCACTAACCCAGGTTGCTCAGAGAGGATTAAGAATGGTGGGAAAGCAAGGAAAACAGGGAATTCGAGATGCTCCAGGGGATTTTTCATGGTAATGAAGCCAAATAAACCCATCCACAGGGCTCTGAAATCTCTCCAGGGATGGGGACTCCAAACCTCCCTGGGCAGTCCCAAGGCCTGAGCACCCTTTCCATGGGGAAATTCCTGCTGGTGTCCAGCCTGAGCCTCCCCTGGCCCAGCCTGAGGCCGTTCCCTCTCCTCCTGTCCCTGTGCCCTGGGAGCAGAGCCCGACCCCCCCGGCTGCCCCCTCCTGTCAGGGCGTTGTGCAGAGCCACAAGGGCCCCCTGAGCTTCCTTTGCCCCAGGCTGAGCCCCTTCCCAGCTCCCTCAGGATGTCCCCAGCCCCTTCCCGGCTCCGTTCCCTTCCCTGGACACGCTCCAACCTCTCCATGTCTTTCTTCCCAAAATTTCCCCCAGGACTGGAGGTGCTGACGGGTTCTGCATCGGTGTCCTTGGCTTGGTAGGACACGGATCTTACCCTGGATGTTGTCCAGCTCTTCCACCTGCCTGGGAGAGCTTCCATGGGCCATCATTTCCTTGGGAATCTCTCCAGTCATTGTCCACCATCCATGGCACTCCTTGCTGTGGACACCACACTCATCTCCTGGGGGGGACCTTCACGGGCTGCTGGCTCCATGAGCAGCTTCCCTGGTGGAAATTCCTGACAGAAAATTCCTTGTAACAGGATTTCTCACGCTCTCCTTATATTCAGAAGCTCTCCCCAGAATGAAAGGGAAATTTCACACCTTCCATTTATTATTGGTTTGGTAAACAAAAGCAGGGACGTTCCAATTTTTTTTGTAGAGGAATTGCTACTTCCAGTTAGTTCTGACCCTTGAAAATAAATTCAAACTATTTAAAATTGGTGCATATTCCTCACAGTTGATTCGTATTCCTGATAATTGGTTCCTATCCCTCACAGCTGATACAAATCCCTCACTTTTCCAGGTTTCATTGCAGTTCCAGTGCCCATTAATACATATTGTTATCACAAAGCCATTTTCTCCCTGCTCTGATTGACTGTTTCCCTCAGATGTGGCAGTTTATTGGGATTTATTTGATCATTTCCACGGATTATTGGCACATTTTATTCTCTGTCGAGGACCAGACTGATCCTGTCCTCATTTCCCAGTCCCTACCTTGCAGAAAGGGGCAGGACAACAAGGAATTCTCATTCCTGGTTGGGGTGGCAGGACTTGGGACTGATTTTTCCAACAAAGGATGGTTATTTTGCCTTTCAGGAAGGTCCTGGTTTGCAGTGGAGAGGCCACAGAGTCCCATTTTTCCATAATTTGTTTTACAAGGATAATTATGATGTGTCTGGGCAATGTGAAATCACTCGGGAGAAGTTTCATGGAGCCTGCTGATTTCTGGAATGATCCATTGGGTGTTGGGTGTGGTACCCTCGACACTTTGGGAGCTACGGATGGGGAACAGCGACGTCTCTACATCCCCTCTATTGGAATTATCCTTGGTTGTAGCAAAAGAATCATGGAATTATGGACTAGCCTGAGTGGGAAATGATCCCAAGGATCATCCAGTCCAACCCCTGTCCCTGCCCAGACCCCCAACACTCCCCCCTGTGCATCCCTGGCAGCGCTGTCCAAGCGCTCCTGGAGCTCTGGCAGCCTCGGGGCCGGGACCATTCCCTGGGGATCCAGTTCCTGTTGGGTTTTATTGTCCTGTGCAAGCTAAAATCTGTGACTCAGAACCTGGAAGACCAAAAATAAATCCATGGAATGGCTGAGGTTGGAAAAACCGTGGAGTCGAGTCCAAGCACTGCCATGGGCACGGTTGTTGTCAGCCTCCAGGGTTCTCCAGACTTCATGGAGCCACTTCCAGGCCAGGCTGGATGAGGCTTGGAGCAGCCTGGGATAGTGGAAGGTGTCCCTGCTCCAGGTATAAATCATGGATCACAGCTGGTTTCTGTTGGGCTGATGTGGAACAGAATCCCAGAATCCCAGAATGGTTTGGTTGGAAGGGACCTTAAACCCATCCAGTTCCAGCCCCGTCAGGGCAGGGACACCTTCCACTGTCCCAGGGTGCTCCAAGGGGGTTAAAAATGGTGGCAAAGCAAGGAAAACAGGGAATTCAGGGTGTTCCAGGATATTTTCCATGGCAATGAAGTCGAATGAACCCAGCAATTCCCACTGACTATGCAGAGATCCCAAATATATCCAACATGAGCCCTGGCAGAGTTCGGGGAGGAAATGAAAAGAGAGAAACACATTTCCTTCAATAACCTTGAAAATTCAATTTTGGAGATAAAACAGGACTTGATAAAATTGGTTGAGAGGGAAGATGAACTCCAACAGGAGAGGAAACAGCTGGAAGAAGGAGAGGAGCAATTTATGGATTTACTGGAAACAAAAAGGCAATTCTGGGTAAAACATTGGGGGGGGGAACCAGACTTAGAGGCAATAACATCAAATTTTATAGACTCCTGTGGGAGGAGGAAAACAGGGAAATGTTGGAGTTTATTCCCTTCTGCATGAAATTGCTGGACACAGAGGACAAATCCATCTGCCCTAAAAGCAGCCCCAAACGCAGAGGTGAAATCCCTTATTTGTGCATTTATTTGTTTAGTGGTGAGTTTGTTTATTTGTTTAGTTGGAGTAGAACCCAAATGCAAATCCAGGCTCAAAGATGACGAGCAGGGCCTGATTCCTTGGAAGCACTGTCTTCCAAACCTCTTCCAAAATGGGATTAAATTGCACCATTCAGCACCAGGAAAATCCAGATGGACTCAAACCCCGTTCCCCTGAGGGTTTCTGTGTCAGGTCTGCTCAGGGCGGGTTCATTTCAGAGCCAGGCCCTGCTCTGCTGCTGGGCCTTGAGGTGCAGCCCCTTGGCCACTTCTGAAATGGGGAATGTCATGGGAATGTTTGGTTTTAGGAGCTGGAATTCCTTCTTTCCCTGTGGCCACACCCAGTGCTGAGTTTGGGGCTCACTGGGATTGGTGGGAGGGACCTTAAATCCCATCCCATTCCCACCCCTGCCATGGCAGGGACACCTCCCACTGTCCCAGGCTGCTCCCAGCCCCAATGTCCAGCCTGGCCTTGGGCACTGCCAGGGATCCAGGGGCAGCCACAGCTGCTCTGGGAATTCCGGCCCAGCCCCTCCCCACCCTCCCAGCCAGGAATTCCCAATCCCCAATCTCCCATCCATCCCTGCCCTCTGGCAGTGGGAAGCCATTCCCTGTGTCCTGTCCCTCCAGCCCTTGTCCCCAGTCCCTCTCCAGCTCTCCTGGAGCCCCTTCAGGCCCTGCAAGGGGCTCTGAGCTCTCCCTGGATCCTTCTCCTCTCCAGGTGAACGTTCCCAGCTCTCCCAGCCTGGCTCCAGAGGAAAGGTCTCATCCCACCCCTGTTTCAGGGTCATTTGGTGCTTCCATCAATGCTCCACATCAATGTTCCTTCCTTTAAAATAATTTGCTCCTTTTTGAATCCCAGAAGTGGTGAAGGGAAGGAAGCAGGATTTTATATTCCTGCTTTCTCCGGTGTCGCTTCTTTGTTCGTGTATTGAACAAAGCAAAAATGGACTTAACCCAGCCCCTGTTGGGGTTTTTTGTGTGGAGCTGTTGTAGGTGCCAGTCAGGGCTCCCTTATTCTGCTCTTGTTGTGATGATTGTTCATGGATAATGCAAATCTTGGATTGTCCAGAGCAGCTGTGGCTGCCCCTGGATCCCTGGCAGTGCCCAAGGCCAGGTTGGACACTGGGGCTGGGAGCAGCCTGGGACAGTGGGAGGTGTCCCTGCCATGGCAGGGGTGGGATTGGATGAGCTTTAAATTCCCTTCCAACCCAAACCATTCCCTGCTTCCCTGATGGTCCCATGACCCAGTGGATGCATCGTGATTGCATTGGCTTTGTTTGTTTTTCGGGAGCCCCGCATTCCATGGGGGCAGCAGCTCTGTTCCCGCAGCCTGGGCCCTGTGTTGTTTTCCAGCCTGGGCCCTGTGTTGTTTTCCAGCTGAATTCCGGCCTGTTTGGAATCTCAGGCGGAGCTGTCACAGCCCCCAGCTCCTGCAACGATCCAAGGGGCCGTTCTCAGTGACCTCCCCTGTCACAGCAAAGACTGGCAGGGGATTCAAGGGTAGAAAATCTTTAGACATTGGTTTCTGGGCTGGGTTTGGTTTGGGTTTTTTTTTTTTTGTTTTCAATCCAGAGAGACTCAACCAAGCCACAGGGGAATGACTGGGACGTTTGTGTGTGGTATCAAAGATCTGTGATTTTGTGTTTTTGCATTTTTAACTTGATGCTGGATTCGATTTGGGTTGGAAAGGACATTAAAGCTCATTTCATCCCAACCCCTGCCATGGGGCACCTTCCACCATCCCAGGGTGCTCCAAGCCCTGTTCAACCTGGCCTTGGACACTTCCAGGGACGGGACAACAACAACATCCCCATTCCAGGGCCTCCCCACCCTCCCGGCCAAGAGTTTCTTCCCAATTTCCCACCTAAATAAACCATTTTTTATTCTGAAGCCATCAGGGAGCTAAGAGAGGCTCAGGATGGAGCAGTAGAACCTGGCTGTGAGGGATGAAAAGTCCAATTTAAAGCACAGGATGGTTCCTGAGGAGGGCAGCCAGCAGCCCAGCACCCTGTTGCTTCCTCTCCAGCTCATATTTTGTGGAATAAAGGTGTTTTCCAGCTGCATCTGCTCCTAGGGAATGGTGTGAGCCCCGCTCTGCCATGGACAATAAAGCCGAGCTCCCTCTTCAATCTCCCCGTCACTGAGGACATTGAGAGAGTCTTGATTTCGTTCTCCAGCAACTTTTTAGTTCATTAAAAAATATAAACTTCACATTTTTGAGGCAGCTTCCTTTGTGCCCTGCTGGCTGAGTGCCGGTTGGTGAATGGGGCTCTGGGGTTTGGCTTTGTCACCCTGGGCCTGCTCAGGGTCCCCTTCGTGTGTTTGAGGCCGTCCCTGGGCGCAGCCGCTCCTGGAGCTGCTGCTGGAGCCAGAGGTGCTCCGGTGGCCAAAAAAGCCCAGGACACCTGGGCTGGAGCAGGAATGGTGGCAGAAGGAGCAGGACAGGGATTGTCCCCTGTGCCGGGCACGGCGAGGTCACACCCCAAACCCTGGGGTCACCCGTGGGTTCCTCGTGGCAAGAGGGCACTGAGGGGCTGGAGCGTGTCCAGGGAAGGGAACACAGCTGGGAAGGGGCTGGAGAACTCCTGAGGGAGCTGGGAAGGGGCTCAGCCTGGAGCAAAGGAGGCTCAGGGGGCCCTTGTGGCTCTGCACAACTCCCTGACAGGAGGGGGCAGCCGGGGGGGTCGGGCTCTGCTCCCAGGGCACAGGGACAGGAGGAGAGGGAACGGCCTCAGGCTGGGCCAGAGGAGGGGCAGGTTGGATATTGGAAACAATTCCATCATGGAAAGGGCTCTCCAGCCCTGGTACTTCTTCTGCAGTGCTTGACTGAGGGAGTCCAGGGTGTCCATGGCCGGTTCTCCAGGATTCTGTTCCCCCTCTGGAATGTTGTCCATCCCCTTGTCCATCCCAAGCTGTGCTGCTGCAGGTCCCCAGTGCCCAGCTCCCTGCCACGGGAGCAGATTCCAGCCTCTCTCCCACGAGCTGTAGGGACCAAACACCTCATTTTCCCGCCTCTTCCCATTTATCTTCCACCATTTAGTGCTTGATAAACACAGGACAACTAAAACCAGGTAAATCCACCCCAAACTGGCCATTCTGCCTCAGCTGAGGGCTCCTTGTCCTGCTTTTCCTTCCCAGGAGACACCAGGAATGACCCAGGGAGAAATGTCCGTCTAGGCTGAGAATTTGCTCCAACAAATTCCCATTTTCCCCCTGTCCTGCTGCTTTGAGCTGTTCTCTTCTGGCCCTAATTTTTTCTCTGTTTTCTTTAAACCTCCCCAAAGTTTTATTTCTGTAACCTGAGGACAATTTGCCCTCTGGCTCTGAGCTGATTCCCTCTCATTTTCCACGGATCCCGGGCTGAGCCATCTCCAGGGTTTCAATCCCTGACCCCAGATTTTCAAGCCCTGACCTTGGCTGCTTAAAAACAAGGGCAGCTCCATGAATTTCAGTCTCTGAGGTTTGTTCTAAGTCCCAGGCTCTAAAGGAGATTAAAGCCTCACCTGGCCCAAAGGTAAATGCAAAATTTGACTTAAAGCCACGACTTGTGCACATCAAACAGGCCCCAAATCTCCCAAGGACAGAGAAAGGAAGAAATCTGGGGGTTTGTTGGTAATTCTCTGCTCCAGACCAACAAAAGCGAGCCCCGTTTGGTTCTGAAGTGACCTTGTCCACGGGAGAAATAAAATCCAGAGGTGAGAACTGATCTCTGTTTCAAGGCAAATTAAATTTGCTGCAAACACTGTCCAGAGGAGCAGTAAAAGTGGGGTTTGGTGCCGTGTGAGGTCCGTCCGTTTGTTTTATGTGCACATTTCTGTATTTTCTGCTCTCCTCACAGCATCCCTTTGCCTTCCCTGTCCGAGTAAAAAATGCTTTTTACGGCCACCACCGTGCCAAGATCTCCCCCAGGTGTTTCCAGATGGACCCTGCTCCTTTCCTTCCCTCATTTTTCCATATTTATCCCGGGTTTATTTTGTGCCTGAGGCCGTAATGTCCTTTCCCATCAATTTTTGGGAGCGTGGGCGTGGTTGGGATGTGGTGACCCCAGCTCTGGGGGTGAAGGTCGCCTGGGCTGGCTGAGCTGTGCTGGGGGTGGGTGGCACTGGTGGCATCACGGGAGGGGACAGCCAGGCGGGATCAGGCTCTTATCCCAGGAAACAAGGGACAGGGTAAGAGGGAACGGCCTCACATTGCACCAGGAGAAGTTCAGGTTGGATATTAGGGAGAATTTCTCCATGGAAAACTTGGTCCAGCTTAGGGAAGCGCTGGATTCCCCATCCCTGGAGGGATTGAAAGCCCTGTGGAGGTGGCACTTGGGGACGTGGGGCAGTGGTGGCCTCAGCAGTGCTGGGAATGGTTGGACTCCATGATCCCAGAGGGTTTTTCCAGCCTAAACTATTCTGGGATTCTTTTTGGAATCACGAGGCTGCTCCAAGGGCTGCAGATCTGGAAGCCTGCAGGGAGCTCTGGGAATGGTTTCAGGAGTGGGCAGAGTGTTTAAAATGCCCCAGGAGATCACGAATGGGGTTTGTGCGGAGCTGTCCCGGTGTCACCGACGGCGCCAGTGCCACCTGCCGATAACTCAGCCTGAGGAAAACCAGGAACAGATCCCAGCACTTCCCTGGTGCTGATAAGAGCCTTATCTCAGATTTCCCGTGTGCATCTCTCACCTTCCTTCCCTGTCCTGTCCTCCCTTCCTGAGTGTCCTCGTAGGACCCAGGGAGGGTGGGAGGGGCTGGGCTGGAATTCCCAGAGCAGCTGTGGCTGCCCCTGGATCCCTGGCAGTGCCCAAGGCCAGGCTGGACACTGGGGCTGGAGCAGCCTGGGACAGTGGGAGGTGTCCCCGCCCATGGCCGGGGAATGTGGGATGATCCCTAAAGTCCCTTCCCACCCAGACCCGTCTCCATCCTCTTCCATCCTCTGTTCGTGTCCAGGAGAGTTCAGCCCCACAAATGATGGAATGTTTGTGGTAGGAATGAGTAAAAAAAAATATTTTCCTTCTAAATCTGCCAAGGGAATCGGTGTGAGTCGCTCCAGGAACAAGCCAGGATGTAGCACCCCTGGCTGGATCCCTACAGGAGGAGACTTGGTTCAAACCATGGAATCCTGGAATGGTTTGGGATGAAAGGGACCTAAATCCCATCCCATTCCACCCATTCCATGGGCAGGGACACCTCCCACTGTCCCAGGCTTCTCCAAGCCCCAGTGTCCAACCTGGCCTGGGACACTTCCAGGGATCCAGGGGCAGCCACAGCTGCTCTGGGAATTCTGTGCCCTCAGGGAAGTGAGGCTGAAGGAAGAATTCCCAGGTAGGGAATGCTCTTGGTCCACATTTACAATTAACCTTTGAGAAGGGTCCTGGATACAGCAGGGAGCAAATCCTGAGGGAATATTGGCTGTCCTTGGAATCTGGGAGTGCTCCAGTGGGTTAAAGGTATCTTTAACCTTTCAGGGATAATTTTTTGACCACAGTGAAAATTCTTCCTTGGAATAAATTCCTTCGGCTCCTGCACTGAAGCAGTTTAATACTGACAGTGAAATATTGAAATATTATTTGTTATATTTAAACAGAAATATTTGTTTTGTACTTGCTTCTCAGATTATTTTTAAGGACATAAAACATAGGTGTGAATTAGGGGAATTTTCATTCCAAAATTCCCTTTTTTACCCAGAATCCCTGGATTTGATTATCTCTCACATTAGAATAAAGGATTTAATTAGAATTAAGCAATTATGTTTTAATAAACATTTCCTGCTGTTCCCACTATTTCTTTTAATTTTAGGTGAGTTTGGATTGGTTTTTTCCAGTTTTTAGCTGAACCTACCTAAAAAAATGTAGAAGAGAGACATGAAATGATCTTAAAAAATCCATTCTTAAAAGGTCACAATTTCGCAACACGTGGCTGGATTTTTCCGCTGAGGATTTTGGAAAGTATTCCTGAAATATTATGAGGAATTAACCTGAGAAGGAGAAGCAAAGACCGTTTCTGGTCGAGTTTGGAGGTTTTTTGAGGTCTGAGGAGAAACTTCTTCTGAATAACTGGAAGGGCACATCTTGGAAAGCAGGGAAAAGGAATTGGATGATAAAATTAATGGGATGAGAGAGCAAGGCTGGTACTAAAGTAACACCAACGATTTCCATGGCTGATCAGGCCCCATGGAATATGGAGTTTCTCCCAAGGGAGGATTCCCTGATTTAGCCAGGAAGGAATGGGAATAAGCAGGGAAGGGATGAATGGATCACCAGGTCTGGGGGAATGGGATGAGACAAAACAACCCTGAGATGGGAAAGTCCTGGCAGGACTCATCCTGGATGTGGATCCATGTAGGACACCCCTTTGGAATTGCAGGAAGTCTGTCCCAGGAAGAACAAGACGTGGATATGGAAATCTTTCCTCCATATCTCAGTTTCAAAGGAGCGTTCTGGGGTGTGGCAGAGGAAATTCCTTCCCAATTTGTGCGGCCACTTCCAAAGGAAATCCCAGATTTGTGACTGGCAGGGGCTGCTGGGGAGCAGCTCCCAGCAGAGGCGGCTCCAGTGGCTGTGGAAAACAGGGATAAAGGTGGAAAACAGGGATACAGGTGGAAAACAGGGATACAGAGGTTTCAGGTTGGATCCTGGCACCGTTGTGGGATTGCAGGGTCTTTTATGGATCCATAAAAAACTTGGAACCCAAGTGCTGGGAAAAGTAAATCCAGCTCCGACCTGGCCATGGGGTTGGCTGAGGATCATGGAATTCCAGAATGGGTTGGATTGAGAGGGAATTTAAGGATCATCCAGTGCCAGCCCTGCCATGGCAGGGACACCTCCCACTGTCCCAGGCTGCTCCCAGCCCCAATGTCCAACCTGGCCTTGGGCACTGCCAGGGATCCAGGGGCAGCCACAGCTGCTCTGGGCACCCTGTGCCAGGGCCTGCCCATCCTCCCAGCCAGGAATTCCCAATTCCCAATCTCCCATCCATCCCTGCCCTCTGGCAGTGGGAAGCCATTCCCTGTGTCCTGTCCCTCCATTCCTTGTCCCCAGTCCCTCTCCAGCTCTCCTGGAGCCCCTTCAGGCCCTGCAAGGGGCTCTGAGCTCTCCCTGGAGCCTTCTCCTCTCCAGGGGAACATTCCCAGCTCTCCCAGCCCAGCTCCATATTTTTTATCCGGAAAATGCTTTAAAATGAGTGCAGAGGGTTTTTTTCCCAGGTCACCAGTGGGTCCCTGCTCATCCAGACGCATTCCTCAGTCCTGGGCATGGAAGAGACAAATTTGGGATCCAGGACTTGCCCATGGAGAGGGAGGAACAACCCAGGCCTCCCCTCAGGAGCTCTGTAGGATTAAAATGCTCTTCACTGTTGTTCATTGATTGCTGTTCCAACCAGGACAATTTTAATTCCATAAAAACCAAGGAACAGCAGCAGCAGCGCCCATAAAAGATGCTGAGCAGAGCAGACACCTTGGAAAGCCCATGGATTATCCCCATTTCACGGCTTTTTAAGGAAGCTCCTCATTATTCACCCATCCCTGGCTTGGCAAACAAAGCAAGGAATGATTTGCAGATATGGAGGGAAATTCATGCTGCAGCTTTGCCCCAAAGTTATTTTTTTATCATTTGGTTCCTCATTTGAATATTTTTCCCTTGCAAACGCACAAATATTGGAGCTCAGGAAACTGGGAGTTGCTGGGAGAGACTGGTTCAGGTTTTCCAGAGGATTTAATGCCCTGTCAAGGAGCCAAACCAGGACAGAGGCACCAGCCTGGAAAATCCCAGCAAATTCTGCAGACACTGGAGGCAACTGGAAGCTCAAAACCCAAATTAGCAAATTCCTGAGAGTGAGGACTGGGATTTTCCATTGTAAATCCTTCTGCAAAGCAGGTGCTGGCACAGAATGCAAAAAAATTTAAATTAATAAGAATTTTGCACTGAAATCTACCATCAAAATCCATCCAGCTTAAAATTTGGACTTTGTTAGGGATGAGCTGGAAAAATTAGGAGTCCATTATGAGAATCTTTGGAATCCTGACAAAGGATGGAGGGACAGGACACAGGGAATGGCTTCCCACTGCCAGAGGGCAGGGATGGATGGGATACTGGGAAGGAATTCCTGGTTGGGAGGGTGGGGAGGGGCTGGGCTGGAATTCCCAGAGCAGCTGTGGCTGCCCCTGGATCCCTGGCAGTGCCCAAGGCCAGGTTGGATATCTGGGAGGAATATCTTGGAGCTGCAGGAGCTTTCCCCCTCCTAAAACTGGATTTGTGTTACAAAGAGAACCGGGATTGGTGCAGGGAAATTCCATGATTTTATGTGGGATTCAGCTTGTCCAGGGAAGCTGCCCCTGGATCCCTGGCAGTGCCCAAGGCCAGGTTGGACACTGGGGCTTGGAGCAGCCTGGGACAGTGGGAGGTGTCCCTGCCATGGCAGGGGTGGCACTGGGTGGGATTTAAGGCTCCTTCCAACCCAAACCATTCAGGGATTCCATGGAACAGGGAATTTCCTCGTTGTACCATGGATATATCTGTGCAAGGCAGGGTTTGGAATGCGCAGTTCCAGGATGGATTTGCACATTTCTTTTAATTCACTCAGAGATGAGCAAATGGGGTTTTTTGTCTTTCTGGCCATTATGGTTTCACTTCACTGAAATGAATCCGTTATCCAAGGGGCAACACCCGTATTCCAAGCTTTGGCTGGAAAATTGCTGTTGTCCTTTCACAGGGATCAGAATCCCAGTGATCCCTGTGATCCCTTCCCAAAGCTCCGAAATCCCATCTTGTCTGGGCTGCTCCATGTCCTGGGCTCCAGGCTCCGTTCAGGCACCTCCGCACTCCCCTCAGGAGCTAAAAAATCCTGGAAATGTGGCTGCAGTGGAGAATCCAGGGATAGATGGATTCAGAAATGTGTTTTTACAATCTGGTCAAATTTGTGGGATCACGGAATTCCAGGATTGTTTGGGTTGGATGGGACCATAAATCCCATCCCATCCCACCCCTGCCATGGCAGGGACACCTCCCACTGTCCCAGGCTGCTCCAAGCCCCAGTGTCCAACCCGGCCTTGGGCACTGCCAGGGATGGAGCAGCCATAGGGAGAGGCCATTCCTTGGAATTTTCATTAAATGACTGAGAGTAAAATCCATCATAATGGGAAGATTCCCTCTGCCTCAGAATGGTATTTTCAGGATTCTTTTTTGCCTCACTCTTCCCCATTACCAGGATCTCTCCTTTTCTTCCCAAATCAGTACTTTTGGGGTTTTTTCTCCATCTTTTTAAATAAATCTGCATTTGCTTTCCCTGGGCCTCTGTGGGAACCAAGGAATTATATCCCATAATCTCAGTTTTTCCACCAAACCCCACTTTAACCCATAATTCTGTTTATCATTTATGGGGCTTATTATGACTTTTCTTAAATATGTGCACATTTAATTGTTATTTTTCCGGGAAAATTATGGACTTAAAGCTTTGAAAAGATCCAGGCACTCTGAGATTGCCATGTTTCCATATCCATCTGCTTCTGGCAGTTGTTGGGAGGCATTTCCATGGAGATCCTGGCGTAGAAAGGGATAACAGCTGGAAAGTACTTAGGAGTTGTAAAGACTGAATCATTCACCTGCCTGGATTTGGGATGTGCTCCCACATCCCAGTGTTGGAGAATGGTTCTGTAGGACAATGAGAGAGGAATGACTCCTATTGTCCTTGGAGTTCCCAGAGGGGTTTTCCAAGGATCCTGGGGTTTTGATGGATTCATCCTGGGAGAATCTCCGTGGAGCAGGGCTGGCAGGGAGGATGCTGCCTGTGGAGTTGCCAGCTGCTCCCAAATTTTTCCAGGGGGCTGATTGGGCAGTTGGGTTCCAGCGGGGATGGGATTCGAGCATTTCCATGCTCCCAGCTGGCTATTCCCACAAATCCTTTGGAATGGAGGCCTGTTGGAGTAGGGAATGCTCTCCAGCCCTTCCCATCAGTCTGGTGCTTCCCCACAAGAGCCAGGAAGCAGGTTTGAATAATAATAATAACAATAATAACAATAATAACAATAACAATAATAATAATAATAACAATAATAATAATAATAATTTATTTATATTCNTCGAGCATTTCCATGCTCCCAGCTGGCTATTCCCACAAATCCTTTGGAATGGAGGCCTGTTGGAGTAGGGAATGCTCTCCAGCCCTTCCCATCAGTCTGGTGCTTCCCCACAAGAGCCAGGAAGCAGGTTTGAATAATAATAATAACAATAATAACAATAACAATAACAATAATAATAATAATAATAATAATAATATATTTATATTCTTTTTACTTTTATTTTCTTTTATTTTGTTTTCTACTGCGTTAAATAAAACCAAGTCAGGACCTGGAGAGCTTCAAAATTCCATTTCATTTGAGTTTTGAATTCCGTATGGAAATCATCCCCAGCATAGCTGGAGGCGCCCGGAAGGGACAGCTGGAGGCTGGAGAGCCATGGGAATAGTCCCTGCGGAGGGGTGGGAATCGGGAAGGGCTTTGCCAGCATCACAATGAGCACCGCAGTGCAGCTGGATGGAGCCATCATTCCCAGCAGGATCCAGCGTCCCGGGATCTGCTGGAGGCTGAATTCCCAGTGCTGCTTCTCCAGAGAATTCCAGTTCTGATTTTCTCTTCAGAGGAAAAAATGGCCCTGAGTTGTCCAAAGGAAAAATTCCTGATGTTTGCCTTAAACCTGCTGCGAACATCTTCCCTGGGTCTCTTCCCTTCCGTTATCTCCGGCCATCGCTGGCTGTTTCATGGAATCAGGGAATGGTTTGGGTTGGAAGGGACTTTAGGGATCATCCCATCCCACCCCTGTCATGTTCCTTCCACTGTCCCAGGCTGCTCCAAGCCCCAGTGTCCAACTTGGCCTTGGATGCTCCCAGGGATCCAGGGGCAGCCACAGCTTCTCTGGGAATTCCAGCCCAGACCCTCTCCACCCTCCCAGCCAGGAATTTCCCAATATCCCATCTATCCCTGCCACATGTGGGAAGGGAAAATCCCATTTCCCACCTGTCCTGGAACATCTTGGATCATCCCCATGGTGCAGCCCCATCTCCACCCAGACCCAATCCCAGGGAACCAACAGCAGGACAAGGGGAAACGGCCCCGAGTTGCTCCAGGGGAGGTTGAGATGGGAATTGGTAGAAGAATTTCTTCACTGGGAGAGTGGTTAAGCATTGGAATAGGATATCCAGGGAAGTGGTGGAGTCTCCATCCCTGGAAATGTTGAAAAAAAGGAGGAAAAATGGCACTTTGGATAAGGTCTATTGGGCATGGCAGGACTTGGTCAAGTTGGTGATCTTGGAGTCTTTTCCAGGTCTTTTCCAGCTTAATAATTCCGGGATTCCAAGGTGGTGAGGGTCTGAAAACACCTTGATAAATTCTGTCATCCAACCCCATTTATCATTTCCTCCTCTGGTTTTCTGGGCTGCAAATCCTACCCCAGGACCGATGAAAGGTTCTTCCTTCTCCATCCCAGGTTTTTGTGGGATAACATCCCTGTGGTGTGAATCCAACAGCGGCCACAAAGCCAATGGAAACCGAGCAGAGGAATCACTTTTTTTTTATTATTATTATTAATTTATTATTCCCGTTGCTGGAGCTGGGAGAGAGAATGAATTATTTGTTTAGCTTAAAATGCAAATTGGAGAAGCCAAACCAGCAGGTGAAGCCTCTGCTCCGGGCCACCCAGTGGAAATAAATTCCTGGAATTTTTTCCTTGAGAAATCCCACAATAAAAACCAGGATTTGATCCTCACCGTGAGGAGAAGCTGTCTGGTTCAAACCAAACCAGAACCTCGCTGTCAATTCTCTGGATAGCTCCAGAACTTTCCTTTTTCCATTTTCTAATCCTTCAAACACAAATGTACTTAGGCTAAAAAACTTCATTAAACATCAATGGAGAGCCTGTTTTAACTCCAGCCCCGTTGCTTCCCAAAGATAATTGTGGAAGAGAATGAACCGTGCTCCCTTGGCAGCTTTGCCGGATATTTTTCCAAAACTAATAGTGGAATTATGAAAGGAATGAGTAGGGAAAAAGTAAATTAAATCAAATTGCCAAAGCCTTGGGGAAGAGCTGATGCAAATGAGTTCAAGGCGGAGAAGTCGCAAACAACTCCGGTTTTTCTTCGGAGCGTCTGGGAAGTCACAATCCTATAAAAACAACAAAAAATCCTATAAAACCAACAAAAAACCTGACAGAAAAGCGAGCTGTTAACTCTGGCTGGGGGTTTGATCAGCTCTTCCCTTTCCCATTAAAGTTATTACCCGCAGAAGCGGGATTCGGGAATGAGCAGCCCGAGTTAATTTTCCTTCCCTGTCACTCGGGATCATCAGCCCCTGGATAGATGGAAATTGTGGGGTTTGAAGACTCTTTTGACCTTAAAGGCAGGGGGAAGTTTCATTTCAAAGCCATTTATAAGGCTAAAGTAGCTTATAAGTAAATAAAGCAGGAGGAGAAGAGGGAAGGGCCGGAATACAAATTCCCATTAAAATCGTTAAACTCAGCTGCCACGGGGAGGGGAAATCGTTCCCTGGATGTGGAGCATGAAATAGAAGCAGCAAGGAAAACAAAGGAGGGAGTGTTATTCCAAACCAGACATGAGTTTTGGGTGTTCAAACATTCCAAGGATTGATGAGCACAAGGAGAAAATGATGGAGAAATCATCCCTTAAAGGCTTTTTAATGCCTCAAACACGGAGCTTCCGGAATATTCCTGTCCTGAAGTTTTCTGTGCTCTGCCTCGGGGATTTAGGATCAGGAGGGTCCTCAGTAGATGCTGCTTGAGCATCTTTATATTGTTATTTTAGAGATTATTCCATTTAGGGAGAATTTTCCCTGGGTTTAAAGGTATTTTGGTGTGGCTGGAAGGGCTGGAGAGGTTGTGGGTATGGAATTATCATGGCTGGAATGGGGAAAAAATTGAAGATTTACCTGTCAGGGTAGAACAACGCCTGGAAATAGTAAATATTAGTAAATTTGATTGGTAATTCCTCTGATATCCATTATATATGAGGATGTGGGAGTTTTTTGGGAAGTACAAATAATTTAGGACAGGGTGGTGAGAGAAAAACAGGAGATTTGAGAGAGGCAGCTCCCAGATCTTCCTGAGAAAACAGCGGAGATCTGGGATATTTTCTTTCCCAAGGATAATTCCTGTCTTTAGGCCAACAGTTCCCTGCAAAGCTGCTGCCTTGGGAAAATTAGGGAAGCAGGAAAAGGTGAAGAAGTTGTAGAGGGCAGGTGGAGACACTACAGAACTGTGTTGAAAGGGGGAAAATCAGGACGGAGAGAAAATCATGGAATTTTTTATAAATTTCTCTTCTTTTGCATTTTTTATTCCGTAGCTGGGGTTAAAGAATTGCCGAACTGTGATGGAATTTCCTGTGGATGGAAGAATGTTGGGGGATATTACCCCTGGGAACAAGGCTGCAGAATGGTGGATTTGGGATTTCTGGGCTTTTATTTGAAGCTCTTTGTACCAGGGAAGATTCTGCCTTCAAAATGAGACAAAGCCATTGGGATATTGAATCCAGGGAGAGGAAAAATCAAGCTGGGATCAGTGGGATTTTCAAACTGGTTTTCTCATCTTCATATTTTTATGGGATTTTTTTGGGATAACTTTGTGCAAGGGACAATTGTCCTCAGAATCACTTTGTGATCCTATGTCACCGAGCCCTGTGTCCCACTTGTGCAGCTGCCCTTCCTGCTAAATCCTGGTGGTCCTCTCCCAGTAATTCCAAACTTTGTGGAATTCCAGAATGGGTTGGGTTGGAAGGATCTTAAATCCCATCCAGTGCCACCCCTGCCATGGCAGGGACACCTCCCACTGTCCCAGGCTGCTCCCAGCCCCAGTGTCCAACCTGGCCTTGGGCACTGCCAGGGATCCAGGGGCAGCCACAGCTGCTCTGGGAATTCCAGCCCAGCCCCTCCCCACCCTCCCAGCCAGGAATCCCTTCCCAATATCCATCTCAATGCACCCTCCTTCATCTTCAAGCTATTCCCTGTGTCCTGTCCCTCCAGCTGTTGTCCCAAACAAGAACTTGGGTTAGTCCTGTCTCCTAGCACGGGGCCTAAACCAGAACGTGGGTTAGTCTTGATCCCTAGGGCAGGTCCTAAGCAAGAACCTGGGTTAGTCCTGTCTCTAAGACGGGTCCTAAACAAGAACCTGTGTTAGTCTTGTCTCTAGGACGCGTCCTAAACAAGACCCTGGGTTAGTTCTGTCTCTAGGAAGGGTCCTAAACAAGACCCCAGGTTAGTCCTGCCTCTAGGACAGGTCCTAAAGAAGCCCCTTGGTTAATCTTGTCCCTAGGCCTGGTTTCCCCGCTCTAACCCCTCGTGCCCTCCGTGTCTCCGCAGACCCCCCGGCCGTGGAGCCGGCGTTCCTGGAGCTGCGGCAGGGCCAGGGCCGCGGGGTCACCATGAGCTGCCGCGTGCTCCGGGCCTACCCCACGCGGGTGCTGAGCTACGAGTGGCGCCTGGGCGGGCGCGTGCTGCGCACGGGGCAGTTCGACCTGCAGGACTCCACCGAGTACACCGTGGGCAGCCTCTCCCGCGACTCCTACGGCACCTACAACTGCAACATCATCAACGAGGCGGGCGCCGGCCGCTGCAGCTTCCTCGTCACAGGTAGGACGCGCGGAGTTGGAAAACATTCCGGTTTTTAAATTGGTTTGTAATGGTTTTTTGAAGGGATTTTGGTCGGTTTCGTTCAGCTTTGCCACGGCGGTTGAAGTTTCTCTTCAATGCTCAAAGGGTTTTCTCTTCTCTTCAGAGGGTTTTGTTGGGAGAGGCTTGATGGGCTTTGATCAACAAAGAGGAGATTCCCAGACTTTTGAGAGTTTGGAATCTCCAGGTTGGAAGCAGCCAGAAGGAGTCTTGGGGAATTTTAGTCACTTTGTTCACCCCTGCCTGGGAGTTGAGGTTTCTCTTCAAAACTCAGTTCCAAGAGCAGCCTGAGCCTCCCTGAAGGGTCCTCATGTCTCCAAATCCACACTGGATGGGATTTGGAGCCACCAGGGATAGTGGGAGGTGTCCCTGCCTATGGAAGGGATTGGAACGAGATGGTCCTGATGGTTCCTTCCAACCCAAACTGCTCTGGGATTCCTGTCGGAGCAATAGCCCTGTTTCAGCTCAAAATTCCCCCCAGAGGCTGCTTGGAAAGGAATGATGGGAAAAGAAACCAACCAAGAAGGAATTCAGGGTGTTTCAAGGAGGAATTCCATAGAAGGAAAGCTGCCCCATCATTGTTAGGATTTTATCCCAGTTTGATTCCAGTTACAATCACCTGAACACAAGGTTTTCCTTCTGGGATTGCTGCCAGCCTGGCAGTTCCCTGGATTCTGTCACTGGTCAGGAAAATGGATGTTATTATCCATGTTACTGGTACCAATAAAAAGGGAAGGATTTAATGGAAGAGCTGCAGATCCCCTGCTCTCAGGGTCCCTGACAGCAGGGGCCATCTAAATTCCATATCCATCTGTCTTGGGAATGAAGGAAACCATTTTTTCCAGCTCTCCAGTTGGTTTTTTTCCTCAGCAAAACTTGGTTTAGTAGGAAAAAATGTGGGTCTGCTGTCATGTGGAGACTTTTTTTTCTTATCTTGGAATTATCTAAATCCCTGGCAGTGTCCAAGGCCAGGTTGGACACTGGGGCTTGGAGCACCCTGGGGCAGTGGGAGGTGTCCCTGCCATGGCAGGGGTGGGATGGGATGATCTTTAGGGTCCCTCCCAAACCATTCCATGACGGGATTGGCATCCCACTGGCAGGAATTTCAGATGGCACAAAAGTGGTGGGAACACAGCAAATCCCCCAGTTCCTGCTGGCTCTGCTCCTTCCAAATGGGATCCAACCTTCGGCTGACACCGCTCAGAACCTGCTGCAGGTGTTTCCACAACTTCTCCAAATATTGGGAGTTTAATCCCAAAGGCGGCTCCGAAGGAAACCAGAAAAATTGTTTTGCCTTAAATGAGTAAATTTGGTTCAATTTATTCATCATGATTTTGGTCCCACACTGTGGAAATTTATTCCAAGGCCATTATTTTGCCAGGATTGGGGCAGCTGGAGTGGTTTTAGCAAACCACAAAACTGAAAATTAGTCCTAAAATGTTTTCTTGGTGTTTTCCATCTCCCATCCCTCCCTGTGCTCTTTTAGGGCTCATCCCATGCTGCTAATTTGTGCTGGATTGAGGATGCTGGAAGTAACACTTTGACTTTTCTCAGTCTTTTAAGCTTAAAACCGAGTTTATTTGGGACATAAATTCTTTGACACCGCTCTCAGAGCTGTGGCTCTGTTGTGCTCCTGAGTCTCAGCAGCACAGATGGAGTAGAAACCCTGGGGAACTGAAAATCCTGAAAAAAATGATGAAATGGTTAAAAAGGAGACTTAGCTTTCCCTGGGAATGAGAATAGAGACACGAAATTGGGCATTTCTTAGACGTGATTGGAAAAAAAAGCCCAATAAATCACTCCAAGGCAGGAATGTGGCAGTTGTGTGGAGCTTTTGTTTTGGGGGGATAATGGCCTGTTGTAACCCATTTTTAGCGGGGTTTATTTCTGCTTTTTCATGCAGGAAAATAGAAACGTGCTGGGCTGGGGCTGCTGAAAACCACTGCCATGCTCAGAGAAAGCTCAGAGTGCAGCATTTAAAGCAGCCTGGCTTGAAAGATTTATTCTGACCCCAGCGCCTGCAAAATCTCCGTTTTTTCCCTGTATGTTTTGAGCCAGATTGGAGGAGATGAAGACCAAATAAATCACACACGGAAAAGGGGTTAATTTACAGCATCTGGGGCAATGTGAGGCAGATGTAACCTGCCAGTCTCTTCCCAATAAATAAGAAGTGACAAGGCAAATTGTGTTTGTGGGGAAGCAGAGCCGAGTTCATGCTCCTCACAGCTTCGCCACCTCGATGTTTTATTCAGGGCTTGATAGGCCAGATCATATCCAGAGAGCAACAAAAAGTCCATTCCAGGCTGTGGCTTCTGGAAACCCTGCCAGGGCTGGGAGCAAATAAATCCAAACAGATCCGTGAGTGAGTGAGGCAGAGGAGCCCCTGCGGGAGGGTTCGGATGCTGGACGAGGAGGGG
Source organism: Orthonyx spaldingii (assembly GCA_013397795.1). Taxonomy (NCBI): domain Eukaryota; kingdom Metazoa; phylum Chordata; class Aves; order Passeriformes; family Orthonychidae; genus Orthonyx; species Orthonyx spaldingii. The sequence goes on along the minus strand of VZTJ01006373.1, from coordinate 39,624 downwards.
AGGAGCACAGGGAGCTGCTCCCTGCCTGGAGCAGCTTCTGAGGTCCCAGAGGTTCCTGCGGGACACCCCTGAGCCCTGCCTGGCCCCGGCCTGGCCCGGCCAGCTGGGGACACCCCGGAGCAGCTTTGGCACAGCGCCTTGGCTTCCTCAGGGTGGGGGGGACTGACCTCGTGTTCTCCAGGTTCTCAGTGTTCACCCAGGAGGGGTGAAGTCAGATTCGGTTCTTCTTCTTCCTCTTCCTCTTCTTCTTCTACTTCTGCTTCTTTTGCTTCTTCTTCTGCTGCTTCTCCTCCTCCTCCTCCTCCTCCTTCTCCTCCTCCTTCTCCTTCCTCCNTCCTTCTCCTTCTCCTTCTCCTTCTCCTTCTCCTTCTCCTTCTCCTTCTCCTTCTCCTTCTCCTTCTCCTTCTCCTTCTCCTTCTCCTTCTCCTTCTCCTTCTCCTTCTCCTTCTCCTTCTCCTTCTCCTTCTCCTTCTCCTTCTCCTTCTCCTTCTCCTTCTCCTTCTCCTTCTCCTTCTCCTTCTCCTTCTCCTTCTCCTTCTCCTTCTCCTTCTCCTTCTCCTTCTCCTTCTCCTTCTCCTTCTCCTTCTCCTTCTCCTTCTCCTTCTCCTTCTCCTTCTCCTTCTCCTTCTCCTTCTCCTTCTCCTTCTCCTCCTCCTCCTCCCTCCTTCTTCTGCTTCATCTTCTTCCTCATTTTTATTACTCTGCATCATTAACAGTGATAGGACAACAGGGAACGGCCTCAGGCTGCACCACGGGGATTTTAGGTTGGATATTAGGGAAAAATTCTTCATGGGATGGGTGGTCAAAGCCTGCCCAGGGCCATGGCAGAGTCACAATCCCGGGAATTGTCCAAAACCCATGGATGTGGCTCTTGAGGCCATGGGATAGTGGTGACTGTGGGGGTGGTTTCACAGCCAGACTTGATGGTCTTAAAGGTCTTTTCCAACTTGAACAGTTCCAGGATTCTCTGTGCACCTGGGGAGCCATTTAGGATTAAGATTACCTAGAACTGAGTTTACCTGACAAGTCCTGGTTTAACATTTACCTTAAATTTGGGAAGCTTGACCCCCTTGAGATGGAATTTGCTCTGGTAGGACTGTCTGGGCTGAATTTTTTCCAAAAATTCTGTCCAAAGAGGGTTTTTAGACAATATTTTGTTCCCTGTCCATGAAATTCTTTCATCAGGGCTGGATACACATCCATGCAGGATTCCTTCCTTAATTTACACCTGGAATCTCTGTCCACAGTGGGTGGGGCTGGCTTGGCAGGTCTATGGGTTTAATATTAAAATTCAAGATTTTAATTATTCACCACAGCCCTGGGTAGGACTAAACAAAGCTCTGCTGGCATTCCATGGATTTAATTCCTTTTACCAACCAACTTCTGATCCCACCAGTGAGGGAAGACAGTTTGGAATATTAATTCCGTGGTGTTCTGGCCTGTGGAATTTTTCTGCCATGGGATATTGCCTTAATTAATGAGCTCATCTTTAATTATTTACTTTGTCTTACATCACCCTGTCAGTGCTTCCGGCTAAGTGCAACATCAAGCCAATCAAGGGCTAATTAGGGAGGGTTTAATTGTTAGTTCGTGATCAGAGCTTTCCCTTTCCTTGGAGCTCTTGGAATCTCTTTGGAGCTGGCGATGCTGAGTTGAGAGCCGAGCAAACCAGACAAGCCAAACACTCCTTCCTTGCCAATCCCTCCGGAAGGGATTATCCCCATCCGTGGCAGCATTCCGGGTGTTCCAGGAATAACTGAGCTTGGAAAAGACCTCTGAGGTGACTGAGGCCAACCAGCACCCGCCACTGAACCATGGGGACACTCAGGTGCCTCCCTCTGCCTGAGGACCTCACATCTCCCACCTTCCCTTCCCCCGGACAACTGGGATTTGAGGAGATGGACATTGGCTCGTCCGCCCTGATGATCCCAGAATCCTCCTCTGGAAGGAGCTGTGTGATTCCTCAGAGCTCCTCGTTGGAAACTCGTTTGGGAATTTCTGCCTCGGTGTTTGTTCTTTGCCTTTGGCACCGTTCCCAGTGGCGCCGTGGTCCTCAGCACGGAGCTGGAATCATTTCCAAATTCCCACTGGAACAGGGTGCCCAGAGAAGCTGTGGCTGCCCCTGGATCCATGGAAGGGATCCCTGGCAGTGTCCAAGGCCAGGTTGGACACTGGGGCTTGGAGCACCCTGGGACAGTGGAAGGTGTCCCTTCCAACCCAAACCATTCTGGAATTCTTGGAGTCTCCCAATTCATTTTATGCTCATTCCCAAAAAATCCTGAAGCAAACGCCCCTGAATATTCCTTGGAACACCACATCCAGCATCCCTGGGATGCCTGCCCACACCAAAAGCCCCCTCCTGCCACCCAACCCAGTGACCCTCAAACATGGACAGGTGGGGAGGAATAATAGGATTTTCTGCTCTAATTCCTTCCCTGGAGAACCTTCCAGTTGTCAGGCTGGAATTTTGCTCATGGAATGAACTTTGGGAGCCAACAGCCTCTGCCTGGTGGTCAAATCCCCCGGTGGATGTGCTCCCGAATCCTTGCTGAGTTCCTTGGCTCTTCCTTGGGGAATTTGGAGCGAATGGTGTTGGGTTGGCCACGTGAACAGGTTCGTTGGTGCCAGATGGGCTTTCCCAAAGGATTCAGGAGGCAGGACTCCTGCTCTGCTCCCGGAATCCTTTGGGATGGATGCACTGAAAATTCCTGAAGTCGCAGTTTGCTGCCTGAAGGAAGGAATCTACTCCAAATTCACAATAATTTCATTTTCGGAACCTTTCCTTCTCCCTCTCTCATTTCCACAAAATTCCCAGTTATTTTCCAGGCTTTAAGTATTTTCCTCTCTCCTGTTGATATCCTCAATAAGTACAGAGACTCCATGGCTGTCCTGGCTCCCGAGGTGCCAATGGAAAATGAAATTTAGGGGAATTTTTCCTTTTTTCTCCTTCTATTCTACACTGTGAAGTGTTTCTGTGCTAAATCCCCTTCGGTTGGGACAAAAATTTGTGTGGTTCCATTGGAAGTGTCCCTTGAATTTTAAAAATCAGAGAAGAATGTTGAATATCAGTCACTGGGGCAGGTCAAGGACCCATCTTTAGGAATTTTGTGTGGGAAAAACAAGGACTGTGCTGGAAATACAGATTTATTTTTTTTCCTTAGGATAAATCCAATATTCTCCCTTTCTCTGATTCCCATTTCCCTCAGTGGGAATTCAGAAATTCTCTTTGCTCTGTGCATTTCAATATTTATCTCCTGGTTTTAATATGGGACATTTTTCCCGCCAGCCATCGATTCCTGATGTTTTTGGCAGGGAAAACCCTGCTTTGAGTGAAGATGAAAAAAATGGATCCACTTTGGTGACTCCAAAATTTGTGGTCTGGAAACAGCTCCAGAGGGGGTGGTGTGGGTGTTCTCAATCCAAATATTCCCTGTTTTTCTTCTCAAATCCTGGGAATGTCCCCAAGGCCTTTCGCATCCTTCTCCGTGTCCTCTCTGGTGCAGGAAATCCCTGCTTGGATACCCTGGAGCAACATTCCAGTGCCCCTCGGTTCCTGGCATTAATTTTTCATCTAAAACTCCGTTTTTTCTGAGTTATTTTTTGTTTGTTTGTTTATCTCAGCTTTTCTCAGCTGAGTTTGGGGTTTGGGATTTTATCCTAATTCAGGGTTGGGGTTGGAGCAGAGGGGCCCAGGGGCTGCTCCTGAAAGGGGGCACAGAGAGGGTGTTCCCAGTGTTCAACGTGTTTGGGAAATCCAGGAATGAACAGGAATAGGAATAGGAATAGGAACAGGAATAGGAATAGGAATAGGAATAGGAATAGGAATAATGGAAATAGAGTTGGAAAAAATAGAATAGGAAAAATAGAATAGAATAGAATAGAATAGAATAGAATAGAATAGAATAGAATAGAATAGAATAGAATAGAATAGGAAAAATAACTTAGAATAGAAAAAATTAAGCAGAAGAGAGTAGGAAAATAGAATTGAATAGGAAAAATAAAATAGATTAGGGAAANTAGAATAGAAAAAATTAAGCAGAATAGAACAGGAAAATAGAATAAAATAGGAAAAATGGAATAGATTAGGAAAAATGGACTCTCCCTGCTTGTTTAACTTTTTCTCAAGTTTGCCAGTCCAGAGGCAGTGATGGATAACTGGGAATTTGTGGGAGTGGAAGCATTAATCCAAGACCAGATGTCCTTGTGCTGTCACTTGTGTGAGCTTCGACATTCCCACCATTGAGAAAACGTTTTCCATTCATCTGCCAGGCACAGGGGGTTTTATCTTAATTAAAAACTTGGAGATTCCAACTGAGCCCAGAGCATCTCCAGCAGGAAGGATCCTTTCCAAGGCACGCAGAGCGTGGATGTTGTTTCGTTTTCCTGCTGNAATAGAATAGAATAGAATAGAATAGAATAGAATAGAATAGAATAGAATAGAATAGAATAGAATAGAATAGAATAGGAAAATAGAATTGAATAGAAAAAATAGAATAGGAAAAATAAAATAGATTAAGAACATTAGAATAGAATAGAAAAATTAGAATTGAATAGAATATAATAGGAAAAATTGAATAGATTAGGAAAATGGAATAAAATAGAATAGAACAGAATATAGAATAGGGAATAGAATATAGAATAGGAAAAATAACTTAGAATAGAAAAAATTAAGCAGAATAGAACAGGAAAATAGAATAAAATAGGAAAAATGGAATAGATTAGGAAAAATGGACTCTCCCTGCTTGTTTAACTTTTTCTCAAGTTTGCCAGTCCAGAGGCAGTGATGGATAACTGGGAATTTGTGGGAGTGGAAGCATTAATCCAAGACCAGATGTCCTTGTGCTGTCACTTGTGTGAGCTTCGACATTCCCACCATTGAGAAAACGTTTTCCATTCATCTGCCAGGCACAGGGGGTTTTATCTTAATTAAAAACTTGGAGATTCCAACTGAGCCCAGAGCATCTCCAGCAGGAAGGATCCTTTCCAAGGCACGCAGAGCGTGGATGTTGTTTCGTTTTCCTGCTGAATTCCCGCCTGGTTTGGAGGGTTGGGATGAGGGGGAGCTTTGCCAAACCCTGGGCAGCAGATCCTGCCCTGCTCGAAAAACTCAACCAGGGCAGCTTAAACCAGAGCTGGGCAAATGGGACAGACAATTCCCACTGGGAAACGGGGATTTTTCATGGATCTCCTGGTGCCACGCCCAGCAAAGGCAGTGGACTCTGAGCCAGTGAACACCTTCTTGGCACTGATTCCAGAGTCTGGAAACTTGGGATATTCCCTTCGTCAGAGGAGCAGGCAGTGCCAGATTTTAGGGAAAGGGCTGAGGTGGGATTGCTGGATCTCAATCCTGCTTTTCCTGTCAGCGGTGAGGAGGGAAAAGTGAAGTTGGTTAATCCCATCCCGAGGCTGAAGGATCGGATTGGGGTTGGAGGGGGGGGTGGCTGAGGTTTTCCCTCTGCTCCGGATTTATGAATCCTTACTGCGAGGCTGCCCTTGGGGGAGAAGGAAAATACAGGGATTCCATCCCAAAAAGTCATTGCTGGAAGTGATCCAGAATCCCAGACTGGTCTGGGTTGGAAGGGACCTTAAATCCCATTTTGTTCCATCCTTTCCATGGGCAGAGACACCTCCCACTGTTCCAGGCTGCTCCCAGCCCCAGTGTCCAACCTGGCCTTGGACACTGCCAGGGATCCAGGGGCAGCCACAGGGATAGGACACTCCTTGGAAATCTGCAGTTCAGTCCATTCCTGGCTGGAATTTTTTTGGTTTCTCCCTCTGAAATGACTTTTTGTGGGATCTGAGGGAATTGTGGGCTGGCTCCGGAGTGGTTGGAGCAGCCACGAGCTGTTGGATTTCTTGGGAAGGGGAGAGTCAGTCCAGAGGCTGCTCCTGTTCCTTGTGTGGCTCCACAAGATTCCACCGAGCTGCATCCTCTCCTGGCTGCACTTCCCTGTGCTCTGATCCCGTTTTTCCAGGAGCTTCCCCATCTCCCTCCTCTCAGAGGCCGCAGCTCCCTCCCTGTGCCCGTGGTGACACTTTCATGTTTATTATTTGTTATTTACAATTCCAGGCCAACCTCCCATCCCTTTCCCTGCCCATCCTTCAGGAATCAGGTGCTGGGCACTCCCTGACCAGTGGCACCACTTCCCACCTCCTCACCTGCCATTCCCATGGGATTCCTGCAGGATTCCCACTGGTGACAGGTAAATTGTCACCTCCACACCGAGCCAGGGATTTCTTTTGGGATTTTCCCATTGCTTTAGGAATTTCTCCCTGCCAGGCACAGATGTGCACACGTTTAGGATGTGTGCAAGCCATAGAAAAATGAAGGCATGGAATGCTGGCAGGTTTGGATATCTGGGAATGGGAGCTTCCCAAAGCTCACCTATCCCAATGTGGGAAGCGGGAAGCTCCAAATCCTACTCAAAACTGGATTTATTTATCCCTCAAGGCATCACGGCCCCAGATTTATGGGAATGGAGCTGAGGAACACCTCGTGTTCAGCTCCTGGGGCAGGTCGGGATGAGCCGAAGGATCGGTGGGGTTGGGAATGCAGCAGGAATTGCAGGAAGAGGAATGGGAGCTCTTGCAGGGCTCAGTCAGCAGATGTCGCGTTTGGGTGTCGCCGGGGAGGAGTTGGCTCCTCGGGAAAACCGAGGGAAAGGCAGGAATCACTGAGGGGCACGTGGAGCAGGAATCTCATGGATGCCACCTGCAGCATTCCACGCTTTCCTCACTTTGGGATGCTGGGTTTCTGCGCCTGGAACGGGAATCTCTAAACCCATTGGAGATGGACAGACCTCAGATAAATTTAAATTTGTGCCCCAGTCGAGCATTAAAAAGTTCAGTTTATCCCCAAATCCTTCCTTCCCTGCAAGTTACAACACATTAATAAATCTGTAAATATTTGGGGAAGAGATTTTTCTGGGAAGGGTGGGAAAGAGTCATCCCCAAATTCCCAATGGGAGCAGCAGGCCCGGGGTTGTCTGTCCCTGCAGAGAGGAATTCCCTGGAGGAGCTGCACCCTCCACTTATTGGGGGATCATTAACTATTAATATTTTAATTGTAATAGACTTCATTAACTTTAACCCTGCCCTGCACTGAGGGGTCTTCAGCTGCTCAGCCCAAACAATTCCAGGCCCTGGAAGTCACTCCTGGAGCACAAGGAAGGCCCTGGAAGTCATTCCTGGAGGATTAAGGGAAGGCCACAAACCCATGAACACCTTTAAGGTCCCTTCCAAGCCAAAGAATTCCCTGATTTTCTGCTTCCGTGCTTCTGGGGAGGCTGGCGGTGACTGGGATGGTTCAGCTGCGGGATTGGGATGAGGAGCACATCCAGGAGGAGACAGATGTTGCCTTTTCCAAATGTAAATAAAACCCGAAATCTCTTCTCTTTCTTCCTGCAACCCTTCCATAAAACAGAGATCCTGGAATAAGGCAGGGCACGGGAATGGGCAGCATTTTCCATAAACTCCGTGGCTGCCACTATCTCACACAGTTAAATGTAGGGTTTTATTTAGGATTTACACTCTCCCAGCATTTTAAAGAGGAAAGGGCTGGAGCTGAGGTTGCCAAAAGGGAGAAGGGTTTATAAATCCCTGCTTTTATTCCCTGTTCCCCTGAAGGTTTATAGGAGCTGTGATGAAGCGGGAGCTGCTCATCGCTCCCAGGCAGCTCCTGTCAGCAGCAGGGCCACAAATCTGGGACCGAGCTGCTGCACTTCCCAAGCACCAAACTCCAAGGGATCGGCAGAACTTGGTGGGAAGATAAGGGGGAATGAGATAAGGAAATGATTCCCTGAATGCTCCGTGGCTGCTGGATCTCTCAGGGCTCTCTGGCCACACGATTCCCAGTTTGTTCCTGCAGGACAAGGAGCCAACCCCAATCCCACCTCCGCAGCTCCGGCTGGGATCTGGAACCTTTAGGGACAGAGGGTTGGGGCAGCAGTGGCACTGCTGGGATTCCTGTGTGCTCTGCTCTCATCCCAGATGGAATTTGCAGAGCCCAGCCTGGCAACAATTCCTTTATGGGATTGTTTTCCCCTGGGATAAATGGCTGAGTGATTTTTTAGGGACCAGCTGAACCTTTTTCCTTTTATTTCAAACACTAAAAATTCCCCAGTGCTTGGGAATCAGGAATGAGGAGTCCAAGGATGCAGGATGTTACAGGTGCAGCTTTTATGGGCTGCAATTGACAGCTGAGAAGTTCAGATGTCAGAAACAGCCGGTGCTGAGCCAGATCCGTTGTCTGAGATCTGCAGAGCAGAGAGCTGGGAGCACTTCAGGGAAAGCCGCGCTGAGGAAGCCACCGAGCCAGCAATTAAATCCTCGTCCAATGTGGAAAACGTTTTTGTTCTACAAAAACAAAGGGGTTGAAGGCGGGGTGGGACATGGTCACCGAGAGAGGGATCCTTTTTCTCAGAGAGAAATCAAATTCCAGCAGCAACATCTGCTAAAAGCTGGAGAACTGGGACAGAAACCACTCTGCCTCCTGGTTTTCCATACGCAGGGATGGTGATAAACAATCTCTGAAGTTCTGGATTGGGATACTTCAGTCGGTTTGGGAAATCCATGGGAATTTGGGGGATTTCAGAGCTGGGAGGGGGATGTTGTTTGCTTGCTTTTAGGGACAGAGAGAGGGACTTTGGGAAAAGGCCTGGAGCGCCAGGACAAGGCAGAATGCCTCCATCCACTTGTGCTCAGGACACTTCTCCAGCGTTTACATCCCAGTGGAGCTTGGGATGGAGCAGCTGAAGTGACTTTTCCGTTTCTTTGGTTTCTCTAACTCAGTGCCACTGTGATTCCATCCCGTTTTTGACCTTACACTGGTACAGGGTTGGTGGATAATGTTGGGATGTTTGGATGCACTGCCTGAGGAATTGAATGCTGCACAGCAAATGCTCCTGACTGAAAATGTTCCCCTGGAGAAGGGAAGGCTCCAGGGAGAGCTCAGAGCCCCTTGCAGGGCCTAAAGGGGCTCCAGGAGAGCTGGAGAGGGACTGGGGACAAGGGCTGGAGGGACAGGACACAGGGAATGGCTTCCCACTGCCAGAGGGCAGGGATGGATGGGAGATTGGGAACTGGGAATTCCTGGCTGGGAGGGTGGGGAGGGGCTGGGCTGGAATTCCCAGAGCAGCTGTGGCTGCCCCTGGATCCCTGGCAGTGCCCAAGGCCAGGCTGGACACTGGGGCTTGGAGCAGCCTGGGACAGTGGGAGGTGTCCCTGCCATGGCAGGGGTGGCACCGGTTGGGATTTGAGGTCCCTTCCCACCCAAACCATCCTGGGACTCATCATCCCTTCATTTGTCTTCTAAGCTTTGTTGAGCAGCATCCCTCTGGTGGGGTGGTGGCAGGTTTGGGGGGTTTGTTTGGAATGACAGAATCCCAGATGGATCAGGCTGCAAGGGACCACAGAGGGTCACTGGGTCACCAGCAGGGCCATTCCAGAGCTCAGGGCACAGCAGAGTGTCCATGTGGCTCTGGAATATCCCCAGGGAGGAGACTCCAGCCCCTCTCTGGGCTGTGCCCAGGGCAGAAGTTGTGCCTCCTGTGCAGGGAATTCCCGGGCTCAGTCCCTGCCCGTCCCTCTGGTGCCACTGCTGGGCCTGGAGCAGAGCCTGGGCCGGGTCCTGAGCCCTCCCTGCACACAGGGACAGCCAGGGACAGCCAGGGACAGCCAGGGACACACAGGGACAGCCAGGGACAGACAGGGACACACAGGAACAGCCAGGGACACACAGGGACACCCAGGGACACTCAGGGGCACACGGGGACAGCCAGGAACACACAGGGACAGACAGGGACCCCCAGGGACCCCCAGGGACACCCAGGGACACTCAGGGACACCCAGGGACACCCAGGGCTCAGGACCCCTCTCAGCTGGGGCTCCTCTCGAGGCCGAGCAGCCCCAGCTCCCTCGGCCTTTCCTGGGCACGGAGATGCTCCAGCCCTTCCTCCCTCACATCCCTTCTCTGGATCTGCTCCGGGAGCTCCCTGTCCCTCCTCTCCCAAGGATCCAGAGCAAAGAGCTCTGGGGACAGGGGACATTTCCAAGCTCCCCATAACTCCCACATTTCCAGAGGCCACCTCGGCTTTCCGTGCGCTCCAAACCGCAGCCCCGCTTCCCGAAGTTTACAAGGGAAGGTCTCAGAGTTGTGCTGTTGAATTTCCAGCCTCTCCATTCCCAGATGTGTTCACAGGGATTTGGGATAATGCAGCTCTTCATGGCTCCTCATTATTTCCCCAAAGTGACGGAGTTGTTCAAGTGCCCCTCGTGTGACAAGTGGCTCATTACGGCTCCCCCAGAGATCCCATTATATCCATCAGCACTGGGGGTGGGAAGGGGATAATTTACATCCAGCATGAGCAAATTCCCATTATCCCCCATCATTCCCACTTGTCAGAAACAAGGAAAACAAATCGTCTCGACCGCTGCTCCCTTTTTATTCCTCCCGCGGTCCCTTTTTTCCAGCGGCGGTTTTGCTCCGCTCCCTCTCCTTGGAATATTGCTGTTTGCTCCTCCAGTCCGGGCTAATTGAACCTGCTCCTTCCCTGGGCAATTGGGAAAAATATCTTGGCTAAAAGGGCCTTTTATCCTTGGGAAAGAAAAGCGTGGCTGGGGAGATAAAAGCTGGATCAATAAGTGCCATGTTGGTGTTTATTCCCAGGATTTTGCCTTTGTTCCTTTGCATTTTTGATTTTTTTTTTTTTTTAAGTATTTTTTCCTCCTCTTCTCGCTACTTTCCTGCTGATGGAAATTGTCCCATTTGGAATTTGAAATGCCTCTCGTCCCTCTCTGTTTACACCTGGAGGCAGGGATGGTTTTGAGGGGAAAACCCCTAAATTCAGTGTTCATTTTGGCACAAACTCCTAAAACCCAATTAAGGGAAGGAAATAATGAATCCACGCCCCTCTCATATTCCATGTGACCATCTTTTCCCAGATTTTTCAGTCCCTTTCTTAATTATTCCCACTGCCAAATCCCTGCAGAAGTAGAGGATGGAAGTAGAAACCTTGGGAAGTGGAAATTCCTCATCCTGCTTTGGTTTTTCTCTGATGAAAAGCATCTTTTGGGGCTTTCCAGGAGGAGAAGACATGGAAATGTTTTGTTTTTCCAGCTTTTCTCTGATTTTTGGATATTTTAAGTGGCAAAACGGAGCACAGCAAACCCTGGATTGGGTTTGTCCACATCCTCTTTCTAATGAAAAACCTGTTCCATGAAAAACCTTGGAATCATGGAATGGTTTGGGTTGGAAAAGGCCATGGGAAGGGACATCTTTGATGGAATCAGGTTGCTCCGAGCCCCATCCAACCTGGCCTTGCACAATTCCAGGGATGGAGCATCCACCTCCTCTCTTGGCAAACCCTCTCCATGGATTGAAGTCGACACGAACTCAAATTGAGCGGATTTAGGGATGTTTTGTCCTCTCTCTGGGAAATCCTCCTTAGTTTTTCCCACATTTATGAAGGATGAAGGCTCGGATGTGCTGGTGATCCCCTCATTTTCCCAATTCCCTGCGAGATTCCCTTTTCCTGCCTTGTCCAAACCACAACCTAACAGTGCCCTGTAAGATCAGGCACCTCTCCAGGTCGCCTTGCACAACTTGGGAGCCTTTCCACTTGGGAATGTGGAAGGGAAAGGTGGGATGGCAGCAGCAGCAGCCACTGGGAATATCCCGATCCTGTTCCCACCTCTGGGATGGCATTTCCCGTCATTTGTGCCAGTCCTGGAGCTTCCTGGTGTAGCTCAGGAGGGTTTGGTGGCTCGATTTTGGCAGCACTGCAGAGATTCCTGCCTGTCTTTGCCACTGGATCCATGAATTTTTCCTCTTCCATGCCCACACCTGGGAGAGGGAAATAATGGTCAAGGCAAAGCACGGCCATGAATCCTTAAAAAACATGGATGGAGGAAAACAACCCTGAAATGTGGTTCTGGGAGAAGATGTTGAACTAAACCACTCCAAACAACAGGAGAGGGGGGAATTGCAGTTGGATCTGAACCCTTGGATCCTGGGAATGAGGAGCTGGATCTCAGCCCCTGGATCCTGGGAATGAGAGGCTGGCTTCAGCTGGATCTCAGCTCTTGGACCCTGGGAATGATGGAGTGCCTCAGCCCTCGGATCCTGGGAATGAGGGGCTGGATCTCAGCCCCTGGATCCTGGGAACGAGGGCATGGATCCAGTTGGATCTCAGCCCATGGATCCTGGGAATGATGGAGTGCCTCAGCCCTCGGATCCTGGGAATGAGGGGCTGGATCCGAACCCTTGGATAACAGGAATGAGGGGATGGATCTCAACCCTTGGATCCCAGGAATGCACAATTGAAGTTATTTCCTGATTATTTCCCGGTGCTTTCCCTCCTCTTCCCGATGGACGGGTGAAGGTTTTGGCTGGATTTATTATTTATTTGTTTGTTTGTTTGTTTGTTTGTTTATTTGTTGTTCCCTGGCTGCCTGGTGATCCCGTGGTTTCTGCTGTCCCTAATCCCGTGCCTTTTCCCTCAGGAAAGGCCTACGCCCCGGAGTTCTACTACGACACCTACAACCCGCTGTGGCAGAACCGGCCGCGGGTCTATTCCTACAGCCTGCAGTGGACGCAGATGAATCCCGGCGCCGTGGATCGCATCCTGGCCTACCGCCTGGGCATCCGCCAGGTGAGGCGGGACCGCCCCGCGGGATCTGCCCCGGGAGCCTGCTGGGCTCTGGGACACCTGCTGGGCCTTCAGCCAGCCCTGTTCTGCTTTGCTTTGTTTTGTTTTGGTTTGGTTTGTTTTATTTTATCTTATTTTATCTTATTTCATTTTATTTCATTTCATTTCATTGCATTGCATTGCATTTCATTTAATTTTATCTTATTTTGTTTTATTTTGCATTATTTTATTTTTTCTTCTTTTATTTTGCATTATTTTATTTTGATTGAATTTTATGTTATTTTATTTTACTTCATTTTATTTTATTTTATTTTATTTTATTTCATTTCCTTTCATTTCCTTTCCTTTCCTTTCCTTTCATTTCATTTCATTTCATTTCATTTCAT
>VZTJ01006373.1:0-26318 GCA_013397795.1 Orthonyx spaldingii | reverse complement strand
TGTTATTTATCTTATTTTATTTTACATTATTTTATTTCACATTATTTTATTTCAATTTTATTTTATTTTATTTTATTTTACTTTGTTTTACTTTTTAAACTTTATTTTGTCATTTTATTTTATTTTGATTAAATTTTATTTTGTGTTATTTTATTTTACTTTATTTTTATCTTCTTTTATTTTATCATACTTTATTTTATTTCATTTTATTTCACTTTATTTTACTTCATTTTTATTTTATTTTATTCCATTTTATTTTATTTTCCTTGTCCATTCCCACAATCCATCCACCTCCAAGTCATCCTTGGACACCACATCCACTTCCATCTCATCCTTCTCCATTTGCCTCCTTCCTTGGCCACATCCATCTGATATTTTTCGGGAATTTTGACAGCCTCCCACTGAACTTTTCCTTTAAATAATCCCCCAATGGATTGATCCAGGAAATCTTTCATTGGATATTCAAAACCCGGAATAACAATTTGGGCAGGGACGACGAGATGAGGGATTAAATCAGATTTTGCAGAGGGATATTTTGGAAAATATAAGGACAAAATTGTTTGTTATCCCACAGATTTCCCACTGGGAAAATAAATCCCCAATTTTAGCATTTTATTTATGGAGATTTGTGCTTGTGCAACTTCCCTGGGAGTTGTGGAGTTCCTGGGACACATCCAGGGAAGGGCTTTGGTACCTGGAGGGAGCTGGAGTTGGGATCTTCCCAAATCCACGGAATTTGCAGTGAAAACAGGGAATGTTTAATCCACGTTTGTGCAACTCCTGGCACGGCTGGGCACAAATCAGCTCCGTGATTCCCAGGCCCCAGGAGGAATCAGGGAATTATGGAAGGAACTTGCTGAAGGAAAGGAATTTATAATGGAATTCATTGCATTAGGATTTTTAGCTGCTTTTCCCATTCAATTTTAATTTCATTTTAATTATCCATTTCTGTAATTAACAGCAGTTGCTTTGCTCTGTGCCAGCCTAATCCAAATATTCCCCTTTTCCCTCTCCAAAGCCACATTCCCAACCTGGCTGGTTCAGAACCCAGGGATCCATTCGGACACAATTCCTGTGGGAATTCCCCCTGGAACAGGGGGGATAATTAAAATCCTGATTTTTATTTATACCCCCAGTGCTGGCTCCCAGCGGATTGTTTGTCTTGGTTAATTATTCCACTTAGAAAATGCTTTTTTTCCTGGGATTTGCTGGTTTTGAGTTATCCATGGAATGGGATGGGCATCCTTTGGAATGCTGGAAGACTCAGGGCTGGGCCATGTTGGTGCAGGAAGAGGATGGGAGCTTTTCCAGGTGGAAATGGGGTTTGGAGCTGGAGATCTGCTCTTAATCCTGGTTTTAATTCCAGTTTTAATCTCCTGATGCACTGGAAAATGCTGCCAGAGGGTTGAGTGTTGGCTCCTGGTTGCATTCCCACCATTCCCTGATCCTGAAATTCCTGTTGCATTAAGGATGCTGAATTCGGAGCATCCATCCCTTTGCACCCACCCTTCCCCAGACACAGCTGCTTCTCCAGGCAAAATCCAGGCAGTTTTTTGGGAATATTTAGTAGTATCTGGTTTAGGCTGATGAATTTCTGTAGAATCCCAGAATTCCTGACTGGTCTGGGATGGAAGGACCATGGACAGGGACACCTCCACCACCCCAGGTGCTCCACGCCCCGGCCAGCCTGGCCTTCCATTTCCTGTGGAATTGTTAAATTCCTGGAATATTGACCATATTTTCAATCCCATTTCTGGAAAACATGAGCTTCTTTGAAGTCCCAGAGTTGTTCAGCTCCATTCCTGGATTCTTCCAGGTGCTTGTGGGAAGCAACACAAAGGTTGTGCTTAATAATCAAATTTGAAGGTGATGGAATGGGGCAGACATTCCATCCTAAAGACAAATTGTGCTTGGGGTTTTTAGGTTCTACAGGAAAAAAGCAGCAGGGAAGTAATTCCAGGGTGGAATAAAGTGGGATTGTAGAGGTGGAAATGTCTCAGGTGAGCATCTTTCACTGGGGTCGTTTGATAGATCTTCTCCCACCCTTTATTTCATAGAATTCCAGAATCCCAAAACAGTTTGGGTTGGGAGAGACATTAAAGATCATCCAGGGACACCTCCCACTGTCCCAGGCTGCTCCAAGCCCCAGTGTCCAGCCTGGCCTTGGGCACTGCCAGGGATCCAGGGGCAGCCACAGCTGCTCTGGGAATTCCAGCCCAGCCCCTCCCCACCCTCCCGGCCAGGAATTCCCAATTCCCAATCTCCCGCTGCCAGCCTGGATGAGTCACAGAACAATGGGACACATTCCTTCACATCCAGCTTCAGGTCACCTCTGGTGGCTCTGGAATGAAGAGAAATTCCTGTCTGAGAGCCGGGTGTAGTGCTGGGAAAGCAGGACACAGGGAAACCCTCTGGCATTCCAAGCATTGGTTAAGGAGAATTCCAAAAGAACCCGTCACAGATAATGTTATAAAACTTACTTGATAAAATAATTAAGCTTGGCTTAAGAACAAATCAGGGAAGCCCAGAAGGGGAGGGAAGAGGTGAAGAGGAGTCACAAAAATAGGGAAGTGTCACTTTTCTGCCTACGGAGTGAAAATGGAAAGATGGAAAGGTGGAAAAATGGGAACTGAAGTCACCCAGGAGAAATGGATTTATCGGAGCACATTTCAGACCCAACCTGAGGAGCAGGAATTCTGCAGATGTTCCTTCTCTCGTGGGCTGTCATCACATTCCAAAGGGGAAGATGTTTGCAAGCTGGGAATTTCCATTGGATTTGCTGTGGGAAACATAAAATAATTTTGCATTAAAATGCACAGAAAGTTTTATTCAGAATGAGTCACAAAAATCACATTCGTAGCAATTAATTCAGTGGAGGAAGAGACAGAGTTGGAATTCCACATTTATATTGGAATATTCCTAATGTTGTTCCCATACAGGATTTTAATTTTCCTCCAATAAGGGAATATTTTCTGTCCCAAAAATTTCCTGCACGCGTTGATTTTGGAAATCTAACGAGGTTTTATTTTCTCCTGCGTTTGTGAAACGAGACAGGGAGAGTTTGGCCAAAACCAAAAAGATTGTGACATGCAGGGACACGTTTTTTATTGATGTTCCTGGCTTGGGGAAATTAAATTAGAGCAGGAATGGTTGAGGTTTCGAATTTCCACTTTTCAGGGCTGGTTCCTCCTGTGCTGTTTCCTCACAACTCTGAGGTTTCATTTGCAAACAGCGACGGGAGATTCGTACCAGGTCTGTTCTTGGCAACTTAAAACTGGTTCTAACCTTCAGATGGATCAGGGAAATATTTATAGATCGTTCTGAAAATAAAAGTACTGCTGATTTTGTCTTAAGGAATTCAGAGCTGAGAGTTTTAACTCCTGCGGGGAAAGGCTGGGAGAGCTGGGAATGTTCACCTGGACAAGGGAAGGATCCAGGGAGAGCCCAGAGCCCCTTGCAGGGCCTAAAGGGGCTCCAGGAGAGCTGGAGAGGGACTGGGGACAAGGGCTGGAGGGACAGGACACAGGGAATGGCTTTAAAGTGAAGGTAGGTAGATTTAGATGGGAGATTGGGAATTGGGAATTCCTGGCTGGGAGGGTAGGGAGGGGCTGGGCTGGAATTCCCAGAGAAGCTGTGACTGCCCCTGGATCCCTGGCAGTGCCCAAGGCCAGGCTGGACATTGGGGCTGGGAGCAGCCTGGGACAGTGGGAGGTGTCCCTGCCATGGCAGGGATGGGATGGGATGGGATGGGAGACCCAAAGGAATCAGCCATAAAATTGTCACATGTGGCACCATCAGGACCCCTGGTCTAGATCCCAGAGCAGCTCAGGAGGCTCTAAATCCTCCTACATGAAGCGTTTATGGAAAAGGGAGTGTGGAGCACAGGGAATTTCCATTTCTCAGGGCACTGCTGAGCACAGCCCTTCATTTGTCCCTCCCTGGAGCTGAAGGATGGGGACAACCTCGGTGTCCATCGGGGAAACTGCCTGGATTTGGTCACCTTCTGCTTCCTTGGGAATGTGTCAAGGTCTGCCAAGACTTTCCTGCACAGAAGGGATGTTTTTCCATCTCCTTAAGGGCCCTCTGAAGAATATTCCGACAGTGATGCATTTCAGCTTTGGATTTGGCTTTGGAATCAGAGACCCAGATCCTTCCTGGTTTTTTGATTTCCCATGCATCCTCCTGTGTATTCCCTGGTCAACCTTTAGACACAACAAGACTCAAGGAGCTGATTTTATCAAGTCTCCAATCATGGAACATTTAGGTTGGAGAATCCCTCTCAGTCCATCAAGTCCAACCATTCCCCAGCACTGCCAAAGCCACCACAAGTCCATGTCCCCAAGTGCCACGTCCACACTTCCAAGATGGCGACTCCAGCCCTTCCCTGGGCAGTTTCTTCCAAGAATATGTTTTCCAAGCATGTAAAAAATGGTCTCAAATGTGCCTCAGAGGGTTCCTCTACTCCTGGAAGTTTATCCACCTGGACAAATCCACTTTTGGGCCCCCACTTGCGGCTCCTGCCTTACTGAGCTCAGTTTGGAGCAGCCGTGAATATCCTTGTGCTTTTCCATAGGCGCTCCCAAGTGGAGCAGGAGCTTCCCCTGGAGATTCTGGAGCAGCTCCACTCCTGCAGCTGCTCCAGCCACCTCTGGATCCCTCTGGCATCACGTGGAGGTGTTTCCTTCCCACATTTGCCTGTCCCCAAAGCCAGGTTCCCATTTCTTCCCAATAAACAACAACATTTAGCGGCTCCCAGCATCCGAGGAGCGCCGAGCGGGCGCCTCCGGCTCTCTGCTCTTTCCTGTCAGCGGGATGAAAGCGAATTAGCCAAGGGAGACTTTTCCAGAGCAGCCAGGAAGGGAGAGCAGCTCTGATCTCCGCGGTGGTGCTCTCAGCAGGTGACAGCGGGTGACAGCCGCGTCGCCGCCGCCAGCGTGACCTAGAAAAGGAACGGCTCGTCCGCGGAGAAGTCATAAAAATTCAACTGCATCCTGTAAACCAGAGAGCAGCTTGTTCCAGCTTGTTCCATAAAAGATTCAAGCTCCCACCTGGCCTTTATTCCCAGCCTCGGGAGCCTGCGGTGTCCGTGGGCTGGGAATGAGAATCTCTTCAAACAGCCCCGAGCGGGTCACGGCTCCGTCGTTTCCTCCATCACCCTTTGGATTGATGGGAATTTAAACTTCTGCTTTCCCTCAGCGCTGAGCTGGGGCAGGTGAATTCAAATATCCACTGTGTGCTTGGGAAAGGGCTCCTGGGAAGGTGGAGTGGTCACTGGCTGGAAAACAGAGCAGGGAATTTTCTGTCAGTGTCACGGCACAAATCCCATAGTCTTGGATGAAGGGCTAAGGAGAAGGGGAGTGGGGATACATCTTATTGCCTTCTGATTAAAGAATCCCAGAATCCCCAAATGTTGTGGGTTGGACACCCAAATCCCACCCATTCCCACCCCTGCCATGGCAGGGACACCTCCCACTGTCCCAGGCTGCTCCAAGCCCCAGTGTCCAACCTGGCCTTGGGCACTGCCAGGGATCCAGGGTGAGGCACAGCTTCTCTGGGAATTCTATTCCAGAGCCTCCCCACCCTCCCAGCCAGGAATTCCTTCCCAATATCCCATCTAACCCTGCTTTCTTCCAGTTTGAAGCCATTCCCCCTTGTCCTGGCTCTCCAGGCCTTTTCCCAAAGTCCCTCTCTCTGTCCTTAAAAGCAAGCAAACAACATCCCCCTCCCAGCTCTGAAATCCCCCAAATTCCCATGGATTTCCCAAACCGACTGAAGTATCCCAATCCAGAACTTCAGAGATTGTTTATCACCATCCCTGCGTATGGAAAACCAGGAGGCAGAGTGGTTTCTGTCCCAGTTCTCCAGCTTTTAGCAGATGTTGCTGCTGGAATTTGATTTCTCTCTGAGAAAAAGGATCCCTCTCTCGGTGACCATGTCCCACCCCGCCTTCAAACCCTTTGTTTTTGTAGAACAAAAACGTTTTCCGCATTGGAAGAGGATTTAATTGCTGGCTCGGTGGCTTCCTCAGCGCGGCTTTCCCTGAAGTGCTCCCAGCTCTTTGCTCTGCAGATCTCAGACAACGGATCTGGCTCAGCACCGGCTGTTTCTGACATCTGAACTTCTCAGCTGTCAATTGCAGCCCATAAAAGCTGCACCTGTAACATCCTGCATCCTTGGACTCCTCATTCCTGATTCCCAAACACTGGGGGATTTTTGATTTCTAAAAAAAAGGGGGGAAAAAGAGAATTTGTGTATCACAAAAAGCCAATTATGCAACGTGATAAACATTATCAAATAATAAAATAATAAAAATGAATGGTAGGAGCAAGGCCAGGAGGATTGTTGATATAATCCTGCAAGAAGAAAGTCTATTACATGCCCGGGATTGTTCTCCTGGATTAGGAATTGTTTCATTGGGAATGATTGTGCCCACTGTTACATGGGCTTCAGAGACTGATTTCCAGGCAGAAAAGAGGGAAAGAGATTTCTCATGCAACTGCCTAATCACAGAATCATGGAATATCCTGAGCTGGAGGGATCCACAGGGATCACGGATCCAGCCCCTGTCCCTGCCCAGACCCCCAACACTCCCCCCTGTGCATCCCTGGCAGCGCTGTCCAAACGCTCCTGGAGCTCTGGCAGCCTCGGGGCCGGGACCATTCCCTGGGGAGCCTGGGCAGTGCCCAGCACCCTCTGGGGAAGAACCTTTCCTTGATCTCCATCCCCAACCTTCCCTGGCACATCTGAATTTCCTTCTGTTCCCTGGGATCAGAGCCCAGCTCCCACTGGGATCACTTTGGATCAGTCTGTCCCTGGCTCAAGCCAAACCTCACCTGTCTAGTGTGGGCTGGGTTTGAGCTTTTGCTCCCAGTTGGATCAACAGGAGCTGGGATCCAGCTCTGCAGGAGAGCAGGGAGCCGAGCTCCACACGGAGAGACACGTGAGGGTTTGGGGGTTCTGCTGATTGGGAAAATATTGATGAGGGAGAGAGAGGAGGGGAAGTCGTGAGGAGCAGCTGGAGAAGAGGAGACTGAGGGGACACCTCGTCGTGGTGTCTTCAACACCCTCCCGAGGGCAGCTCTGACTTCTGCTCCCTGGGAAAAGGACACGACCCAGGGATCCTCTGGGATGGATTTTAGGGAAAGGTTCTTCCCCCAGAGGGTGGGATAAGCACTGGAACAGCTCCCCAGGGAATGGTCCCGGCCCCGAGGCTGCCAGAGCTCCAGGAGCGTTTGGAAAACACTCCCAGGGATGCACTGGGGGGATTGTTGGGGTGGACTGGATGATCCTTGGGATCCCTTCCCGTTCAGGATATTCCATGATTCCATGATTCTCTGCCATCAAGAACAGAACATCCTTTACAGCTTGCCTGAATCAGGGATATTTGTCATGGAGTCATTCCAAATCCATTCCTGGGAATGAAGATGACACAGGAGCCACCCCCCTGCTCAATTTTATGTTCCCACCTGATAACTCTGATCATGTTCCAGTCAGAATTGTGAAAGGAGAGCAGGAATAAGGCAAACACTCCCTGGGAGTTTCCCCTCCGTGATGTGCAAATGGAATATTTGTCCATGAGCTGGACAGTCCGATTTTAGATATAAAACGTCCAAAGAAATCTCTTCTTTTATAAGGAAAATCAATCCCTGCGGTTATAAATTGCAAAGAAATGACTTTAAACACCGCCACAGTTTTTTATGGAGTATCCATGGATTAATGGAGGCCGCATTCCGTTGGCATTAATTAAAGGGATTCTGGTCCAGCTCCCGGAGCCAGTGAAGGAATTTGTGCTGGGAATCAATAGGCCAAGAACAATGGAGTGAGGAGCTGTTTATTTTTTATGAACATACCTGAGCACACAAGGAATCAATCCTTAATCATCCCAGAGGATTGACTCCTCAGGAAATCCATAATTCCAAGTCTTTAACAGAATATAGTTTTCCAGCAGGAGGCATGGAATAAACACCCTTTTTATTGGCAGCACAAGGGTGGTTCTACCCTTCAGAAATAGAGATCTGCCACATTTGCAGCCCCTTTTTGCTTTTCTGTCAGCTTTGGGAACAAAGATTGCGAAATATTCCAAGGAAAAAAGGAGTCCTGACCCAGGGAAGCTCCCGTGCTCCAAGTTGCCTGAGCATGGATGTGCTCTGCTTAATTAATTACAGGATAATGCAAATAAATGCTCCAGAAACTGCTCCCATTTTTCCTCAGAGCTTCATAAATATTCCCAAGCCATTGGACAATTGTTATTCCAGCTTGGCCAAAGTCAGTTCCCCACCATGAGTTCATCCTTGTCTTTGTTAGGGAAAGGGCTTTGATTATGAGAAATTTTCCTTTTCAAAAATTCCTTTTCCAAGCAAATCCTGATTCTTATGGATGTTCCAGCTCTGGACTCAGGAACTGAGGTGCAGGGAGATGTTTTATGGTTGTGTTTCTTACGGATTTTCTCTTGGAAGCCTCAGTCTTGTCTTTTTCATGGAAAAAACGCAGGCTCAGCGTTAGGGATGGGCTGTACAGGGAATTTTGGGAAGTGGTGATGAGGATTTGATTCTTTCCCATCCAGAGGAGCCAAAGTGATTCCCAAATCTCCACGGAAAACAGTTTTGGATGGTTCCTACTTGGAATCAGGGCATCTCCAATTTGGTGCTGGGAGTTTGCACCTCCCCAAGGCGTTGTAGGAATTAATCCTGTTTTTAGGATGTCCTGGGCTCCATACGTTTTCAATTATTTCCACATTTTTCAGCCCAGGCTGTTGGTGTTTCCCAGGGTTGGGAAGCAGCTCCTGGAATTATGGCTCCATTTCCAATGCTGGGTTCTTTTTCCAAGTGGCAAAACCAAAGTTGGATGTGGCAAAAGCTGGGCAGATGCTGAATTTCTTTGTTTACATATTTATTTATTTTATATTTTTATATTTATTTATTTATTCAACAGCAGAGCTGGAAATGCAGGGGTTGTTTTCTGTCCAACACAGCGACGATTTTGTGTTGTTTTGGAGTTTTTTCCCCTGGTTTCCATGGTGAAAAATAAGGATTAGAACAGAGCTGGTGTTGATTACAAGGGAAAAAAAGAGACGTGTTCCTTCCAGTGGAGAAATATCAATATCCAACGCCGGCTTTGGAGGAATAACCCTGAAATGAAAACTCAAATTGTTTTGCTTTCAGAAAGGAGAAATGACGGAGATTTTCATTGCTTCTGTTTGGAGGGTGGAAAGAAGGGCAAGAATTCAAAGCAGAGGCTGAATTTGATAGGAATTCGTGCCTGATTTGGGTAATTTGCAAATTTTCGTCTCTAATTATTGAAATTATTTGGGAAATCTCGGTGGTTCCTTATCTAAAGATGAGGTGGAATAGGGAATATTTTTAATTTTCATCCTACAGTGCTCACAAATATCATTGACATAATGACATAAAATGTGGCTTAAAAAACTTAATTGTAGGTTTTTTTAAATAATGTAATTTTTTTGTGTGTTAAAAGTTAGGCACTTTTTCCCAGACTTTTATATTTCTTTAATCCCTAATTTGTGTGGAAGGGCCAGACACAATCATGAAATGATATTTTTGGGGCATAAATGGTTTTAATCTCCTTGTGAAGAGTCCTTGTGTTCAACTGGATAATTTCATTTTTAAAAAATGAAATGAAATAAAAATTGAAACCCACGTCAAGGAATAAGCAACTGTAATTCCAGTGGAAGTAAAATCTGGGAATTTTCCCTTCGGGCCTGCAGCCTCCATGAGTGTATTGCCTCGGGAAGCTGATGGAACGAAGAGTGATTTTGAAAGGAAAATTAAGGGTAATTTAAGATTGTGACAGGTCAGTTTGAAGTGTAAAAAGCAGATTTTTAAAGAAATTGAGACTTCAGGGAGGTTTTTAAAATGTCACAGCATCTCCTGGGTGCTGCTGTGTCACCACAAACCCACTCTGTCCTCTGCTGGAATCCCTGCCTGGTGAGCAGCCAACATCCTCGTGGATTGGGGTAACTCCACACTTTTCCAGCCCCAAAACACATCCAAGGGCCATTGGATCTCTGTGGGGAGGGGACAGGCAGCTGGCAGGGAGGAGTGCCCTCTGTATGGAAAATATTCCCAATTTTTGGTGTCGTTTGTGACAGAAATTCTCCACAGTGGGATAACTCAGGAGGTTCATTCCTTGTTGTATTTCTAATTCCTTTGGAATTTTGAAGGTTGCCCAGGTCTGCTCTGCTTTCCAAGGTGAAGACAGTTCTATCCCAAAGTCTCTGATATTTGAATTCTTTTGATTCCAGGCTGGACAACAATTTTCAAAGGAAAAACAGAAGTTCTTTCAGATTTTGACAAATCGGTTTTAAGTGTAAAAAGCAGATTTTTAAAGAAATTGAGAATTTTAAATTTTAAAAATGCCCCAGGACCTGCTGGGTGCTTCTGTGTCACCACAAACCCCCTCTGTCCCTTGCTGTAATCCCTGCCTGGTGAACATCCAAAATCCTCATGGATTGGGGTAACGCCACACTTTTCCTGCCCCAAAACACATCCAAGTGCCATTGGACCTCTGGAAGGAAAATATTCCCAATTTTTGGTGTTGTTACAGGCTTTCTCCACAGTGGGATAACTCAGGAAGTTCATTCCTTGTTGCGTCTCCAATCCTGTTGGAATTCTGACGGTTGCCCAGGTCTGCTCTGCTTTCTCAGGTGAAGCCAAATCCCCAGATCTCTGACACTGGACTCCTTTCGATTCCAGGCCGGCCAGCAGCGCTGGTGGGAGCAGGAAATCACGGTGAACGGGAACATCCAGAAGGGGGAACTGATCACCTACAACCTCACGGAGCTCATCAAGCCCGAGGCCTACGAGGTCCGCCTGACGCCCATCACCAGATTCGGGGAGGGGGACTCCACCATTCGGGTCATCAAATACAGCGGTAAGGGTTCTACGGCCGAGGAAATGTGCTTTGGGAATGTTCGGGGCCTCCTGGAATGGCGGGGGCGTTCCCGATCCTGGAATAACGTGGAGGGATGAGCGGGGTCATCCCCGAAGGAGGAGCTGGGGAGAAGTGGGAGACGGGAAAATTTTCACCTCTTGGATGGTTCATAACAACAAAAACACCCAACCAATGAACCTCTGGACAGCCAAAACCCAAGATGGCATCCAGTTTTTTGTGGGAAATAAGGAAAAATGTGAATAAATTAATGCTGACTTCATAAACCAGCAGATTTCATTGATTCTTGTTTTGAAGGATGAGTTTTGAAGAAAAACTTACAAAGTTGTTTTTTTCCTCAGAATGAGAAGTTTTTATTTTAACGTGAATTATTGTCTTTTAGAAAAAGTGGCTGTAGTCCTAGGCAAGATTATATAATCTATAAATTTATATAAGAAATAATGCAAGGACATTAATAAATTTCCCTCTAAAAGGTCACTGTGACAAAGATTAATTCACTTAAATTTAACAAGAAAAAATGCAGTTTCCATACATCCTGTTTCCCCTATTACCAGGAATTCAATCCTCTGGTAAATGCCTCAAAACAACTATTTTTGGGTATTTCTTTAATGAATAACTGAATTTCTTCTTTTTCTTTTGTTTTTCTGCTGTAAAAATTGCAATGAAAGGACAAGAGGGACCCTAAAGAGGAGGTTGGAGGATGGTGGAGCAGTTTGGAATGGGAATGGGATGTGTTTAGGGGGAAGTTTTTATCATTTTGGTGGGAATTTCGTGGCAAGGGAGGTGGTGGTAAACAAGGAATTATGGAAGTGTCACATTTAGGGACAGATTTGGGATTAGGAGCTGGAGCAACAGGACAAGGGGTGATGGTTTTAAACTAAACAAGATTCAGATTTGATCTAAGGAAGAAATATTTTAGGATGAGGGGAAAACACTGGCACAGGTTCAAGGCAGCTGTGGCTGCCCCTGGATCCCTGGAAGGGTCCAAGGCCAGGTTGGAAGGGCTTGGAGCAGCCTGGGACAGTGGGAAATGTCCAAGCAGAAAATCCCATTCAGCAGAATGTCCAAAAGCATCCCACAGGTCAGGAATTGCTTTCAATAATCACCAGTAAATAAAATCCAACGAACAATAAAGGATAATAAATAAATCTGGGGGAAAATTCAATGTCTTGAGCATCTTGTGCAATTTTTCAGGATCAGCGCTGAGCTCAGCCCGGCTCCATCTCCTCATTGATTGCTTTTATCTCTGTATGAATGTCAAGGGGGAAAAAATGGCATTAAATGCACCCAAAATATCAATTCTGAAGGACGTGGGGGCCCATTTCACTGAATGCCACCTCTGCTGCTGATGGTGATGGATGGGTTTGGGGTTTTACCTCTTCCAGGGAGGTGTTGGCAAAGTCTGCATTTCCCAAAGCTCAGGAGATGAAAATCTCAGGAAAAGAAAGAACTTGGAATCATGGAATGGTTTGGGATGGAAGGGAACTTAAATCTCATCCCATCCCACCCCTGCCATGGCAGGGACAGCTCCCACTGTCCCAGGCTGCTCCCAGCCCCAATGTCCAACCTGGCCTTGGGCACTGCCAGGGATCCAGGGGCAGCCACAGCTGCTCTGGGAAAATCCAGCCCCTCCCCACCCTCTCAGGGTAGAATAAAGGATTCCATTTCCATACATTCTGTTATCCTCAGGGAGCAAATTCCCCCTGTTTTTTAAAGAAGGGACAGCCGGGATCAGTGGGAAATGTCACTGTCACCACATCCATGCAGTTACATCCAAAAGAGGAGAAACATTTGGAAAAACCCCTCAGCCCATGATTTTCTTGCCCAAAGCAGATCATCCAAACCCAAAATCCACCCCCAAGCTGAAATTCCTGCAGGTTTTGTTCTCCTCGCTGAGGGAACAGCGGGAAAATGAAGGAATATCTGTCCTGGCTCTAACCAAGCCCAACCATTCCTGACGCTTTGTGCTCCTCCCGAGATCCTCCAGCAGCAGAAATTCCCACCCAGCAGGGCAGCCCCACCCTGAGAGCGGCATGGATTTTCCAGGCCTTTCAGTCAGCTTTGGGAATTCAGGGCCTCAGTTATCCATGAATTTCCCTTCCTGACTAATTCACCCTTTGTGATGTGCACGCAGCAGCCCCCCTCAGCCAGCACACCTTGTCCTGCGGCTGCCTTGCTCCAAAAGTGGAATTTTTGGGGTTTTTTTTCCTGTTGTTTTGGGGGTTTTTTTTCCAAGTTTATGCTGCTGGATAAACTCAGCTTAAGCACCTTCGTTTTCCTGTCTGCTTTTGTCCCTGGGAGTGGCACAGAGCGCTGGCTTTGCTCTGCTGTGAGCAATCCGAACCGTGGGACTCGAGGTGGCACCCGATGACATTTCCCAGCCAAACCCGTGCATTTCGTTCCAAATCAAGCCTCAGTCAATGCAGCTCCCAGAAATTGCAGCTAATTCCAGGTTCAATCACTCAGGGATCTCGTAAAATTGAGGTTTTTTGGAGAATCAGAGGTAATTTGTAGGTAAAAGATGTAAAAATTGAGTTTTGTAGGGAGATTGCGCTGGAGCAAATCACAGCTCCTGCTTCAGAAGGGGGAGGATGAAGTGGTGCTAATTTAGAGCTGGTTTGGGAACTCCAGGTTGAATTTAGGACTTTGCTGAGTCTTGGGCTGGGATCAAAGCAAGGAAGGGCAGCAGGAAAACCTGGAGTGATGCTCTGGCACTGCCTGCTGTCCCCATTAATTGGAGATAAAATTTAATTTTGGGTTTGCTGTGAATAAAATGCAATTCCAGCCCTGAGCTCAGCATCCTTCTGCTCCCCACATGTTTGGGTCTGTGGCAAAAGGGCCTTTTCCTAAATCACCCATCCTCAAATTCATCCTTCTGCAAACAGAGCCACAGAGTAATTCCTCCTTCAATCCCATTCCCAGGTTTTAGCATTGCACAGGTTACTCTGGACTAAACCTGGGAAGCCATTCCCGTGGATAGGATATTGTGGACACTGTGAAGGTTTGGCTTTCATTCTGTTCCAGCCTCTTAAGGTGTGTAGTGGATGAATTTCAATATTCCACCAGGGGAAATTTAGGACAATCTCTATAGTGATGAATTTGAATTTTTTCTTTGCATTAATTTAATTTTTCCTTTGTTTTCCAGCTCCCGTGAATCCACATCTACGTAAGTATTTGAAATAGTTGTCTTTTTATCTCTCATGTCATGAAGAGCAGTCCTTGCATTTGCTGTCCCTCACAGTTCAAAAGTAAATTCCAAGGATTTGATTTCCAGTTGCAGCCCGTGGGTGGCAGGAACCCCCTGAGTGTTGTGTGAGGTGTGGGCTGAAGGTGTCATTTGTGATTCCTCTTGTTCCAGCAAGGAAAAGGAAGGAGAATCACAGCTCCAGCTCCTCTTTGTCACTGCCCCACAGAGTTCATCCAAAGGAAAACCTTCCCGGGCTAAAATTCCCCTCCAGCTGTGGCGGAGCAGCTCGGGGGGTGTGGGGCTGCCACGGCAGGGACACCTCCCACTGTCCCAGGGGGCTCCAAGCCCATCCAGCCTGACCTTGGACATTTCCAGGGTCCAGGGGCAGCCACAGCTTCTCTGGGAATTCCATCCCAGCCCCTCCCCACCCTCCCAGCCAGGATTCCTTCCCAATATCCCATCTAAATCCACCCTCCTTCACCTTAAAGCCATTCCCTGTGTCCTGTCCCTCCAGCCCTTGTCCCCAGTCCCTCTCCAGCTCTCCTGGAGCCCCTTCAGGCCCTGCAAGGGGCTCTGAGCTCTCCCTGGAATCTTCTCCTGTGGTTCTTGAGTTCTGTCCAAGCTTTCAGGGGTGGTCAGGAGCTCCTCCGCAGATTGAAACCAACAGGAAGGAAGTTCTTCCCCACGGAGATCCGGGAATCACGGATCCATTGCACACAGAAATGTGGAGATCCAAGTGGAACTCGGCTCTCCCCAGATTCTTGGGTCACAGCTCCCAGACGTGACTGGAAATGTAAACTCTGGCAGGATCAGGCACGGGATGTCCCAGGGTGGAAACAGCTTCAGTTACGCTTTGTTCTTCCACTTTTCCAGGGGCACCCAGTCCCTGCAGACATCCAGGCAGGAGACTGGGCTGGAGCTTCAGCACATCCCAGTAAAACCACCCTGTTCCTGCCCATTTCCATGTCCCTACTTCTCCCAAACCCCAACAAATCCGTATTTTCCTGTCACAACGTATTCTTGTTTGTAAAAACCCGTCCCCAAAATATTCCTGCCTAAGGAATGAGGTCCAGTCTCCCATTTTTCCTGCTGCAGGGCACAGCCATCAGGCAGGACCAGGCTCTGCTCCATCCCTCAGACTCAACTTTAAGCCTTTGTGTAAATTTTAAACTTATTTGCAGAAGATCTTGTCCATAACTAAGCAGGGCTTAGCTCAAAGCTCCCAGGAGCTGCAGGAACCTCTCCCAGGGAGTTTAACGAGCAGGGAATGAGACTCTTGCTAATTAATATATTCAATCTAGACTCTGATGGGAAGAAAAAAATGCAATCCCAAGTGCTTCGAGCTCCTCTAGGATTTTAAGATCTCAAACTAATTTTCCAAAAGTCTTGTAGGATCATGGTGGAATGTGGGTGGCATCCAAGTGGGAATAGGAAAAGTGCTGGCTCTAGGGAGGGATGGGAAAGTTTTTCCACCACAGCTGCAGAGTCCCCGTGGCCACTCCTTTCAGGTGCCCAAAGCCGTGGTGGAATTTTGCTTTGCTTGCTTTCCCTGAAGATTTTTGGAGTGGATTCCCTCAACAGGAAAGAAATCCTGCTCTGCATCTCCCTCCATTCCCCAAGGCCACCCCCGCCCCAAGGCCCCAGGTGCCACATCCACAGCTTGGAATCCCTCCAGGGATGGGACTCCACCACTGCCCTGGGGTTCCACTGCCTGTCAATCCTTTCCATGATGGAAGTGTTCCCAATATCCAACCTGCCCCTCCCCTGGCCCAGCCTGAGGCCGTTCCCTCTCCTCCTGTCCCTGTGCCCTGGGAGCAGAGCCCGACCCCCCCGGCTGCCCCCTCCTGTCAGGGAGTTGTGCAGAGCCACAAGGGCCCCCTGAGCCTCCTTTGCTCCAGGCTGAGCCCCTTCCCAGCTCCCTCAGCCGCTCCTGGGGCTCCAGGCCCTTCCCCAGTTCCCTTTTCTGTGCTTCCTACAAAATCCCTGTTGTTCCTAAACCTGCTGGACCAATTTCTGATTTTATTTACGCTGTGTGAACAAAGAGGAGGAGCTGTATCCAACCAGGACAAGATTCCTGCACTGGAAACTGAAGTCATGCTCTTCCTGCTTCACCTCTGGAATAATCCCATTCCCTAAATCCTTCTTTTTGATACAATTTCTGCAATACCCAAACAAGAAGCATCAAAAGACTTCAGTTCTGAGGTGGAGCCTCACGTCTCCATGTCATTTATCACCACCTAACAGGAACCATTGAACGGAAACCAGGAGGGTTTCAGATCCCTTTGTATGACTCGACGTCACCCCTGAATGATGGAAGAGATGTGAAGTTCGGGAGTCCCATCCAGCTTGAAATTTATGGGAATAAAGGACACAAATCTGCGTTACAACGAAGGGTTTCACCTCCAGAACGGGTTCAGCTTTTGCCCTAATTGGCAAGGAAATTATTAATGAGCTGAATCCTCTTCCAGAGCTGCCATGTGCCTTGACAAAAGCCACCACTCTCATTAATGTTAATTAGCACCATCGTTAGGGCCGTGGCTGGAGCACCTGTGGAAGAGTTGCTTGTTCCTCCTGCTCATTAATTAATTAATCAAGAGCATCCAGATCTATTTAAATGCTCCTGCAGAAGTATGGAGCAAAGCCTGAGGAGCTTTTCCCCATTTTTCTTCTTCTGTCATTTTTAAAGAAGTGTTCAGTGCCAAGAACATTTAGCACGAACCTTTTCCAAGGTGTTCCACATGAAATCAATGTTTGCCTATTAAATAAATGGCAAACCTTGACTTTTTTTTCCCCCCCATCTGGCCTGAATATTTATTTTATTTTTTTTTTTTAACCTGAGGAACAAATCTTTTTTTCTGCTGATGTGGAATTTCTTAATGAAGCTCTGAGGGCACAAGAAGTTGATGCAGCTTTTAAGGCACTGGAGGGGCAGTGCAGAAAGTGCTGAATGGCTGAAAATTCCTTCTTTTGTTCACTTTGCTCCAGGACTGAATCTGGAAGTCAAAACTTTTCTCCTTCTTTTTTTTTTTTTTTTGCCTTTTCATCCCATCACATCGTGTATAAGCAGCAATTTTTGTGCTACAGGAAGATGCAAAAGTGGAGGTGGAATCCAAATGCCCAAAATCTGGGGAAAACCAGGAGAATTTGGAGCTCAGATGGTGTAAAAGGAATTCTTGGAGAGGCACAGCTGGCACTTTGTTCAGAGAGCTTCGTTTGAGTCCTGAGTATTCCAAGAGCTTTGGCAGGGTCTTGGCATTCCCTTCCCAGTCGTGGGATAAAGACGGAGATGTCGATTCTCTCCTGAAGGATTTGGGTGTAATCATGGAACCGTCACAGAATCAGGGGATGGTTTGGGCTGGAAGGGACCTGAAATCCCACCCAGTGCCACCCCTGCCATGGCAGGGACACCTCCCACTGTCCCAGGCTGCTCCCAGCCCCAGTGTCCAACCTGGCCTTGGGCACTGCCAGGGATCCAGGGGCAGCCACAGCTGCTCTGGGAATTCCAGCCCAGCCCCTCCCCACCCTCCCAGCCAGGAATTCCTTCCCTGGTCCTAAAGCCAACTCCCGTCACGCTGAGGTTATCAGGGATAACCAGAATCCCAGATCTTGGTCATGTCTGCTGGTTAAGGAGCTGTGCTTTAGGAATTTTATTCTTCTGGAGGATCTGATGATGTTCATGGATTTACTGGGAAACCAAATCAGTCTGCTTGAGGTGCTGATAGCCAAGGAAGTTTCTGGGAACTGCATTTGAGGGATAGTTTGGTTTTATAGGATTGTGTTTTATACCGACAGTTCTGAAGAGGCACAGAATCGAGGACGGGTGAGGCTGGAAGGGACCCCAGAGGGTCACTGTCCCACTCCCTGCTCCAGCAGGGCCATCCCAGAGCTCAGGGCACAGCAGAGTGTCCATGTGGCTCTGGAATATCCCCAGGGAGGAGACTCCAGCCCCTCTCTGGGCTGTGCCCAGGGCAGAAGTTGTGCCTCCTGTGCAGGGAATTCCCGGGCTCAGTCCCTGCCCGTCCCTCTGGTGCCACTGCTGGGCCTGGAGCAGAGCCTGGGCCGGGTCCTGAGCCCTCCCTACACCCAGGGACAGCCAGGGACACCCAGGGACACACAGGGACACCCAGGGACACCCAGGGACACCCAGGGACAGCCAGGGACAGCCAGGGACAGACAGGGACACACAGGGACACACAGGGACACCCAGGGCTGAGGGCCCCTCTCAGCTGGGGCTCCTCTCGAGGCTGAGCAGCCCCAGCTCCCTCGGCCTTTCCTGGGCACGGAGATGCTCCAGCCCTTCCTCATCCTCACATCCCACCTCTGGATCTGCTCCGGGAGCTCCCTGTCCCTCCTGTGCTGATGATCCCAGAGCTGGACACAGCACTCCAGAAGTGCCCAGCGCTGAGCAGAGGGGCAGGATCACCCCCTGGATCCTGCTGGAAATGCTCCCTCATCCCCCCAGGACCCCTTCGGCCTCGTGTTGTTCTTTGGACAGGCAGGAGGAGAACCAGGAATATTTGGGAATCACTCCTAGTGCATCCTGTGCTTTGAAGTGAATTTTCCAAGCTTATTTCTGAGCCTGCAACATCACCTGAGCATTGCAGCACTAAGCTCCAGGTCCCTCTCTCCTCGCTGATTAACAGGGAAGCTCCAGTGGCTTAAGTGGATTTAGAGTTCCCCAAAATCCCAAACCTGCAAACATTTATCCACCTTCTCAGTTTAACAGGGATGAGCGATCCCCCGACGCCGAGGGTTTGAGTTTCTCCTACCAACGAATGTAAATCGCCCCCCTCCCACCCCAGCCCGAGCCGGCACCGCGTGCAGGCAGCTGCCTGCCCCCTGGGGAAGGGAGATTTCCTTCCTTCTTTTCTCAGATAAATCAATGGACTTCGCAGGAAGAAGCAACTCAGCAGGAATTGTTCGTGCAGTGAAATTCAGCTTGTGCACGTTTAGCTCCACGGGGCCTTGTTTTGCTCTGAGTGAGAACTGAAGCGCCAAGGTTGGGTTTGTTTTGGTTTTTAAATACAGGAGGAATTTCTCATTCCCTCTTAACCCAGCAGAGCAGATCACTGGGCTCTCACGATTCCATGCAGGAGGATCCCAGGAATGTTCTCTGGGGTTCTTGGGATTTTTTATTCTTTATTCTAACACTTTCACCACCTGACCTCAAGTACATGACAGAAATCTCAGCGAAAATCCAGAAGCATTCCAGACACGACACAGTCACCTCTCCTTCCCATATGGATTCACATATTCCTCCCAGGAGTTTGCCTATTTTGTTGTCATAATCCAGTAATGGGGACTCCATCCTCTTCCTGATATCCCTCCACGTGCTGCAATGTCCTGATTTTTAGAGATTTTCTTCATGTCTGCCCCAAAGCTCCTTTGCCTCATTTTATCCACGTTTTCCTTTCCCATCCCTACTGAAATTAAGGATGTTTTAGGAGATGCCATTGGAGATAAGGTTTACATTTTGAAAAGCTGCTGTACTCCTATCCCTAAACCACATTAACCCACTTCCCACTTTTCCCCCCATATTTCATGTATTGTGGACATGCTTCTGTTCTTCCCAGCTTTTTAGAAATGCAGGAGAAAAGGAGACAACACCTCCCAAAGCCACTGTATAAATATATAAAATGAATATAAATATGTGAGGAGGAGCTCTACAAAAAGATTTCAATATAATTTCAAGTAGCACCAGCACAGATTGATGATCCTGATTTATTTTTTTGTTGAGGTTGCTTCAGAAGAAAACTGAGTATAATTGACAAGGAATTTGAAAAATAAGGATTGGATGGAAAACTTTGGCCACTAAATTCCTGCTCTTTGTTTCGGCAGGAGAGTTCCACTGCGGCTTTGAGGATGGGAACATTTGCCTTTTCACTCAAGACGACACAGACAACTTTGACTGGACTAAACAAAGCACTGCCACGAGGGACACCAAATACACCCCCAACACGGGGCCCAACGCCGACCGCAGCGGCTCCAAGGAGGGTAAGATCCAGCAGGGAGGAATTGGCGATAAGGGAACTGTCCAGCACTTCAGCCGTTTCCTGGTCGTGGAATCCCAGATTGATTGGGGTTGGAAAGGATTTAAATTCATCTTGTCCCAGCCCTGCCATGACAGGGACACCTCCCACTGTCCCAGGCTGCTCCAGCCCCAGTGTCCAGCCTGGCCTTGGCCACTGCCAGGGATCCAGGGGCAGCCACAGCTGCTCTGGGAATTCCAGCCCAGCCCCTCCCCACCCTCCCAGCCAGCAATTCCTTCCCAATATCCCATCTAAACCCTGTCCTCCTTCACCTTAAAGCCATTCCCTGTGTCCTGTCCCTCCAGCCCTTGTTCCCAGTCCCTCTCCAGCTCTCCTGGAGCCCCTTAGGCACTGGAAGATCCTTCAAGGACTCCTAGAAGGAATTACCGATGCTGAGGAGTGACTGGTCCCAAAGCACAACCCCTGATGGTGCCATTTCCCACCTCTCCTCATTGTTATTGTGCCATTTTCAAAGTGATTCCCTTCACATTAAAGTCTAGCGGGGAAATCTGGCTCATCTTAAAATATTCTCCTGCTTTGTGTCATTTCAATTCTACCTTGGGCTCTCTCAGCCTGTCCCAACGAGGTGGGTTTTGCCCCATTTTTGCTCTGGGTATTGTTCAAATGTGCAATTTTCAATCTGCTGCCCCTGTTAACGTGTGCTCCTGACTGCAGCGTGGATTTGCATTTGAAAAGTCAGACACATCGAGCTGAATTTATCAAGTGCTGCAGCAACTCCTGCTATTTTATTGTGTGCACTTCCAAAAGGGAAAAAAAAACCCTCCTGCACCACCTTCACTTGGTTGCATTAATTAAATAATAGCTCTGTGGCTGGCACTGTCCAGGAATGGAATAAATGGATATTGTTTACTTTGGGATTGATGTGACCAGTTGAAAATATTCCTTGAAAAGTTCCCATCATGGTATTTTCCCCTTATTTTACAAGTCGTGTTTCCAGGGATAAATTCTCCCCTCAAGACTGAAGGTTGAACCCCTCAGATTTTGTGCAAAGGTTCGCTTTGGAGGTGTTTTCCAGCACTGTCTTGCTGGATTTTGATTTTCATGGAAAATGCAGATTTTGGAAACACAGGGGCTCCATGCAGGTAAAATGAGTCCCAGAAACCACGTGGTTGGAGATGGAAGTGAGAAATTTGTCAGGATGTTTGATAATTTCAAGTTTTCCTGCATTTATCTGTGTTGGGTGGTGAGGGCCTCATCCTAAGGATTTTCCTATAAATTTTTCTAGGTTTCTACATGTACACCGAGACATCCTGGGTGTTTAAGGCCTCATCCCAAGGGTTTCCCTTTGGATTTTTCCAGGTTTTTACATGTACATCAAGATGTCCCGGTTGTTGAGAGCCTCATCCTAAGGAATTCCTTCTGTGTTGAGTGTTAAAGGCCTTGTCCCAATGATTTCCCTTTTGGATTTTTCCAGGCTTTTAAATGTGCGTCGAGACAGCCTGGGTGTTGAGGGCCTCATCCCAAGGATTTCCTTTGGATTTTTCCAGGTTTTTACATGTTCATCGAGATATCCTGGGTGCTGAAGGCCTCATCCCAATGATTTCCCTTTGGATTTTTCCAGGTTTTTACACGTTCATCGAGATGTTCTGGGTGCTGAAGGCCTCATCCCAAGGGTTTCCATCTGTGTTGGGTGTTGAGGGCCTCATCCCAAGGGTTTCCCTTTGGATTTTTCCAGGTTTTTACATGTACATCGAGACGTCGCGGCCCAGGCTGGAGGGGGAAAAGGCCAGACTTGTCAGTCCCGTTTTCAGCGTCGCTCCCAAAAACCCCTACGGAGCCACCAACACGGCCTATTGCTTCAGCTTCTACTATCACATGTATGGACAGCACATAGGTGAGAGAAAGCCAATGTCCTGGTCCTTTCCTGTGGGAAAAATAGCTGGAAAAACTTCCCATTGTTTGAAGGAAAAGCATGGGAGGAGTGGCAGCCCCTCCGAGGGCCTGTGGTACCCCAGGGAGGTGCTCGAGAGCATCCAAATTGTCACAAAGTTCTGTTTGCCACTAATCAGGAACTTGTAGGAAGGAGGAATTTCCCTCTTACAGCTGGGAAGTGTTTCCTGCATGAGCGAGATTCTGAGCAGGGAATTTCATGGGAATCCCATTGATCTGAGTGGGAATTTTAGAGCCCAGAAACCAAAAAGTTGATTTTAACAAGGACTTTTCCTGAGTCTAATGGGATGTTTTAGGCATTCCTGAGTAGAATCAGGATCAGGCAGGGAGCAGCAGCATTCCTCAGGTGTTTCCTGTGAAAAAGTCATGGAGAATTTGCTCACACACTGCAGGAATGTGGATTTTCAAGGAGTATCTGTGAGGGTTTTAGGCATTCCTGACTAAATATAGGATCAGGGAGGGAGCAGCAGCATTCCTCAGGTGTTTCCTGTGGAAAAGTCATGGTGAATTTGCTCAAAAGCTGCAGGAATATGAATTTTCAAAGGGTATCTGTGAGGGTTTTAGGTATTCCTGACTGGATTCAGGCAGGGAGCAGCAGCATGCCTCGTGTATTTCCTGTGGAAAAGTCATGGTGAATTTGCTCAAAAGCTGCAGAAATATGGATTTTCAAAGGGTATTTGTGTTTTAGGCATTCCTGGCTGGATTCAGGATCAGGCAGGGAGCAGCAGCATTCCTCAAGTGTTTCCTTTGGGAAAGTCAAGGAAAATTTCCTCACACACTGCAGGAATGTGGATTTTCAAGGAGTATCTGTGAGGGTTTTAGGCCTTCCTGAGTAGAATCAGGATCAGGCAGGGAGCAGCAGCATTCCTCATGTTTTTCCTGTGGAAAAGTCATGGAAAATTTGCTCAAAAGCTGCAGGAATGTGGATTTTCAAGGAATATCTGCCAGTCTATTTTTAATCCTGACTCTTCCAACACCCAGATTTAATTTCTTCTTGTGGTATGAAAAAAAAAAAAAAAAAGCGGGGAAAATACAAAAATCTGAACAACAAAAAGCCAATTTTTGGAAATCCTTTCTGGGGTTCTTGGTGCTCCCAGTGTGTCCGGAGGCTTTCCAGTGTCAAAGTGACCTGCTTTGATTATTTTTATCCCCATTTCAAGGGCAAACTCATCCTCCCAGAGAGTTCTGGTGGTTGCTTTGTCCGACCTCCCCCCGCCCCAGGCAGAGCTCAGATTTTAAGCGGAGCAGACAAGTGCACTCGGGTTTTTCCCGTTGTCTCTGCGCTGCAGGAAGGTGGATGCAGCCCCAGGTTGGAATTCTCCTGGCTCTGTGCTGCAGAAGGAGCTGGGTTTTTTATTGGAAAAAAGGAATTCAGCCATGCCATGCTGAGGGAAACTAAATAAATTGAAATACATATTCATATTCTGGTCATTTATTTATGGTGTATTACGAAGAACAAATTACAAAGATAAAGGGTCTGAGAGTGTTTCTGGAATTCCTGATAAATATTTGGGGTGTAAAGTTTTTTGGGATAAAGCATAAGAAAAGCAGCCACTGAGGTTTGCCCAGAACCAGTGGGATTTGGGGTTTTTTCCTGGATTTCCTCTCCAGATGTCTGTCCTTAGATTTTTTTTTTTTTTTCTTTTTGCTGGGATCCTCCATTCCCTGTGGATGTGTAAATCCTTGAATTGCCAAGGCAAGGAAGGATCTGGCCCCAGGTGACAGAGGTGACAGTGGTGATCAGTGACCAGAATTCCACTGGATTTGTGCCTGGAAATGTGGACAAGAGTTGCCAAAATCCCAAATTCTTGATATAATTTTTGTTCTTTGTTTTTCAAAAAGCACAGTTCCCATCATTTCAGAATTCCATTCTTTTATAGAATCCCAGAATTCCAGACTGGTTTGGGTGGGAAGGGACCTTAAACTCCTCCTGTTCCACCCCCTTCCATGGGCAGGGACACCTTCAACGTCCCAGGGTGCTCCAAGCCCCATCCAACCTTGGAAAGGCTCAGGGAGGTCTCATCCTTTGGATAAATCCCTGAAGGAAGAATGTGAAGGAGCTCAGGGACAGTCAGGGACAGCAGTGACAATGGGAATAAATGGAAATGGAGACAATTCCATTTCAATATAAAACCACATTTTTTTTTTAGCTGAAAAGAGTCAAACACTGGCACAGGTTGCTCAGGAAAATCCTGGAAATCCCTATTGGGAATCCCTGTCCTTGGAGATTCCAAAATCCAGCTGTATCTGGTCCTAAGCACCTGCTTTAATTAAGCCATGGAATGGGATGAGCTCCAGAGGTGCCTCCAACCTCGGCGATTCCGTGGGAAATGTTTAATTGGTAATAGATTTTCCTGGAATTACGCTTTACTAAGGATTACTCCCCCGTGGATAATTCCAAATCCCATTGCTGGGACAGATTAACTGTTTTATCACCAGCTCTCACAAGCCTTGACCCTTCACTGTGGCTTTGGAATTTGCTGCTGATGTGGAGAGGGGCTCCATTCCCTTTGGGAATGAATCCTGCCAGGCAGGGCAGCACTTGCCTTTGGAGGCATTCCCAGCTCAGGGATTTATCCAGCGGGATAGGAGCTGCTCACTGAGCTCCAACCAGCACAGGATTCCAGAGTGGTTTGGGTTGGAAGGATCCTAAATCCCATCTCATTCCCTGGGACACCTCCCACTGTCCCAGGCTGCTCCCAGCCCCAGTGTCCAGCCTGGCCTTGGGCACTGCCAGGGATCCAGGGGCAGCCACAGCTGCTCTGGGAATTCCAGCCCAGCCCCTCCCCTCCCTCCTAGCCAGGAATTCCTTCCCAATATCCCATTGATGATCTCTCTGTTGTAGGATGCAGAAGATTCCCAAGCATTATTCCCATGTCTCAGGGACAAAGCGCTTTGTTCCCGGAACAATTTCAGTGTTCTCCAAATTGTTTCTGCATTTCCAGTAATGTGTGGAAAGATCCCGAAAAAAAATGGGATGTGATGATGGAATTATGCTCTGTTCCTGGTGTGGATTGGTCTTGGGGGTTTAAGGGAAATGATGCTTCTTCCTCCATTCCTAAAACTGAGGGATCCCAGTGGCATCCATAGGAGAATATTCCTATTTTAAATAATTGAAACCCCTTCCCAGTTTATCCAGCTCAGCTTCTGTGCCTGCTGGTCAGGTCTTGGGATTCTGTGGAGAAGGGGCTGAAATTTCCCCGGAGATCAGGAAAGGTCCTTGGGAATCTTTGCAGGGAGCTGAGATCATCCCTGGTGTCTGTCTGAGAGAGACCCGGGACCTGCATCCCATTCCATGGCCGTGGGGTTTGGGAGCAGAAAAGGTTTCTTCACCTGGAACCGGCAGCTCCTGCCCACAGGTGGGATTGGAATTCCTGACAGATCCCAGAGCTCCCTCTGGCAGAGAAAGCAGCTGTGGATCCAAAGGAGAGGCAGATTATCCCTAAGGGACACGAGAAATAGGAATTCCCATCCCTTGGTTTGCAGCAGACAAGGAGCCTTTGTTGGGGAGAGGAAGATGAAGAGTCCCCATCCTTTCCGCGTCCCTGCACTGAGACAGGAGGAGTTTGTGCATCCATGGGAGCTGTCACCACCTTTTCCAACAATCCATCCTTCCCGTTTTTCCACCCACACCCCAAAATGGGGCATTTCCAATCGTTGCTCCAAGAGCAGTAATTTTTCCTGCCATTGGAGAGGCATTCCAAACGGAAAAGGGGAAGCAGAAGTTGCTGTGGGAGCAGAGTGAAAGCTGAGGGGCCAAAATCCCACCCCAGGGCTGCATCCCCTGCTCTCCTGGCGGGAGAAATGGAACTTTTTTCCTTCATTCCCAGTTTTTACTCCTGGCCACTGCTTTTGCCTCCTGCGAGTCACTCCATGGAATCACACGATGGTTTGGGGTGGAAGGGACCTTAAAGCCCATCCTGCTCCAGTCCCTATAAGGACAATCCTGGGCATTTTTGGAGGATTCAGCTTGTGCTTCATCCCTGGAAGTGCCCAAGGCCAGGCTGGACAGGCCTTGGAGCAACCTGGGATAGTGGAAGTGTCCCTGCCATGGCAGGGGGTGGGATGGGATTTAAGGTCCCTTCCCACCCAAACATTCCAAGGTTCTATAATAATATAATACTACAATGTAACGTTACAATAATATAAAATAAATATGGATATTGATAATATAAATACAGACAGAAATATTAATGCAAATGTAAATAATAATGCTAATATTAGTGTAGATGTAAATAGAAATACAAATATTAATGTAAATAACTATAACTATAACAACTATA
>VZTJ01006372.1:0-78756 GCA_013397795.1 Orthonyx spaldingii | reverse complement strand
TGGCTGGGTAACTGCGTCGCCTCAGGCGCGTGACCCGGGGGGCAGGCNTGTTTCCTCTACGGCTCCTCCAGGCCACCGAGTCCAGCCCCTGCAGCTCCCTGCCTCGGGAGCTCCGATCCTGGACTGGGCAGTGGCTGCTCCTGGCAGGCAATGACAGACGTACTAGTTGCGTTTATCAGATGCCTTTATTCTCCCTCATGGAGGGAAAAGCAGTGAACCAGCTGTGTAGTGGACAACGTGGCCAGACTGCTCCAGCCCCCTTCTCCCCTCTGTCCTTTATGCCCTCTCTCCCCGGTGGGCAGGGCGAGAGGCCAGTCGATAGACTAATGACGAGCCCGTGACAGCTGGCCAGTCCTGGGTGAACAGGGGAGGGACATGTAGAATGCAGAGCGGTGAGTGGCCAAGCCAGTAGGATGTCCCTGGTGGTTGGCACACTACCACATCTCATGAAATAAATCTTATCAGCAGAACAAGTGCATTTAAAACCAGAAAATTCCACAAATGATGAAAGTTACGACTGTGGTTTCCCAGTATCTCATGTATAAACAGTTTAACCACTACTGAATGAAGCAGTCAATATGGAAAGCACCAGTGCATGTGACTGGACAGATTGCTATTGATTTTGGTGGGGTTTGGGTTAGGTTTTAGTAGCTAAAAAGATCAGAATTGGTCAGCTGAAAATGAATGATGATGTAGGCCATATTTTCTCATTCATTTTCCTATTGAATAGAGGGAGAGAGAAGAGATTAAAAAAGGATGCAGTGAGGCTTGGTATGCTGCTTTCTGGTATGCTGCTTCAATTTGATGAGACATCCAAATAAGGGTGGTATTTTGTATTAGTGTAGGATGAACAGAAGGATTGGTTTATTTCACTCATTAATAACATCCATGTTTAGTAGAGGAATATATAGTAAAAGCATCAATAAAGGAGTTGAGGAGAATCACAAATCTATACATTTGATATTAATTTCATAGTGTTTAGCTTTACTGTAGAAGTGGAGTTACCACTTCAGATCCTACTTCTTTTCCTTACACAGACTCGTTTACTGGTCAGCTGTAACTGGCGATTAAATGGTGGTTAACCGATGGTCAGATGTTGTTAATCTTTCCCAGATTTTAATTTTTGTCTTTTTTTTCTCTTCCTAGTGGTACTGACGAATTCTTATGTTCTTGGCTGAGATTTTTTTCAATACCTGTTTAGAAAGCTTCATAACTGATGTAAGGTTACTCCCACCTTCCTCCTACCTTTGTAATACAAGATGCATATTTCTTGCAGTAAAGATGAAATAGTCAGCTAAGTTTACTCTTACTTCCACTGATCTCACTGGGGTTATTCTATAAATATGTGTGAAATTGCTTATGAATTAAGAAACAATCTTCTTCCTAACTGACAAATAATTTATTAGGTCAGTCTAAATCACACTACTTGGGAGACTGACGTTTGCCATGTTATATCATTAATAAAATAATGGATGTTAAATAGAGTACTGTTTTGCTATCAGGATGTTCATGCTGGTTTTGTGTGTTATTTGTTTGCTTCTGTTCATGAAGTGCTTCATAATTGAGGTTCTACTAACTTTATGTTCATAGAACTTTAATTATATGGGCTTCCCTCCTGGCATGCATTAATGTGGTAGCACCTACAAATCTAATAAAATATCCATTTTGATAATAATTTTCAGTCACTGTTGGAATAAAAGTATTCTAGATCAGCCAGAATATCACTCAAACTTATGTTTTCTAGGATATGGCAGTCTCAGGGTTTAGATTTAGTGTAAAATTTAATGCAATTTGAGCTAGGAAACAGCTCTGGGAGTAGAAATGCTAACTTAAGACTTGTTCCTCTCAGTTTCTTATACCCAGCATTCAGGCTTACAGGACCTGTTGCTGGCTCCAGTAGGAAAGATGGGGAATATTTCTTCCCAGTTTCTGGGCAATAGATGTTTGAAACTGCTCTCAGTGGTAGCAATGAAAGTTTGGAAAAGTGCCAGGTAGAGGAGGATGCTGCAGGCAGGTCTCTCCTTTTTTTTGTGCTTGGTTGGCTCTTTCCTGACCCACTCCTAAGCACACGGTCGCTAAGCCTTCATTCCATTTGGTGACTGTGCTAAGTGTGAGTTTTTCTGCAGCCCTATGGACCACTCCATCCCTAATGGAGCCAGTCCTCTGTGCCTGCTGGGGCCAGCTGCCTGATGCCAGCCACAAAACCAGAGGACAAGTGAGCACCTTGTTCTTTGGGGTGGTGCATGAGCTCAGTGGCAGCCAGGACAGAGGCAGCACTTTTCCAGAATCCAGCTGGGCCTCCTGGAAATGCACCAGGAGAGTTCAGGTTTGCCCATCTGAAAGACTCCAGTTCTGAGTGAGGTGTGAGAACATGAAATTCTTAAACACAGCTCACTTTTTGACATGCAGGGCCTGGTCACCTGGATGCTGCAGGCAGCAGGCTCTGAAGTGACATTGGGTCCATCCATCTCCCTGACTGGGCTGAATTCATGTACCACAGATGCTTTCCAGGACTGCATGCAAGGACCTTGCGCTCTGCCACCCCTTTTGGGTGCCATGGGACTGAAATATTAAGTATTAGAGAAATTAACTTCTAAGACCCTAAAAGCCATTATTTGATCTAGCTTTTACTTTCATTATAAGAAGGTAAGGAATAACAGGTACAACGGAGAAAGGAGGAAAGGTGTTGGTGCAGGTGACAGGCAGCAGCTGGACGTTCCTGCCCATTAGGCACTGTCAAGAAGCCTGTGAGGTATCTTGCTTCAGGCTGGTGTAGTCGGAATTTCTTTCTCTTGTATTGACAGAGTAATTAATTTTTTTTAATATATATAATCAAAATCTGACATTTTCTTTGTAGAAAGAATGTAGAGGAAAACAGGATCTGTAAATTCACTTTGACTCTTTCTTGGTTTTGTCAGGGCATAACTTGCCGTTCAGCTGAATGTTTAATGTGTCTTTCACTTGTAGTTTTTATTTAACAGCTGCTTCTAG
The DNA here is from genome assembly GCA_013397795.1 of Orthonyx spaldingii. Classification (NCBI taxonomy): domain Eukaryota; kingdom Metazoa; phylum Chordata; class Aves; order Passeriformes; family Orthonychidae; genus Orthonyx; species Orthonyx spaldingii. The sequence continues at coordinate 75,765 of VZTJ01006372.1, read as the reverse complement.
ATGACTGATGAAAAAGTATTTTACTTGCATTTGATTTGAAAATGATGATTCTTATTTTCCAAGTATATTGTCAGAATACTTTCGTTCTCCTTGCTCAGAAGAGAATGGGAAATTATTCTCCCACCCCACCTCATAGCGGATGTAAATTTCTGTGTGTGTGAATATATATGCACACACAAAGAACGTGAGAGATATTGTGAGCCATTACTCTTCCAGTAGTGTAGAAAAATGTCTTTTAATACTCTTTTCATGATGGTTGTTATCCAACACCACCAGGTGAATGTATCGTTGAGGCTGAAGTCTCTGCCTTTTGCATCTGCTCCAAAGGCCACATTTTCCTTTATCTTCAGAAATGTACATGGATATGTGACTATAAGACATCTTTGTTTGTACTGGATTTGTGTGGTGAGATTTTGGTAGCAGGGGGGCTACAGGGCTGGCTTCCAGAAGCTTCCCCCATGTCTGACAGAGCCAAAGCCACCTGGTTCCACAGAGCTGCCTCTGGCCATAGCCAAGCCCACAGCGATGCTGGTAGTGCCTCTGGGATAATGTGGTTAGGAAGGGGCAAATTTACTGTGCAGAAACACCTGCAGCCAGAGAGAGGAGTGAGAATATGTGAGAGACACAGCCCTGCAGACACAGCCCAGTGCAGAAGGAGGGGAAGGAGGTGCTCCAGGTGCCGGAGCAGAGATTCCCCTGGAGGGGGAACCATCTCTGCCACCCATGGGAATGCACAATGGAACAGATCCACCTGCAACCCCACCCTGGAGCAGTCTGCTCCAGAAGGAGTGTCTCCTGTGGAAGGGACCCACCCTGGAGCAGTCTGCTCCAGAAGGAGTGTCTCCTGTGGAAGGGACCCACACTGGAGCAGGGGGAAGAGTGTGAGGAGTCCTCTCCCTTTGGAGAAAGGAGTGACAGGAACAATGTGTGAGGAACTGATCACAATCCCCATTCCCTGTCCTGCTATGCCACTGGATGGGAGGAGGCTGAGAAATCAGGAGTGAAACTGAGCCCAGGAAAAAGGGAGGGAGGAGGGAAGGCCTTTTTAAGATTTGACTGGTAATAAACTAAACTAATTTACCCAAGCTGAGTCCATTTTACCTGTGATGGTAATTGGTGATGATCTCGCTGACCACTTTTTGATCCACAAGCCTTTCTTTATTTGTCTCCCCTGTGCAGCTGAGGAGGTGAGTGATAGAGCATTTACGTGGGCACATGGAGTCCAGCCAGGGTTAACACACCACAATGTCAAAAGCTGTATGAATAGTAATAAATTTATTTTGCATTTCAGAATTAATGTGGTTTGACTTTGAATTAGTTAAACAGAAACTATGTGTACACAGTAAGTTATAGTGTAATTTTTAAAACAATTTGAACTTCTGGAGTTGTGAGGTGTACTTCCAAATTTAGATTCATTAAAAACATTGCTGTATGTCAGGAATCTCAAAGAAAACACCAGCAGTGTGCTATGAGCTCAATGGGCTTGAGAAGCACATATTTTATGGTTACTTTTATTTTTCTAAATGGAAATATTTTCATGTATGTGACCTATTTCTTTTAGACCTTTCAGTTACTAGTATGATTTGTCATGTGTTTACATGAGTGTTTGATTGAAATTAACAGAAAATTAATATCAATGAAAAATCAATCTGGTAAATTTTGAAAAGGTGGAAATATTTTTCTTGTCTTTGTCAAACTAAAGTTATGTGAAATGTACTCTATCTTTACAACTCTTCGGAGAATTTATCTTATTTGGGGAATACAGTTTACTGAGAAACAGAAGAATAAAGTTTTAATTTGTTTCTTCTTATAAGCAAAGCTGCAGTTTGCTGTGCTAATTAGAGCAGTTGGATTACACCGCCTGCCTTAAATCCCAGAGGAAATCAGGAAAAGAGGCTGGGTTTAAGTATTTCTTACTGTCTCCAAGGTTTTAAATTAAAACCTCTTTTGGTTGATGAGAAAAGCTTAGAGATTCAGTTTTTATTTGGGGAAGGAGTGACCAGGAATTCTTCTCTATTCATATATCACTCAAAGAATGGCCTTTTGATGTAGAAAAACTACCACAGTCCAATAGTGGCCAACACTACTTCTAAATGTATTGGAGAAGGCTGAGGTCTCTGATAGATGCCTGAGCACAGAAGGGAATAGAGTATAGAGAAGCTCTTGGAGCAATAAAAGACATTTTGGTTCTCTCAGGTCTTTTAACTTCTATCCAAGGTAATTAATATATTAAAAGTCTCCACTTTGAGAGATGCATTTGGGTGTCCTATCAGATGCTGGATATACTAAACCTGGTCTTTATTTGCAGTACTTTTCAGTCTAAGTTCACATCATAACTGCTCTGATTTTTTTCTTCCTGTCTTTTTAAGTCTGATTGTGTTAAGTCTGGTTTAGTGATAAAAAATACACTGTCACAGCTTCTGAGGTTTGATTTGAAATTTTTTATTATGAATAGCTTGATTGCAATGTAAATGTGTGGATACTAATGCTTGTCAACCTCAAACACTAGAAAACCTTTAATGTGCTGACAAAAACATTGGCTAAAAACAGCCTTTGAAATACTGTGAAAAGAATTTACTTAACTAGTGAAGAGAAAAATGTCAGTTTGTCTTGAATCATGAAAATGAAAATTAATGAGAGTTGCTACATATGTAAATGTATTGCTTCAGAGAACTGTGGCAGAGATCTTCTCTCTCCATCTGCAGTGAGGGGAAAAAATCCATAGAATTTGTTTTAGTGAATCATTAGGGAAGCGTATCTAATGGCAATTAATGGATGGAACAGGAAGAGTAGATTTGTGTTAGGACAAAATTTACCTTCATCAGCCAGGTTTTTCTAGCCTGTAACCTTCTACTCCAAAGTACAAGGCTCAACTACATGAGTAAAATAAACTTACATAGCTGCAGTGTTACAAATAATCAGATTAGATAAGTGCCTTATGAATAAGTAACTTTACAATATAAACGCCTTTATTCCACTGTTTGGATATTAATAGCCATTCCTAGTAAAGAGCATGGTAATGCAATATGTGAATCTTGTGTGAATCATATTTTGTTGTAACTCACCTGATTTCTGGTTGTTTGCAATCATATGGCTGTGATTCTTGAGGCTTAGGTTGCATTTCAGTTGCAACAAAATGCCAAGTTAAAGATAGCAAGATCATACACAGCTTAAAAGTAGCTACAGAGTTGTGGAAAATCAAAATGTGCTAATTGCTTTAATCACCTACTGATTTTCTTAGAATTAATGAAGGCTTAAGTCAGATGCAGTATAAGGAAATCAAAGTGGTTTGGTGACGAACCCACGATATCTTCACTTTGAGGTGCAGGATTAAAACTCCTTGTAGCTGTGTGTTTATCAGGCTGCAGACACACGACTGGCTCTGAGCAAGGCTGCCCAGAACATCAGAGCAGGGGAGAGCAGAGCTGCTGCCTGGGTGGGTCACTCCACCCTTCACATGCAGGGGTTGTTACCAGTGCTGCATTAGGTTAGAGCTGTACTTTCCACAGACCAGATCTATTCTGTTCCCTGCTCTGAGGAGGTTCCTCTTTCTGGTCTAAATCTCCACAGTGGGAATCCTTCTAAAAACCAAAATATCTCATATCTGTGACATGAACTCATAAGGGCTTTCAGAGACACATGGGGCATGTTGGCTTGTTTAGGTGGAAGGAGGACACCTTGTGCTGTCCTTACCATGGGCTCTGTGCTGAATGGTATCTCTTCATCTAAAATAATTGTATTCTATTGAAAGCAAAAGAAGGCAACGTACACTTGGTTTTATCATGCCAGGAAAGCTGAACAAACAGAAAATTCCTTGTGTCCGTTCTGGGAGCTCATTATGCAGTCTACCTGGTAATACATCTAGAAGTTTTAAATACTTAGGTATTTACAGTGTTAATAAAGGATGCTGCAGATAATTCTACACATTGACACTTTACTATAACTAATGTAACTACTTGCTGCAGTTTTATTTAAATTAATTTGTGGCTTCATTTTCTGCAAATGGTTTTGTTTGGCCAAATATAATAATTTTTTGCACATCAGTTTTCATACACAAACATCATGTAAATGATACAGTGTGACCAATATCCATTTGGAAAGAACTTTTTCTCAAAAAGTTTTACTCAGAATTATCTGAAAAATATTTTATACTCTTTTCTTACTTTCAGTATTTAGGCAGAAAGCAAGTTTAGGATTTGTTCTGATCTATCAGTGGAATATTAGTTTTAAAATCTGATTGTGACAATTTGGCTTTCAGGGATGGCTGTTACTGTAAACACATCTATTTTCGGCCTCTGGGGATAATGTGGTTGAATTCCCCTGCTAAAGCAGGGCCACCCAGAGCAGGACTACATGCAGGCAGGTTTTGAATGTCCCCAGAGAAGAAGACTCCACATCTGGAATTTAAACTTGAAGTAGGAATTCACTGCCTTAAAAAAAGTCATTATGACCAATATTTATAAACAGATGAATGGACAGAGCCCAATATGCAGAGAAAAGCATCTGAAATGAAACCCCACCACCCGGACCACTTCACCAGCAACCCAGGATTAAATGAAGCATACATTCAAAATTTTACTACAAAACTAAGTTTTGCAATTCATTGATACCCAGTATTTTTAGCATTAAAAAGTCTTTACTATTAAAAGTATAGATCTATATCAAACAATAATATTGACATCTATACTTATGTGTCTAGAATTCAGTGAAGTATTGAGTATTATGCTTCATTTAATAATCGACAAGCCAGATGAGATCCTGAGAAATTTTTTCCATGTTATAAAATCGTGGTGGTTTTTATAGTCTTGTTATATTAGAAATATTCAGTATAATTCTGTGTTAATGATAGGATTGTAACTACAGAAGACATTGGGATAATGTGCAATTAAAGTTCTTAATGTGTTGAAGATCCACACAGGCACTGAAGAGATAAAAGAACCCCAACCTTAGTTTGTCACAACTATGAAATGAAGAATCTTCATTGCCCCAAACATGCAGAACTGTAGAGTTCAACAGCCATTGTGCCTCCATGAAACCAAGTGTGTAATGTGCAGGCCAGTGATGAATCAAATAAAAGATGCATTTATGGCTATTTCAGTCTCTGAAATGAGCCTAGTGTGAGGTTAATGCTCATCATTCTACATCACTGGTTTAAGGGTGGTAAGGAATCAAAGACTAAGCTTTAAACAAATTAGCACCGAGTTGGCCTAGTTTAGAAACTTTTTTCATAGTTTTGTTAGTCATAAAAGGAAACAAAATTTTACCAGTACTTGTAAAGAAACCTTTTATTGGCTGCCTGCCAGAGGCAGGCTGGAGATCAAATACAGCAACAGCATTGTGTTTCTGTCAAACAAAGCCAGAAGATTTTAAAATCATTAGAAAGTGATTACAGAAAAGCAATGAAAGAAGTAGGTAAAAATAACCATTATACCAGCAGCTGAGGTTTCTGAAATTTGATAGTTCTTATTCCCAGAATATCTTGTATTCAGGGAAACCACTTCTAGTGAAACATGAGCTTCTAAAGTGGAAGATACTATGGAAGTTCTTTGATTTATAATTAATACAGGGCAAGTGCAGTAGCATGCCAATACTTTCAGATGGCTTTTACAGAGCTAGTGAACTACAGAAGATACTGAATTTAATCTTGGAAAAGGTGAACAATTTTCATTGCACTTACAGATTAATGGGTGTAGATCACATTTTTTTCTTTTTTTAATTTACGCTCTAATACAGAACTGTGCTTATATCAGCTGATGAAAGGAATCTCACATTGACAGCAGTTTTTCTAAAGGCTGGATATAGACAGGGTGGTTGTTTTATAGCTGTAGAAGGAAACATGCAGGCAGTGCCACTTCCAGGAGGGTTTCTGATCTGAAGTATTTGGAAATATCTCCCTGTGTGGCATTACAGTGCTCGTGTCTGTCTCCAGATGGGCAGTGACAAAATGGAAAGCTTGCAACTTTAAATTTTGACACTTTAATTTTAAAATCAGAAGTTACCAAGAAAATTTAGGAATAAAAGTTCAAAAGGTTTAGGACTTGAATTGCAGAATTTGTCAGCCTGCAGCAGTGTCGTCAAGGTTGGTGCAAAATACAGTATTGCAAATCTGCATAATGTGAAATCCAAATCAGTTATTGAATTTGCCAATATCTTAGCAGAGAATAATCACTTAATCAGGAGTAGGACCTTAGCAGTATTGTGAAACTTTTCTTTTTGTACCATTATAATGTCTAGAGTCAGTCATGAATTACCAATTATTAATTGCAATGCTGGAGACAGATGATCTACCTCGAAGTAAGTGCACATGAATACTGGTTTCAAGCTTTGGCTAGTGAGAGCTGATTCACATGTTGCAAATTCAGAGACAGCAGGGCTGAATACTATTTGGAAACAGTCTAAATGTTCCTATTTATTGTGTTGTTAGTTAAGCTTTAAGAAAGCTACCAAAACTTCATGGCTTTCTCACTGGAGTCAGAGCAAAAAGGCTACAGTGTCCAGGAAACTTGTGCATCTTTATGTTTGCAAATGCTGCCGTTCAACACTTACAAAAAGCGCCATTTAGCATGCCACCCACATTTCCCTATTTTGTGATGCTGTTCCATTTGATCCCACTCCCAGCCATGGATATCCCAGTGCTATTAAACACATAATTGGTTCAGTTTGCATACTTAGTCCTGCTAAGCCCCCAGTCCATGTTTGTAAGGCAGAGGCCATCATATATATAACATTTATATCCAGGGTCCTTTCAATACTCTCAAACTGAATTTATTCCTTAAAAGTCTGGAGTACAAAATACCTGTAACTTGTGCAGTGAGACACAAGTGGCTACTTTTTATACATTCCCTATTTTCAATTTTCTCATGCCCTTTGTACTGGTTCCAGGCTACACAAAATGTTGTACACAGGCCTATATGAGTATTGTGTAGTTGAAAGGGACTCGTGTTTCTGGCCTACTTTAAATGGTACAAGAGGTAGGAGACAACCTACCTGCTGGAAAAACTGGGAAAGGAATATTAAAAGGGCTGGATGTAGAAATCTCACAAAGAATTCTGCCTAGAATTTCTTATGATATGCCATTCACCTCTGTAACAAAGTCATTGAAGTGGATCAAAAGGGTAAGCACATTACTTTTACTGATAATACTTAGCCTAGGATTATATTGAAAACGTGAGTTACATGCTGCATGTTTAATATACAATAAGATTTATCATTACTCACTTCTTATAGTGCTTCAGAGTTCCCAGGAAGGTTTTCTTACTGGAAGAGTTATCTGTGGTAATAACAAGAACTTGTATGTTGGGATGGGTAAAACAGACTCCTGGTGCTTGGTGAACTATAGCAATTTTCACTGAGGAACAATGGAGAACAATTTGTCTCTAGTGGAATAATGTCACCTAAAATAGCATAGTGTAGGCATGTCCTTCTCTTCTCAGCAAATGTTGCCAGCCTGGATAATAAATAGTATTATGATGGACTACAGGCTAATTTTGATATGGTTCATCAGGTAGTGAAGGGGCTGAAGGCACTGCAATTGTGCTGATTTACAAGAGTCAAGATTTTTCCAATCTTTATAATAGGTCTCTGAGACTGTAATAAAATGATCCAGTGCTACCACAATATACCAATGAAAAATAAGCAGGGAATTTATTATCCATGTGGAAAAAGGAAGGTATATTGACTTAGTGTGGGAAGTTTTTGGCAGTGAGTGGTGCTGCATGGTTGGTTTCTGTGAGAAGCTGCCAGAAACTTCTCCCATGTCTAGCAGAGCCAACACCATTCGGCTCCAGGATGGACCTGCCACCAGACAAGGCTGAGCCCAGCAGTGACAGTGCCTCTGGCATAACACATTTTAAAGAGGGAAAAAACTGCTGTGCAACAGCAGCTGGAAGAGAGGAGTGAGAATATGTGAGAGGAACAGCCCTGCAGACACCCGGGTCAGTGCAGAAGGAGGAGCAGGAGCTGCTCCAGGTGCCGGAGCAGGGATTCCCCTGCAGCCCCTGGTGCTGCCCATGGAGAGGCAGCGGTGCCCTGCAGCATGTGTGGGGGGCCCGTGGGGAGCAGAGATCCAGCTGCAGCCCGGGGAGGAGCCGACGCCAGAGCAGGGGGATGCCCAGAGGAGGATGTGACTCCGAGGGAAACCCATGTCGAAGCAGGTCTTTTGTCAGCACCTGTGGCCCCGGGAGAGAGGAACTCAAGCTAGAGCAGGGGAAGAGTGTGAGAAAGAGAAAGCTTTGAGTCTTTTGGTTTTTCTCAGTAGTGAGTCTTTAGTAAAGTGGAACTGTTTGCTCTTATAAATGGGCAGAAATGCTAAGGTGCTCTGCAGTAGTGGAGATTGTTTGGTATGTGGCAAAAGCGTGATGTCACAGTCCTATTGATCAAATCTGAGAATTCTATTAAAGCCTAAACTTTTACCAGGATTGCACATTTTTGTTCAGACCTACTGCGACAATTTTAAACTTAAAAAAAAATTGCTTCTTCTAAGGCAAAAAAAAGTATATTCCAGTGAAATTTTAGTTTTACTTCTGTTCATTCAGCATCACATGCACACACACAAATACACCCATGAGGAAGTGTATTCAAAATAATTACCCCTCACAAAAATGCAACTGATACTGGATGTATTACTTGAAAGTCTGTTTGTGCTTTCAATTTTCAGTGCTTTGAAAATCAGGTGCTTTTCAAAATATTGTCTGTCAAATATAAATTCAGTGTGTAATTAGCAATTGCTGGTTACTGGTTAGGCCTTCAATTTTTTGTATTCTAAAAAGAAATTCTTAATATATATGTTATTTATACATATGTGTAAAATTCTGTATAGTATTATGTTTGATTATACTCTTCAGTTTTTAAAATATGTAATTAAAAGACAGTAAATATTTAAAAATATAATGCTGGATTTTAAACATGGCATCCTTAATATTCTAGTATTTCATGTAATCTTATACAATATTCTTAAACATGTAGTGCCTTTCTCACATGCAAAAATGTCAAATTTTTCTGTGCTTCACCATTTACATATTTTAGGCCAATTGTCCGTTCCTCACATCTCACAGCAGTACAAGGTCATGAAGCACTCTTGGTTTTGAATGAGAGGAGACAGAAAGGACTGAGTCAGATGCACTTTTAGAAAGTTTTCTTCTTTTTCTTTTTTGTTTGCTGGGTTGATTTTGAAATTTTGAGATTTTAATGGGCAATGGTACTGCTGCAACACTGGATTTCCGTAATTCTTGATCCAGTCTTTCACAGTTCTTTTAAACACAAAAAAGTGAAGCAGCTATGGGAAACTGAAGGCCTTTTTCAGAGGTATTTAAGTGTATGTGTATTTCTAATGAAGACTTTTGTAACATTGAACATAAAAAGGATAATGTTTGATATGAAAAATCATTACTATAATATGCAACCTCTGATTTATAACTGTGGTCAGATTTTACCCCAACATTATTATGCTTAAGGAGCATATTTATCAAGAAATAAATTTCAGTTCATTTTATGTAGGGGAATTAAATCACTTTGAAGTTGTTAAAGATGTTCGATGTGCAGTGAATATATTGAATTGTCTATGCAGCCTTTTGTACAATCCTACAAAATTGACATCCTTACTTTTTCAGTACCAGTTAACAATTTTTCTTTGTATATATTCACATATTCTTTGGTTGGAGTAGTTGAATATTGTATGAGCAAAGACTGAGAAGACTCATGCAGAAGTGAAATAAATAACCTCTATGTAACTGAGCACACTTTATTACTTACTGGTTCAAAAGCAGTTTACAAATTTTAAAAGAAAAATTATGTTGTGCTCAATGCAGTGTAAGTAGTAAAAATATAAAAATGCATGTAATACCTTATGTACCAAGAGCTGAACATCAGAAATATAATCAAAGACAGAAATAGAGTTGGAATAGCCTCTGACAGTGACAGGAAATGTGAGAGATGAATGATTGTATCTGAAATGGACAAAGAACATGAGGTTCCTGATTGCAGAATAATAATGAGGTGGTCAGACAGAGATTGGAGAGAAAAGTTAATTTCATTTGAATCCTTGCAGTGCTGCATTACTAATTCTTTAGGAACCAGTGAGAATGGCAGCTTATGAAAGGAATTAAGAGAGGAAAAATAATGAGGAATCTGACCTGGGAAATGTTCCTTGAACCACTCAACTGTGCCTAAATATTGTTTTAACAAAGTGATTTATTCTGAACTTCAGAGAAAAAAGCCAAATGCAGGAATATAACACCAAAGCTTCCAGTATGAGGGAGGTTCCTCAGTGCAGAACACTTCTGCTTGTAAGACACTGAAGAAGGACACGTTGTGTATTTCAGCTTTGTTCTTGCTGTGCTATTTTTCTGTCCGCCTCATCTGGCTTACATCCCATGTCACAGACAGTGTTCCTAATGTACAAAAGTAATTATAAAATAGAGTCAAAAGCAAGTGTTTGGCATTTTGTTTTATTTATTGTTCGGGTGGTTTAGCTTTCTGATTTGTTAATCAATTTTTATGTATGAGTAGAAGGTTAATGTAGAACCTTTCATGGGAACACATGATAGCTGGCCTCAAAGACTTTATCTGGACTTTTGGAGAGCAAGGTAATTTCTAAACTTCTTAAATGATCACATCATCTTCTTTTTTTTTTTTTTTTTTTGTCAGTTATAGCTTAGTAAAACATGAGGTTTTTAGAATCTTTCCATTCAGACTTACTATTACCACCAATGTAAAAGTGCATTGCTTTGATGACTTTGTCAGTTCTGAACGGATTGATGTAACTGTGCAATGTACTGACCCTGCAAAGGCATGTGAAAGTTTTTCTAAGTCTGGATAAACTGGTTACCCCTCACAGCTATGCCACCTTCATTATGACTGTTTTGAATTGCTCCCCGTGCTTTGATATCTGTTTCTAATTTCATGTTGCTTTTGTTTCCATAGATGCACTTTAGAATCTCATTCTTTAGCACATACTTTTTCATTTTTCAGTACCCTGTTTTTAAATACCCATTCATTGACTGTCTGGACTTTTTTGCTTTCTTTCCCCACACTATTAGTCCACTGTAAGGTGATCAGATAATCCTGATGCTGGTGTAAATTGGTGGTGACCACTTGGAAATCCATTGGCTACACCAGAGCAAAATTACTGAGAGTGGGGGAAGAATCAGAGTTTGAGATTCTAACATATTCAAATTAGCTATTCTCCAGGAAAGAGGGCTTGCATTCATTTCCCCGCTAAGTATCGGAATACATTAATTTGGGCTATTTCACTTATAAGGATTCCTGCTTCATTGAGAGTAATAAACCATCAGCTGTAATTTACAAAGCAGAGTGGTTTAGCTGCTTTATCTTTATGTAATTCTGAATCTTATAATCTGTGGGCAAAGCATCTCTAGTCTTTTGTAACACCATGTGACAGTAGAATTAGCTCTGAGATCTTGCTCTGAGTTTTATTGATTAGGAAATATGAGTGTTTCAGTAGTGAAAATAGTTGAGATCAGCTAAAAACATACATGAAACAGCTCTGTTCCCCTGAAAAAGGAAAGAATTCAGCATCCAGTGGGTTAGACTGCTGCAAAAGTGACAGCACATTGACACATTCAGAGTGTGTTAGAACCACTGTGTTTGTTATTAAGCCGGCATATTCTGTACTTCAGGCTCTGCTTTGAAATCTAAAGAACTCACTGATAGCAGCAATGATTCTTTTCCACTTTGGCCAGCAGCTTTGTCAGTCTCCAGATCTTGGATTGAGTAATAGAATATGTTGAAACCTTCCCACTCTATTACAAAATTGGTGTCATTTTCAAAGAACACAGATGGGAAGGTAAAAGTAATTAGCAACCTTCGTGCTCTGGCCTTGTGATCAAAATTTTCAAGGTAATAAGAGAAAAAGTAACCACAGCAGGAAAATGCTACCATAGTCCCTCCAATTAACATAGTTTTAATTATGGCACAATTGTCTGTAAACCCTTTTTCTCTCATCTGTTATGCAGCTTGGTTCTATTTTTGTTTGGGGGGCGGGCTGGTTTGGGTTTGACCACCCAGCCCCGACCATGCCGCTCTCCCTCCCCAGTCACCAGTCTGGGCTACTATGATTCAATCAACAGGTACTTCTACCAACAAAAACACAAGAAGGAAACAATTACAAAAAGGGAAAAAAGAGAAAGCAACAGGTTAATGCCTAAACTCAAAGCTTGCAACAGGACTCTACAGGAGAAATCACAACACCAGGACTACACCACACACGCCTCCCCAGAACACAAACCCTACCACAGGCCTTCAACTGAGACAGCATCAAAGGCAATTTAAAGCACAACTCACAAGGCCCAGATGATCTAGGATACCTTATTGTTGGAGTAGAAAAACATAACCACAAAATGATTATGCCAGTGCTTTTATTGAGAGCGCTCTGGGGACCAGGGGTTCAGACCCAAATCAAAGTCCCGACATGGTTTCGGAATAGATTTGATTTTATACCCTTCCCTTACATAACTGTTATACAATCATATGTTAATCATCAATTTAACATTGTATTATTGTATTGTATATACAGTTTTCACCCAAGCATGAGTTTAAGCCCCCTTCCCCACAGAGTTTCACAGTATTGTTAATCCTTTCTCATGATTCTTGTTGTGATTAATTATGTTTATCAAGCAATCATCACATCATCTACTCTACAGGTGGGTGCCCTGGTGCAGGTTCGCCCTGTGCAGGTTCACTCTGTTCACTGCCTTCAGCAGATACAATATCTATTACCGTTCCCAAGGCCTATGCTTTTAAAAACATTTTAACCCTATGCTATCATTATCATTACCAGTCACCCCCAAGACAGAGGCCTGCTGTTCAATTCTTTCCTGTTCATCTCACTACAACAAGCCGCCGAGCAGGAGAAGGAGATAGAGCACAGCTCCTGAGCGGGAGGGGCAGGAGGGCAGCGCACCTTCAGGGCATCCCCTGGACCCAAGTGGGGTGCATCGTGTCCTCCTCTCCCCCCCACCCCGGAACCACACCCGATATCTCCTCCTCAGGAGTGGCCAGTTCCAACATCATCTCACATGGGGCCAATGTGTGACATGAGGTCAGAACGGCCCATGATCACACCTCCGTGCCAACAACTGCTTTACTGGCTATCAGTCCCCTTTCCCAGGATGAATGCCCCCAGCTGACCGAGACACAGTTTCATTTCAGAACTTTACTCCTACCAACAATAAGGTCATCTCCTACGTTATGTTGTCACCGTGCACAACCACGGACAGAACAGTTCAGGCCTTAGGCCTGTCTCGGTCCCTGACACACAGAGCTGCCGGTGCAACATGGAAGGGATGGCGCGAAGCTGGGGAAGCAAGCGGGGGCAGCACGGGGACAGCACGAGGCAGAAGGGAGACAGTGAGGTCAGCACAAGGTTCAGGGTGCAGAACAAGGCGGGGCCAGGGCGAGCTTGAGGCGGCGGCACGAGCTTGAGGGGGTACGGTGTCATTCAGTACATCACAACATTTTCCTTTAAAACACTTTTAAAATAAGCCTCTGATGCCACGAGCCCTTGGAAGCTCACAAAAACACTTGCCCACATGTGCTGGGCAACCACACTGCAGACAGCATTGCACCTCTGACCATTCTAGGTGCTAATTAGGCACCCCCAACAGAATCAATACTGACCCTGCAATTAGGGAAGTCACACAGGGGAATGATGCTTTTATTTCACTCAGGACAGCCAAAGCTGGGATAGCACAAATCAAAACTGGGATAATCTGGCAGAGTAATGGAGGCCACTTAGAGATAACTGAGAAAGTAAACCGTGCCACAGAAGATTTTAGAACCATATTTGGCAGATAACTCAAGTCTCCTCTCATACTGCTGTATTTGGTTTCTCTCCATGCAGATCTACTTCTCTATCCTGTCTCCATTCTCTCAAAGTTTTGTGTCAGCAGGAAGACCTTCTTTACCTCAAAAAGCAAAGTGATACTGCTTTTACTTCTAGTGACAGAGTGGAAGGAAACTGGCAAAATAAACCATCTTTTTTATGTCCTTGAGAACTGAGTCCTCTACTAACTTGGAAATGCATATTTATGATTTCTGAGAAATTCTCTATGACTCAAGCTCTAGGTTAGAAATAAAACAGAAAAACCAGATACACTCAAATTATTACAAGACTGATGGAATATCAATAAAAATCAAATAGAATAACATGTAGTTTTAAAGAGAAAATGGAGAAAAATATGAATTACTGTAATAGTCCAAGATGACATCTAATTTTTAATCTTTGAAATAATTTTGTTCAAAATGAGTAATATTTAATTTTCATTTCTTTCATTTTGATGCTCAGGCTTTTCTGGCTGCAAGGCATCAATGAAAACAGATCTAATTGTGTGACTTTTCCTTAAGGTGCTGTCAGTAAATCTGGCTATTGTGGAATTTTTAAACGTCTTCAGTAGTTGTCACCACAGAAGAAGTTTTATTGAAGTGGTCTGAACTAGAATGTCAAACTCTGTTGTGAAGCCCTTCAGTAAAGCGATAACAAAGCTAATGACCCCATTGACTCAGTTTTATTTCAGATAAGGTACAATTAGTATTTGGATAATAAACTTAAGAAAACTGAAACTTAAGAATCTTTTTTTTTTTGCTTGTGAAGAATTTAATGTTACAGACTTGTGTGTGCATGCAGACTGTGAGTGGCACTATTTTCTGTGGATCAGACTTCTGTCTGATTGCAAGTCTTCAGGTGGTAGGGCTCTCAAAAGTCAATATTAGTAATATCTTCTGATAAAAATCCTGAGAAAGACTAACACAGGTTTTTCAGTAATCCTTGCTATTTTCAGGTCAAAGAGAGTCTACTTCCTTTCTCACTCCATAGAAAAGGTGCCTTTTTTTAAGGGTTGAGGATGGGTGAAAAGCCAGGGCATCTTTGAAGAGATTTCTCTTTCACATCTATCTTATGTGACTTCAGGACAAAATGATCTCATACAATCTTTCTAATTTCAGTATCAAAATAAATGGCAGATTATACTAATCTTTCACTAAACATGCAGAGTAGAAAAGTCAATATTAGCCATACCACATCTGTCCTTTTAAAAGGCAGTGGTTGTGTTTAACTTCTTGGCCTTACTGCAGTGAATAACCTTGTATTATTTTTGACTGTGTCCTTAAGCAGAACCCACTGAAGCCAAGCAGAACACTTTTTATGATTTTAGAGTGCTTTGGATCTATCTGTTATCTAAATATGGCCTTTTTATTGTTCTAAATCAATAAATCTGTTGCTCTGGCACATTTTCAAGCGTTACCCTTGAAATAGTTGCTTATTCACTGAACGGCCTCTTTACAGCAAACCACAATGTTGCCAAATTGATTTGAGTTTACTTCGCATTGATAAGTCCCAATTTTGCAAGTGCACTAGATCTTTAAAATTAAACATGTCTTCCTGGCTGGCTGGTCCTGCTCAGGGTTGCAGTCGGTGGCTCGATGTCTGAGTGGGGAGCAGTGACAGAAGTCAGTGTTGGGACTGGCACAGTTTAAGAGGGACATGGACAGGGGGATTGAGGGCACCCCCAGCAAGTCTGACAGCACTGAGGTGTGTGGGGTGACTGACATGCTGGAGGGAAGGGATTCCAGTCCAGAGGGACTTTGATGGGCTTGAGACCCGGGCTCATGGGAGCCTCATAAAGTTCAACAAGGCCGAGTGCAAGGTCCTGCACGCGGGCCAGGGCAAGCCCCAGCACAAACACAGGCTGGGCAGAGAATGGATTGAGAGCAGCCCTGAGGAGAAGGACTTGGGGGTGTTGAGGGATGAAAACTCAACCTGACCTGGCAATGTGCCCTTGCTGCCCAGAAAGCCAAAAGTGCCCTGGCCTGCAACAAAAGCAGCATTGGCAGCAGGTCTAAGGAGGTGATTCTGCCCCTCCTGGCACCAGGAAAGCTCAGAGCTGTGAAAGTGATGAAGATAATTACCTTCTTCTTCCTGCTTCAGCTCTCAAAAGCAATTGCTGAAGAACAGTGGTACTTTTGAGTTGTTTTTGAGCTTTGCAAATGATCTTGTTTGGATTTTTAATCCCTTGTGTACCGTTCTGATGGCTTAAAGACTTTAAAAAAGAAAATATCTACTTTTCCACTAGACAGCATGTGAGTTGTTCAGATAACTGACATTCTCTCTGGATTTTAACCATACAAAAGGACATTAATATGCTTTGTGAAGAGTACTTGTTCTTGGTAGAAACAGTATCTCGCTGTATTTGAATTGAATGTGTACCACCAGTTTTCTTTTGCCTTAGCTGTGAACTGGAACAGCAGCTTAACTGAGAAAAATTGTACCTCCATGAGCAAATAATAGGAAATTCAATAGTGCCTGTGACTCACTAGCTGGGGATTTCTACTTTCCTGGAACATGTCTCTGAGTATTTCTAGATCTGTAGTAGTTTATAGCTGAATAGAAAGTTTGTTTCCTGGAAAGCAACAGGTACAGTGATGGCAGCCCTTTTTGTTTAAGAAAGATGTTTTATTGTAAGTTCTGAAGTGTCCAGCTTATACAAACAGATTTTCTTACCCCTTATTTAAATGTTATTTGTGTACTGCATTCATATTTATGACAGCTTAAAGCTTTCATGATAGTATTTTATTCCGTGAGTGGATTTGGGCTTGAGGAAAAGCTTCCCGTTCAGTGAGTGAGAGCCTTTTCTGAACTGTGGGGAGGTAGACAGTGACACCATCTATCTAGTGAAACTTTGCAGAACAGACCTAAAGTGAGGGCAAACAGGAAGAACCAAAACATCTCATTTGGGATATAACTTCTGTTGTACCAATTCTTGCCACAGTACAGCAGTCTGGCATTGCTCAGGCACTGTTTCTAAACCAATCACTTTGTAAATAAATGTAATCTATTAGTACTTATTTTGAAGTATGCTAGTTCACTTCTGAATGTTTATGAATGTTGCACTTCATTATGGGTTTGATCTTCCTTATTCCTTGTGTTTTTCTAGTTGCACACATTAGACTAGAAGAAGTGACCTCATGAAAAACTGGGTTGGAGTTTGAGTCAATGCTCTACTCTTTCCAAGTTTTTTTGTGATTCCCCTCAAATGTAAAATAAAACTAGAGGACAACAAACCAGAGGTGACTATCATGAGTCATATAATTTCTTACTGCTGAAACTGCTGCTACTTAGTACTGTTTTACTGTCTTAGTGACATGAAAGGCCCTTATATTTCTTACATAGCCTTTATTAATCCAGCAATTGTTTTGGCTTCCGTGCCAGACAGATTTGTGGTGTAAAAAAGCATAACGTGGGTTTTTTTAGTAAATCCATGAAGCTGAGCTGATTCTAGCAATTTTTTTTAATGTGAACCTCAAATACAAGAAGTTCACCTGCAAGTGGTGATGTTATATGGATTGCTTCTGTGTAATTAATGTATGATTTTACTAAAATTATTGGGAAATTCTGTCTAGTGCTGCAAACAAAATGTTACAGTCTTGGAGTTTAAAGTAAATTACAGTTGCTGACTGTTGTAGTGTAAACTTTAATTTGTCTTTTCAGGACTTCATCTAAAGTGCCAGTTTCTCCATTCAAAGCAAAACAGCAAAAGTTACATGAACATCCAGCCCTTGGTCTGAAAGTAAAGGTGACTCCACTTGGATTATTTACCTGAGGGAACATGGGTTTGATAGTATTTCCAAACACTGATGGGCAGGTTTATGAGCAGATTTTGCAGGATTATCTGAAAGTGTATTTTGGCTTTGGCATTTGCAGTTGCTGCGATACAATTCCTTGTCAGTAGCAATTTCACTAAAGAGGAGAAGGAATATTTGTGGCTAGGAAATCCAATCTTTTCCTTATTTCATCTTTGTTGATACAGTAGTTTTTGAAAGCTAATCCAATCTGACAATACCTTGTGTCATATTTAATTACTCGCAAGTTTAGCATCAATTTTGAGCAAAGCCCCCAGGTTAAAATCCAGAACAATTCAATTTTTAATGTTGCAAATAAAAGTCGAGAGATTCTACAGAAGATCAGAATGTGTTTGCAGTTGAGCACAACATAAGACTGTGCACCTTCATGTACTTAGGTCTTATCCTGTGCCTTAGGTGTGGATGTGGGGTGGGATGGAAGGAGAGGGAGGTGCATCCAAAGCAGTAGCTGGTGGAATATCACACCTGGGAATCCAGCTGCAGAATGTTTGACCTGGGAGTCCAGCCGCAGCTTCCTATTGCATCACTCAAGGGAAATGTCAACTCCAAAACACTTTTCCCCTGTCTTTTTGACTGGGATTGGCAGGAGAGGAAGGTTTTATTTTAGAGTAAGTGTGGGCAGTCTAGACCCACTTAATGAAATTCTAGACTCACATACTTGGTGAAATTCTAGAAAGAATTTAATTTGCTACGATTTCTGGACTAATTTCAGCTGACAGAGGTTCACTAACCTTGACCGATGATTTTATTAAAGACTGAAGTTAGACTCTCTTTACATGTCTGTTTCCCTTTCAGAAGGTTACCTGAAAAGTGTGGCTATGCAAGATGGTAATTTTGGGGCAATCAAGAGGTTACTTTGCATTACTTCAAAGTAGTTCAAATTCTGACTTTTCAATATTTTCATTTATGAGATGATAAGCAGTATATACAATGCCCAGCCCCTTTTGGGCTAGTGCTTCAACAGAACATGTAAACAGAGGCCAAAACTGCTGTTGCTTATGTAGAAAATGTGCTTTGATATCCATTAGCTAAAATAAAGGAGAAGAAAAACACACAGCTGTTACATATGAAATTAGGATAAATCCAAATTAACTAGCCAAAATAACTGCAGCATTAGAAATGTTAGTATGTTTTTGTTTTGTTGTTTTTTGCTTTCTTTTCTAATGGGAGATTTATGTCTTGACTGGAAAAAAAAACCCCTAAGAACCGTTGAAACAAGTGAATGGGGTAAAAGTAGTTTTGAATTTCTACAGGAATACCCAGAAATTTCCTACTAGTTTCCTACTGATTCCTACTTCAATTTTTTGGATTACATTGCTTTGTTTTTTACATTCATTGGTGGCTTCTACAGAAATTACTGGCAGTAATGACAGGATGTAAGGTTTACAGCAGCTAGGAAGATAAGACAGTGGTCTCACAGAAGGCAGCCTACTTAGAGTGGACCTTATCCTCAAGACAGGAAGCCACTACAACCACATTTTATTTAGCTTGGATTTTTTTTTACAGGTTGCTTGAGGTGTCTTCACTCATGAATACAATAAATTGATGCTATTGTTCAACAATATCAGGTTTTGAGACCTCTGCTGAAGTTCAGTGTAATAATATCTGTTGTCAATACACTGAAACAAAGACTTAAAATGTTTTAATTTACATTCCATTCTATTTCGTTTTTTTGGTTCAATATTTTTCCTCATAGTTTTTCATACTAATACATTTAAGGAATAGAACACCTGCAATAATTAAATGCATGAGGGAAATCTTCGGTGATGAATCATACAACTGAAAAGGAGGACAATGGGAGTTCCATCTGGACATGAAAAGGAAAGAACACTAGACACAAAACTAGAACCTCCTGTGACCTGTTCTTAAATCTTTCTTTTAACGGTGGACAATATGGTGTATTCAACTATTGCTATTGAGCAGCTATTCATGAATTCTGTAATATTTCCCAGAAATGCAAAGTATCCTTTGGAAGGATGTAAAGGAATAAGAAGGCAAAGGAGACAATACTGTAGAACAGTCTTGGAGTTGTGGACTATGTCAGAACTAGCAGTAATGTGAAGTTAGCACAAGATTCAGACACTCCTAATTCTTTTGTACACACGGTCCTGTGGCTAGATATGGAAGCATCTAGTCCTAAAAAATACTATTTTGCTCTGCTGAAGTGATTTTATTAATTTTTTTTAATATCATTACTTAGTTTAAAACACAATAGTCTAGCCGAATCCAGATAAGATGTTGGCCTTTTTTCTTTAACTTATTTGGAAAATAATGAGCTAAACATTTCTTCCTCCTTGTAGGAAATATTTATTACTAAGAAAACCTGTTTCTGAAATACACTGGAGTGTACAGAAGAAATAATTTCTGTAATAGGCCGAACTAGCTTTGCTTTGATGTAATATTTCCCTTTAAGGAAAATCATAAAAAGATGAATGTATACATATTCATTAAAAACTCTCTGAATAGGTAGTTCCTTGGTGGATTCTCTGTGCTTTAAGATAATCTAAAGCTCACAGCTTTGCATAAAAAAACCAGAGACTTCTCTCTGATTAACCCACACAATTTTCTTAAACTGCAGGTGAATATATCCTGACAGGTACTTTGCTGGATTGATGATTCTGTGTTAAACTGTATTTAAAAAAAAAGACATCTCAAGGCTGATTGCTGATGTTGAACAGGACTGGTAGGGATAAATTATTAGAACAAGCTAATGCTGCAGAGCTAGAACTGTTCCATTTTATTTATTTTTACATCTTGGGACTGTACAGTGAGAGTTAATGATTAAAGCATGAAGAAAACTCAGCTCATTTTTTTTCGGTTTGTGTATGTTGGAGTATTTAGAATTTTATGTAATGCTAGGCAGAACTGACTTGAAGTATAGCTTTGGCAGGCTTTGAATAGCTTGATGTGTGAAACAAAAAGATACTGTAGTCATCATATTTCACGTAGACATGGAAGTAGGAGGTTTGAAATTGGTAGGGTTTCTTTGGTTTGGGTTTTTTGGTGTTTTGGTTTGTTTTCTTTTCTTTTCTTTTTTTTTTTAGTTAGGCCTCATCAGAGATGGAAAAAATAGACTGGTGACAGTAGTAATTCACTAGAGTTCATGACTTTAATGCTCCTGATTAAGATCACTTTTGTCACAGATTGTCTTTCTCAGTGGCTTAATCTGTATAACACATATGTTCAGTTTTTTAACAGTATTCAGGCATTCAGTACTTATAGGATCTGAGTACTTAATATGTTTTAAAAGTTCCAAATTAATTTTGTATTTCAGCTGAGATAATATTATTCCTCTTCTTTACAAGGATATTGTGAGATAAACACATTAAATGCCACAATGTGCTTGGGACTTATGCTAATCTTAGGTATCTAACAGTCTAGTAAACTAAGTACCTAATGTGTATAGATGTTCTCATCTTGCAGAAATTGCTTGGGTAAAACAGCATAATATGAATTATCTTTGTAAACAAGATGAAGGTTTAGGTGCTGATGCAAATACCAATACCAAGGACTCCAAATGACTTGAATGAACTTTGATTCAAGCCCATTACAGTTTGTTATGAACAATTTTCAACACTCAGGTTATGAAAAACTGATTTTCATTCTGGTTGTGTCTTGTGTTATGAATAATCTTGGAGTTTTTTTCATATGACTGTTTTGTGCTCAAGAAGATTTGAGAGTTGTATTTATGTAGCTCTAATGACTGCAACCATTTCTGTTCAGCTCAAAGGAATTAGGTTTCTGAGGTTGTAAATATCACCACTGTTAAAGGCAGTCATTCATCCATTTACAAGCTGTCAAGTGGCACAACAGATAACTTGCTATTACCTTTTCTGTTAGGAGAATCAGCAAATGTTTATTCCCTCCAGTGTTATTTCACCTCTTCCCTCTATCCACTGCACCTGGTCACGAATGGAATGATGCACTTCACTTGAGAGAGAGGCAGCAGTAAACCTTGTTGACATAAACCAGCGAGGTAATAAAATTGAGTGGTAAATGTGACAATGCTTTAACAAGATTTGATGGCAAGGTACACTTGACTATTTGCTGCCTAAAGAACAAGGTCAGAAAAAGGTGTGAGGAAGACTCTCCCATTGAGTCATGAGGTTCAGGAAGGGCCGTCTAGCTTTCCAAACTCCTTCTCAGACTGCAGCTG
The DNA here is from genome assembly GCA_013397795.1 of Orthonyx spaldingii. Lineage (NCBI taxonomy): Eukaryota > Metazoa > Chordata > Aves > Passeriformes > Orthonychidae > Orthonyx > Orthonyx spaldingii. Next base: position 53,957 of record VZTJ01006372.1, on the reverse strand, counting down.
GGTCCAGTCCTAGTCTCAGACTTGCCCAGTGGTTTACGTCCAAAGGAGTTTATGTGCACAGTCAATCCTTTGTATCACTGAGCTAAGATTTCAAAGGTTAGCATGCTATTGATCACTTGCTGAGGATCTGTTCTGGCAAAGAATCTTTCAGCCTTGAGGGGTAACCTTGAGAGTTGTCCCCATCAAGGGGAGCTCCTGGAGTGCAGCCACTGCCATGGGGGAGAGCTCAGTGGGCCCTGGGCTGTCCACTATTTATAATAAAATGATTGACTGATAGTGATATTTGCATAGTGGCAAGACATCTGGGTCAGCGTTCCAGACAGCCCTTGGCAGCCCTGAAGCCGTCTGTCCCCCGAGTCCCCAGGAAGCCGGATGCAGACACCGCTGCTGGTTGTTAGGGCAGGGAGGGGGCAGCACACATCACACAACCAGCAAATCAAACATAAAGCCTCTTTAGGAAAAATGCAATGATACTCCAAGGTATGGATGTGCTGTGCTGCACACTGTGTTCTTGGTCAAATTGGTGTGGGTCTCTGCTTGCAAATTCTGTGTAGTTCCACCAAATCACACCCTTTTGTACCACCAACAAAGTTATGCACTGGAGTTTTTCATTTTGTAGTATGAAGCACTAATGGCTGTTCAGAGACCATCGTGATCATGTTTAGAGGTTTTATTTTGGAAACAGTATCTGTGTGAGCAAAACAATTGTCATTGAACTAAAAACTCTTGCAGGAATTGGAAAGAAATCTTACAAAATTTCATTGTGAAGTTGAGTCTTGAAATATACTTCATTAAATATTATACATGGTATTTCAATGGATAGGACTGAGAATTTTTGACATTCTGAACCTTTTTTTTTTTTTTAATGGAATGTCTGTGATGGTTCATATGGCTCTGGGAGCCATAGCAAGGAGCATAAATTGAGGCAGGTTCTCATTTAAGAATCCAGCCCCTCCAAATGAGTTCAAGTGATTTTTAGATATAGACAAAAAAATTAATTCAACAGTTTCATAATCAGCATTCCAGTATAGGAATAATTTTATTTTCAACTAAATCAGTGAAACTGAGAAAAGCTCATAAAATGAAGACATATTATTCATATTTAAAGTGAATTTCTTTAACTATTCTAAGGGCAAGCAAGATAAAATATCTGAGTGAATTTAATCTTTGATTTATTGAGGCAAATAAAATTAGGATTCTTTACATTATAATGTTAATACAGCCAAAATTTTATTATGATTGCTGTATCTGTTAGATAAAAACCATTAATTTTAAGTGCCAACAATATGAGATAGGAAAGAGTGGACACTTCTGGCTAAGGAAAAGATGATTCTAAAACACTTAATCACTTGTAATGTGTAGAGGAAAGTGCAAATTAAATTTTGATCTGAAACATTAGTGATTACAACACTCGCCATTTTCATTCCCCAATGCTAGGTACATGGTATTTTTTCCTCTTGAAATCTGAGGAAATAGAAGCTGAGGGAGCTGAGGAGCAGCCGAGTTAACTGGGGTTATTCAGAATGGAGAAAAGGAGGTTTGGGGAGGCTGCAGTCAGGGGAGGGTCGGGCTTTTCCCTCAGGTAACAAGCAATAGGACACAAGGTAAGAGAGCTGTCCTGCCTTTTGATTTTGACTGTGCACTCAGACATATTTCGGCCACAGACACAAAACTGGAAACAAGAATGTGCCTGAACTGCCTGAGCTTTAGAAGTAGCCTGGCCGTGAATATGCATGGCAGTGTGGACGCTCATGGTTCTCTCCAAGGAGCAGGCAGTACCCCAGGGGGAGGTGCCACACCCTCTTTGTGGTACATCCCACATGACTTTTCCTATCACCTTATCTCCTCTTGTATCAGGTGTCTGGTAATGCAAGCTTCATGTAAGTGGCAAAGATAGCATAAGAACATATCTTCCATGGCTTCACCTTCTTTTTACTACTGTATTTTGGTCCCAGGTTAAATCAGTGAAAACAATATAATAATAAGGTATCTTTTTAAGTTCTCTATTGAATTGCTATCTCAAAGAATTCATAAGCTCTGTTTTGTTTGTCCAAGTGTTCTTTTCAGTGACTGTGGGTTCTAAACATGTGGCAGTGGAAATGTATCATGTTAATGTTCTCCTGCCACTAGCAATGAGTGTTAATTAGAGCTGGATCTGGCTTAGTCTCTCCTTGGATTACTTAGGATAGTAAGAGCTCTGCTGAATTGCTGATTGTACAATCCATCTTTTAATTCACTCTCTGAGGTAGAAGACTATTCAGAGTAAGGTTTGTAATTATTCCAGAGTGCATTTGATTTCTTAGCACCAAAAATAATCTCTTACTTTGTTGAGCAAAAATGGTTTTTTTCCCCAGAGTAGCCTTAGTTGTCCACACTTAGTAAATGGAAATAACAGTTTTTAATTATAGTCAGTGTTTTTTTATTTGAGGGCTTTGTCGATAGCAGTATTTTATGTTTGATATTTTAGTGTAATATTTTGATGAGAACAGCATATTTTCTGTAAAGAGTAATGGGTGAAATAATGGGTAAACAGAATTTTTGTCTTGTCACATTGTACGTTAGAGTCCTTTTTGTCACTTTGCTACTTTACAGTAGCACTTCATCTTTGCTTTATCTCTGCTTTATAAAGAGTTAAACATAGTAGCCTGACCCTTTCTAACCAGTAATAAACTATGAATAGGTCATCAGTTGTGTGCATGGCATTCTCAGGTGTTAGATAGACACCCTCATGGATGGATAATTGGTCAAATGTCTCTGGCCAAGCAGATCCATGAAATTACACGTGTTTTTCTTTACTTTTAATGACAGGCAATTATCTGAGTACCAAAGAATTGAGTAATAAAGCTCCCAAAGTCTCCACTGGGATCAGATTTTACCCACATGACATTTTTTGGTGTTTTTCTGAAGGAAGTGGCTGGACTGTAAATGTGTGCTAGCATAACTTATCTTGTTGAACCAATCCTATGGGACCTAGAGGTAAATGTATTAGACAATTGGGACAGGAGAATTCTTATTTTGCAGGCTTTTAGAATGATTCTTGATTAGGACTACCTTGCAAGAATATAATGCAAATAAAATAATTAACGTTTTTTAAAATTCTAGGCTAAACAACCATAGCATTGAAGATAGATATTTTGTTTCTAATGTCTAATATAATATTTCTTGTTATGGAAAAAAGAAATCTGTTATTCATGCATGTCTTTTCCTAAGCCAATAAGTTTCAGTTAAAAGATGTTTGGATCTGTGTTTTTTAAAATTTCCCGTGTTAATTAATGAAAACCTTCCCCTGTTCCTTTTGACTTAAAACCTGAGTTATTGCACAACTGATTTATAACCCTGTTAATTTTTAAGTATATGGAAATGGTTTATATTGCATGGTTTTTTGAGTTAAAAGACTCAAATTTGAAAGAAAAAATCAGCTAAATTTTGATTTATAAGCAGTACATCTAGGCAGATCTTAGAGTCTGAGTATTGAAATAGTTGTAAATTGTTATAAAGTGCACCAGTTCTGATATTTAGATATAAAAAATTTGCATTGTCATGTTTGAAATACATTCCTCCTTTAAGTATTACATACAAAGTGCTCCTTTGCAGTTTTTTTATATGTTCTGAAACTTCCCTCCCTCATTGTTTCCCCCTGTCTTTCACAGTCCTGACTTTGACATAAAACTCTTCATTCAAGGGCACTGTGCAGAAACGGGGACACGACTGCAGCACAGAATTTTAGACAGATTCTCTTTAGTGTAACTTTAAACTAATGCAGTTCACAGGTTAGGCCAACGTTGTGGCCCTGTTAAAGGAAACCATCCTTGAGAGGATCCGTTTTCCTCCTCCACTCCTTACACTTGCGCACAATGGGATTTGCCATCCTGTTTTTGGTCAGGCTTCTCTTCCAACAGGCTTTGGGCGCACCCTCCCCTGCAGCTCTCAGACTGGAACAGTGCATGGATTTTGGGCGCTGCAACCAGGGGTGTCTCAAAACTTCATCTGTGCATAGCCTCTGAGACACATCAGGGTGGAGCAAGTGGACAATGAGGTTCTTGCAGGCTGCAGAGACATTTTTTGACTTGAGGAAGGGAATCTTCTGTTGTTTCTGAATCTGGAGCATTTCCCTGACACTGGAACTATCAAATGGCTTTGAAGCATAGAGCATTGCATACAGGATAATGCCCAGGCTCCACATGTCAGAAATCCTGGGGTCACAAGGAATGTGCTCGAGCAGTTCAGGGGCTGAGTACGCAAGAGACCCACAGAAGGTGCTGCTGAGAATGGTTTTTCCATTTCCATCCCGAGTCAAGGGTTTTGAAAAGCCAAAGTCTGACAGCTTGAAGTTAAGATCGTTGTCAAGAAGGATGTTGTCACATTTCAGGTCCCTGTGGGCAAAGTCCAGGTCGTGGCAATGCTTGATGGCAGAAGCCAACTGCTGGAACTTGCAGCGAGCGACGCTCTCGTCCATTGCACCCTGGCTGGTGAGGTAGCTCAGGAGGCTTCCCTTCTCCCCCAGCTCCATCACGATGTACACTTTCCCAGATGATGTCTCAAAAATCTCATAGGTTTCAATGATTGAGGGGTGGTGCAGGCAGATCAAAGCCTCCATTTCCCTGGGGAGAAATTTTTCCAGGACGTTCTGAGAAATTTTCTTCTTGTCAATGATCTTGATGGCCACTTTGCATTTCAAGCGGTGGCTGTAGGCAGCTTTCACTTTGCCGTAGGAGCCTTCTCCAAGAGTGTTGCCGAGGCTGTAGCCCTTCTTTTTAAGCACCACAGCATCCATCCTGGGAGAGCTGCAGGGATCTGCCCCAACGGGAGCTGCTGTGCATCCTGTGCTGGTGGGCCGTGCTCCACGCCTGATGGTGACTGGGCTGGGTGTGTCGCTGGTTACTCACGAACAGTTGCCCTGGAAGGATCCTTCTGTCATTTCACGGAACTACTCTGTGACATTATGGAGGCCAAAACTCAACATGGAGTCACTGGCTGCTCTGTGATGTCACTGATGGTTGCCCCTGCACGTTGCAATCAGAAAATGGAGATAATTTCTCAAAGATATATTTCTCTTTTTAAGATGCTCAAAGTAGGAAGACAGTTTTTTGTATCTTAGTTTTGTAATGCTCTTTTCAGTTGTGCTGTTACTGTACATCATTACTACAATATACTGTGTGTTTTTGGTGGGTTTGAGGAAAATAACAAAAACCACCAGAGGACTGAGACTTTGCGGAGCAGTGCATTCAAAACCCCCTTTTTTTTTTGGTGGTGTGATAGATCCTGATTTGTTAATAAGTGCTGTTTGTTGAGTTTGATTGCAATAACAGGTGACTGACCTGACTCTTCCAGGGAGTACCAGGGAGTCCCACCAGTTCAATATTTTATGTCAGTATTGTTATGAACAGAAGTCTGTTCCTTATTGCAGAAGAAAATAATTCTATGGAAATTCAGAACCGTCACTGCAGATAATCTCCCTGTACATGAAGCTTTCTTTCCTTGCTTTTAGCACTTAGTGCTAGTAAACTTCCTGAGAAATTGTAGAGAAAAGTTAATTTTTATTAGCCACGATACCTTTGCAGAGTACAACCACATAAGCAGATTAAAGAACTGAAAATCACAGAAAACTGAAATCACTTTCAGTAATAATAAGTTTGTAGTTGTGTTCTTTGATACTAGATAAAATACTCTGAGTTGCTTTCAAATTGATAGCATTCCTTTAAACTGAAGATTTTATTCTTGAGTCTCTACGGTTACTAGAAATGTGAACAAACCAGAAAGTTTAACTGTGAGTTTGGAAGGATAGTAGTTCTCAAGGGATTAAACCTTTTTTTTTCCATGTTAAGTGATGCATGTTTTTATTGCATGAAATATTTCGTTTTGTATTTAAGGAGGATTTGCAGTGGATATTTAGCACATGCTACTCTGCATATTTTTGTTTTAGTCTTCCAACAGCTACATAGAAGGGAAAATTTTTGGGGAAGGGGAAAAGAGCAACTCCCTGATGTTATTCCAGGGCAAACGCTCTTAAGGGTATGGACAGTTATGATAATTTCAAATTATAGGTGTAGCTATTCAGCATCATGCCTGTGTCTGTCCTGAAGGTGCAGCCAATATCTGACTGTGAGAGGGAAGGCATAAATTATTGTGCTGACATTGGAAAGAACAAAGAAGAAGAAAAGTCTTTAAAATACACGCAAGAATGCATAAAGATTTACAGTGGACTATTATATGTGGTTGTTTCCAGGACATTAATTTAATTGGTTCTTTTCAGGTGTAAATAAAAATGTGGCCTTGTAGTAAATGTTGGATAGCCTCATATCACCTACTCATGCCTAAAACCACTCTAATTTCTGGTGTAGATGGCTTATCTTCATGTGAGCCTGTTAATTCTTTAGGAAATCTGTCTTGCATCTAGACATTTTTATATTTGGTGCAAGGTACACAAAATGTATCATGCATGCTCTGCCTGTTGTTTGTGTATCTTCTGATAGTCATTCTTTTGAAATTTATATAAAGGGCTGCAGAAAACTATTAATTTTGGTGAAATTGTTAAGCAGTGATTTCCACCAAAGCTGTGTGGTAGTATTAGCAGAATACTGCTACAGTCTTTTTCTTCTCACAGTAATTTAAGGGCATGATGGAAATGCTCATAGTTTTGCTATTAATATAAATGAAGCGAAAGTTGAGTGTCAAATCGAAGTGTATCAACTTACACATAATTTTTTTGAGTAATTGACTGCTGATGTTGTCACAGGCAATGGATCTGGAGAGTGATAGGTATTTGTTCCCTGCTCTCTAAGATCAGTCAATCAATAATGACACCAATGGATTAAGAAAGATCTATATTCAGCAAAGCAGTTAATTCCTCCAATGTTAATTGTGGTTAAACTTAATCAAAATCTAAGTGAGAAGTCAGATCTATTATCAGTGAAGTATATTTTTGTCTCTGTTGGTGTTAATGTAAGATTTTCTTTAGCTAAAGCAGCTTATTGGTGTTTAATTAGAATTTTGAATAATACTTAGAATCATCAATATTAACAAATTTACCAAAATTATGCAGTGGTTTTTTTCTGGTGCCCATCTGTGTCAGTTGCAAATGTAATAGACTCAGGGATTTAATGATGCAAATTAAATTTTCCAGTGAGAGAAATGCCAATATAGGCCAAGAATTAATTCTGAATCCAGAGGGGCAAGACCAAACTATTAATTCATTACATCTGGCAAAAGCAATTCAGTAGTTTCCTCTTTAGTTACCTTCGTTATATTTGGTCTTAAGTAACAAAGGAAACCAACCCTTCCTGTACATATTGTTTACATGGAGTTGCTGAACTCTTCATCTCTCAGACAGACCTGGTTTCTGTTGCTTGCTTTATTCTTCCTGCTCTGCTCTCATCCCCTTTCATAAAGCCCTTAGGTCAGGTGATGGAGAGAGAGCACTGAAAGCCCCACTGCATCATTGTGGCACCAGTGTACCAGCAGTGTCTCAAAAATCAGGTCCTTCAGACTGGATCAGGGATGAGTACAACAGGAACTGTATTGCACACTGATAATGGGGAGAATAGCTGCAAGGTAGAAACATTCTAAGCCCTGGATGAGTATTTTCTTGCATGCTAAATCTTCTGGCAAACAATTTTATTATAGTTATACAGCACCATTTTATAAAAACGGGATACCTGGAGCATATTTTTTTCTGGAATAGAATTCATGATGGAGGGCAAGGGTCCAAAGTTGCCAGGACCTCACCTCCACACCACCTTAAGCCTCTTCTTTAAAAAAAGTTTCTATTTGTTTTCTTTTTATTTCTTTCTTTCTTTCTTTCTTTCTTTTTTAATCAGAAAACTACCTTTGAAATTTATTGATTATGCTGGTAATACATTTTTAAAATAATATTTGCGCTGGTTTTGTCTGGAGTAGAGTAAATTTTCTTCATAGTAGCTGGTATGGGCCTATGTTTTGGATTTCTGTTGATACTTTAGGGCTGTTTTCATTATCACTGAGCAGTTCTTACCCAGAGACAAGGCCTTTCCTGCTCCTCACCCACCCCACCAGCGAGAGGCTGTGAGTGCACAAGGAGCTGGGAGGGGACACAGCCAGGACAGCTGACCCCAGCTGACCCAGGGGATATCCCAAACCATATGGCACCATGCTCAGCATATAAAGCTGGGGAGAGGAAGGAAGGAGGGGACGTTTGGAGTGATGGTGTTTGTCTTCCCAAGTCACTGTTACAGGTGATGGAGCCCTGCTGTCCTGGGGATGGCTGAGCACCTGCCTGCCATGGGAAGTGGGAGATGAATTCCTTGGTTTGCCTTGCTTGTGCATGTGGCTTTTGCTTTACTTGTTAAACAGACTTTACCTCAACCCGTGTGTTTTCTTTTCACTCCACAACCCACCAGGGTAAAATGAGTGATAAGCTGTATGGGGCTCAGTTGCCATCTGGGGTTTAACCATGAGAGTGTTAAAAGCATTTTTCAGCCTTACCAGAATTAGGTATTGATTTTTAGTATTTATGATTTCTTTTTACAGAGATTTCACAACACATTTGTCCTGGTTTTCTAATATGGAAGAATTATCACACAATAAATTTAATAGATTTTTTTTTAAGTATTGTCATGGGAAGTACTCTGCTGGCATCAAATTCTTTCTTGGCAATTTCCTGGAATATTTATCAACATCTGAAGGAACTCTAAAATATTATTTACTTGTATAAAACATCTCTGGAGATAAAAACTTCAGATTGACTTTTAATTCCAACCTTGCACGCATGCGTTTTTTGTTCCTAAAGATCAAGTCCTAATGTAGAATTGCAATGTGTGGTCTGACTTTTCCATGGCTTTTTCTTCTCCTCTGTAGTTCTGTGTTGTAGGAGAGCTGGAGCTGCTGATATTTACGTGAAAGTGTTAACATCCTGGTGATGACAGCTCTGCCAAAGGCATTCATCAGATTTTGGCTCAATTTGGCAAGAATGGGGAAACTGAAAAACAAATTGCTAACCTTAATGAGGGGAACCCATTTTTTTGGTGACCCAAAGGTTAGTCTTTGGTCAGAATTAAGGATGAGTTGAAATCCTTAGATTTCAAGTCCTTCTCCACTGTGGGGACTTGCATGTTGTGGGTGTCTTCTCTCTGGATTGACAAGAGTTTATATTCTAAGACCTATCAAAATAGTTTTCCACAGTAACAGCTCAGTGAATTAAGACTATAAAAACAAGTAGAAAGAAAAAAAGTGAAAATTTTCAAGCAATTATTACAGAAACATATTTGTGGTTTAGGTTAGTCACTTGAGTGTAAGAACACTAAAAAAGTCCTTTTAAATTTCTTTAATATTTTGCTTATGAATACAGTACTTTGAATAGGTACATTCTGTGAATATCTTGTGTTAAAATAGTCCAGGTTTCATACGAATGTTGCATAAAACCAAAATGAGAACAGACTGTTTCTGTGAAATAGTCACAGGTATTGACCACTGCTTGGGGAACATTTTCTTCACAGTATGTTAGGGCTTTTTTTAGGCATTTAGATTGAAAATAAACAATTTAATTAAAAGTAAATTCCACGTGCTAGATGAAGTACTTGGCTGCTTGGGTGGTAATGCTTTCGGGTTTATATTCCATGCAGAGTTTGAGAAATCCCACCTTACCTGTCATGAAACCTTTTTGTGTCAGAGTCAACCTATGTGAGGAGATAAACAGATGGTATAACTGAGAGCACACAAAATGCTGGCTTAGGTAAAATGCACGCTGCTGATAACCCACTAAGCCTTCCGGGGTATGCTAATCCTAATTTATGTTAAATCGTAATTAAGACAGTTTTGCTTATTGCTTGTAGCCATGAGCACCTGGAAGACTGACTAATCCCATCCATGTGTTGGGGACAATCCAGCTGCTATTGTTAACTCAGAATGCAGAAAAAATTGTATTTGTGAGTTGTTGTAGTTGGTGTTTTTTCAGGCATCTGTAGAGGCCCTTTTCCCTATCGTGTCAGGAACCAGAACAGAAGAAGCATCCTAAATAAAATGGACGAAGGGGTTTTTTGGAACAAGAGGCCAAAATCTAAATGGGCTCACTGTGTTTCCAGCCAAACTTTAAATCAGAATATCTCTGATATACCCATGCAAAAATAGATTCACAACTTCTGTTGTAGCTGTGCTTCTGTTTGGTGTTGCACATATAATTAGGCATAACTGTCAGATTTTCAGGATTCTGAAGGGTTTTATTCAGGAGGCCATGGGTGGTACCATAGAAATGAAATGATAAATGATGGGCAGAGGAAAAGGGGCAGCATAAACTGAATCTCAGGAGAAGAAAGCTATAGGAGTGAGGAACACCTATGCCCACTTTCTGTAAAATTTCAAGTTTTCAGTTGCGTCATTTTTCTTATTGTAGATTAAACCTATGTTCTCACAAAAGTTGCTGCATATGTAAAGGTTTTGGACCCGTACCTGATACAGATATTCACACAATTACATCTATCATGGATTCTGCCATCAGTTGAAAAGAACTACTTTCCCCTTCTTGTATAACATTTCTTCTTGAACTGTAGGTAGGAGCACCCAGGTCAATATAAAGTCTTACTGTGAAAGATTTTTGCTTTTAGGATAATTCCTTCCCTGGAAGTGTATCCATTCTAAAGACTTCAAATCATCCATTTTAAAAATCATGCAAGAATTATAGTGTTTTTCATCTTCCATTATTAAATCTTGGAGCTGTTTAGGGATTTCTTGTTCTTAAAAGTTTCATTTTCTGCCTCGTCATGATGGAAAACATGCAAACTACTGTTAAGTGACAACTGTATTCTCTGTTCTGTTTTGAAGTCAGCCCATGCAGAGATCACTGGCAGTGTGGAAATTTGGACCTAATTATCCATTCATTACAGACTGAAAAGTATTTGTTGAATGAATTTTTCTACCAGGTCGTGGTAAAACAGAAAGGAAGAGCTAGGGACTAAAGGTGAAACCAAAGAAGGACATATATTTAACAATTTGTACAAAATTCAAGTGTGAGTGCAACTGCTTTGCAAAACCTTCTGATTCTTCTCATATTTAACTCATGCTATTTGCAATTACGTGGATTTTCTTGCCAATTAAAATTAGATTTGATTTTCATAAGAAAGCAAAATTAGAAATGAAAAATTTGCAGTGTACATATGTATGTTAAAAAGCCTAAAATGAGTGCCATATTGGTAATAATTTCATGTGGATTCTTCTTACAGACAGCAGAGAGCAGCAGTGTGATGACTTGAATCAGAAGGAAGAATGTTAAGAATACTGATACTAACTAACAAGTTAAATGCTTCCAAAAAGCCCCAATTATTGCCTTGATACCAGTGCAATTCTTTTTTGAGAGACTTTTGCAAAAGAAGTTAGGAGATTGTGAATAAAAAAGAGATAATGCCAATAAAATAGCTATTATGAAAATAATTGTCAAACAAGATGTTTTCATACAGTAAAAAAAGTGACAGCAGAGGGTAGGTAACTAAATGTTTAAGGGAAATGAAGGATGGATTACTGTCTGAGCTGTGTTTAGAACTGTCCAAAATGATGATGTAGAGCAAAAGACAAACATTAGCTCACACACTATATTTTAAAGAAAACATTTACTTGACTGTGTACTTAATAGTCTGAAAGTTGCTAAACTCAAAGAAATTAATTTTTGGAAATCGTTGACTATGTCTACAGGTGATTTGCAAGTCAGTATTTTTGTTCATCTTAGGAGTTCATGGGTACAGATCAAACCACATGAAGTCACTCAGGGTAGAAGTCATCATGTACAACATGAAATATTGTTTCTAAGGACTTGAAAATAGTTTTTTTCATGTATCCCACTTCGTTTGATATTTTATTGACCCAAACCCCAAATTTTCAATTTTGGGTTTTTTTATCGGTGCCTGTGTTTTACCCTCCATTATTTTCCATGGTAAAAACAGGATGTAGACTCTGGTGGGTAATGAGCAGATATAAATACCTGTGAGTCAGATAAATTATGCTGTATCCCTTCATTCCAGGGAAACTGCTACACTGAAGGATGTAAGCAGATGCTGTTGCCCTGGTGATCGCTCGTTGGAGTCTGGATTGCGCCGGGTCTGCATTCTTCCCTTCTCCTTAGGTCTTTGCATTTCTGTAGACAGCTCGTATGGACAAAGGCTGCAAATCAAATGCAAAGAAATGAAACAGCAAGCAAAGAGCATGAATGTGATGTGTGGAAAATGGCATATGGATTATAAGGAGTATCACAGTGTTAATCATCTTAATATAGAACTAAACACAGATGCACAAAATTTCTGCCAAGCTTATCTAAGGGCCTGAGTTTGTGTGTCCCATCTGAGACAGAAGAGACAGCAAGTGGCATTTTCTGGTGGGTGATTTATTGAGGTGGCTATGTGAAAACTTTTTTTACTCTCGTTTTTTTCCTGTCTCTCTTTGCTGCTTTAGGCCACAAGATCTGATCTGAAGTGCACTGAATTAAAATTAAAAGCTGCTACATTCCACAAATTATCCTCCTATCTGAAAAAATACTGTTAATCATGAAATTTTTATTCTTTGAATTTTTTTTCAATATTTTTCCTTCATAATGGATCAGCCTTCATTTTGGAAGCAGGTGGTCCCTTAGGTAATTAGAGTTATTTGTATTCTTGAATTTGTGTTTTAAAAAGTTTTTTGTAATACAGAGTACTCTTAATGTGTAACCCTCATTTTTTGTGCTTTGTGTAGTTCTCATAGCATGTTTCTAAGATGCTCCCTTTCTTCAGAGTCTTAACATTTCTCGAGCCTGAAATCATTACTGCAATTCTAGAATAAACTGTTAAGCAGCAAGTTATTTTTGAATAGATCTGATCCTGAAACTTTTTACTTTACTGTTATGTAATTTCATGCTCTCATGCCAAATTTTTGAGCTTGTATCAGCCTCACATTAGCTGACAATACAGAAAATTTAAACCATGTGTAGAAAATCAATAATTAAATAATTTTGGCTCTGCCTTCTTCACTCTCAAATCCTACAATCACTGCATCAGCAGAGAATATTGAACATAATCCTTTCAATGCATTGACTGACCACATATGTCAACCCCTGCTTCTATCAGCTGGCTGAAGTCAAAATGACTTTTCTGATAAAACTTTTTATAAAATAAGAATTATTTACTATTTTTATCTATTTGTAGACCTGATTTGACTGGTGGACTCAAGTGGTTTAAGGTCAATAACTGTGCAACTTCTGAGCAGTTTGGTGTATGACACCTTCTTTTGTTCAAATTCTTGTTGACTGCATGAAGGGGAGAACAAATTGCTAATTGGCCCTCCTGGTTATAAATGACTCCATGTTCCTACAGCCACAACAGGTTTTTATGGCATGGTGTTATTTGAGGGGTACTGAACTTCCAGTTAAGATTAAAATCATGTGGATAGTAGACAGATTTTGTTTCTCCTTTTCTTTTGTAATTTCTGAAATTGCTTCTTAGATTCCTGTGCAATTGATGAATTATGTCTGTGTGGAATAAAGGTCAGTAGCTGCAAGATTATTTCTAGGAAGTCTGCGTTACAATTGTGTATAATTGCAAGTATTATCCAACTAGATTTTCTCAGTATCTTTTCCTTAGTTGTAATCAAATGACTCCTGAGAGTACTACTGCTCACAATTTAGACCTGTCTGGATTTTAGTTGCCAGAACTGCCACTTTTAACGTTAAATCCCCTTTTAAATCATAAGCTTCCAAATACCCATAAGGAAGGAAGTATGACTCTCAGTGTCACTTAAGAAAGTGATGGAAAAAAAAAATAAACTTCTGTTGTTACTGTACTTTATTACCTGTATTTCTATGTATCTTCTGTCTTTTATGAGGGGAGAAAACAAGGTGTTGGTAAAATTCCATAATGTTTGCAATGGAGCCTGTACATTCTTAAATTCTGTTGCAATGTTTTGAAAATAAAAGGAAAAGTACCCAAAAAGTGAAACCCCCAAATCAAGTTTGCTAAATGGAAAAACAAAATCCACACCAAGGAAAAAGCCTCTCTTTCTGGGTATGCATCAGGCTTCCCATGATATGGGAGGATGTAAGTGTACTGTGAGTGTTGGGTACGTTTGGGGAAAACAATGCTACCTCACTGGCTGTTAGGATGGTAACTCAAATTTTTCTGTGCAGAATTCTGCTGTCTCCATATATCTAAAACCAGGGGAGAACAGAGAGTTAGTCAAACCTGATTTGTCACAACGGTTGTTTAAGTGGTTTTGCTAGAGTAAATATTGCCTAATATCAGCATTCTTTCTCCAAACAAATTTTATGTCACTTAACCCACTATTACAGGATAATTATTCCAATGGAACCAACACTTGTCCAAACTTGGTACGGCATTATAGTCATAAAGAAATCAAAATAGACTTCTTAAGTATTCTTAATTCCTTTTGAATTATAGCAAATGCTTAACGCAGTCTGTAGATGGGTTTTTGGTTGTATTTGTAGCTGTAATATTTCTTTCTAAATCAGAAGCACAGAAAGAATTTTAAGAAATGAGGGACGAAAAGGACCAACAAAATTATATGACATTGTATAGTAGAAGTATCTTTTCTGTTTTGTCACTGACAATTTCTTTCTGGTTTATGGCATATTCCCGATCACCAAGTTCCCAAATTTTGTTTTTTATTTGAATGTGCTGGTTGATTTTTCTTCAAAATCATCTCTGTGGTAGGTGTTAGATAATTGGTTTTTAGCTTTAGAAAGACTTAATCTCCTTTTCAGGAGACAGCTATGAATGCAGTTCTTTTATTTTGCACTACAAAGGAGTATGATGGTACCAAAAGTGTGGCAGGGAGCTGTGGCTGGGTCTGGTGTGACAGTGACCTAATCCTGACTTTTTCTTTGTAAGACTAAGCCAGACTTTACGATAAATTTTTGTACCAGGTTTTTGACACGGCAATGTCGATACCCCAAAATCACTTTGACATTTCCTAATGATCAAACATCTAGTTTGTGAATAAGTAATGCTGTGGTTCTTTGGAGATATTCACAATGTTGCATACAAATGATGTAATAATTTTGTCAGTTAAAGACTGAATTAGTAGAAAAGATTATGTATTGTCCCTGAAATGCAAGGGTTTCCTCATTTGTGTAGAGGTCTCACAGTCAACTGTAATTGCGAGTAACCCAGAGAAGACAAAAGAACAATGACTTAAGACAGGAATTGTGAAAATAACATAATAGAAGCCAAGTCAAGCTAATGAGGTTTTTATTAATAGGTAAAGGTTATTGAACTTCTCCTGCCAGTTGGCTTTTGGATGATGATATTAATTATCATGTTTTGGCAATTGCAGGACTGGTTTTCCTGGTGGGCCCAGAAATAGCTCTGCTGCGTCAGAACTGACACTTTCCATAAAGTATTCTGCTTACCCTCTACCTGCCTGCATGAGACTGCACTTGCTTTGTAAATGGAAAAGTTTATTAAAGACAATGGGAGCCTTGGCACCAGCACGATTATTCTAACAGTTTATTGGTGCAGTGCATTAGGAAGAGTAAGGCATATAGGATTCACAGAGCTAATTTAGAACCTATTTTGCCTTTTCTTATTGTGTGTGTGGGCATGCTCTTCTCAAAATTACTGAGTGATTTTAGTATAAATTCAGTGTGGTGTGAAACCTTTTCCTTATTTGTGCTAAGGCATTCAAGTCTTACCATCACTTTATGATGTTTATCTACTTTACCGCTAATGTGCTGCTGAACTGTAAACAAATATAAACAGGGTTATCAGGCAAAATACATTAACATAAACATTTTAATATCATGCTCTTTCTACATCTTCAAATGGACTAAGTACTTAAAAACAAAACATTAACTCTTACAAGTAAAATGGAAGTTTTATTATGTTCTTTCAGTAATATTACCCCACTATTAGACTTTACAGTGTGTATTTTGCTATGTTCAGCCTTTGAAAAGTGAAAAGCCCCAGTGTTCATCAAAAGTTTCTGTGTTAAACTAAGAATTTAAAAGGCAAGTAAAAAAATTTGACTTGGCCAACATGACTTGAAAGTTAAAGCATCTTGTATAAATGAATTGACAACTTTGATCCTGTTGGGAGAAGGTCAGAAATCAGTGTACATCTTGAATTTTTTATGTAATTCATAAGGAAAGGATCTGAGTTCCATTCTAGGTCACATCAAATTACATTAAGATGGAAAATATTGATTAAGATTAGAAATTGGAATAAACAATCTATCTTTGGGGAGTTGTCCATATGAAAAAGGGATTCTGACATTAAAAAATGGCACAGACCAAATTTATTAATAATATAAATGGATGTTCAGGCTGTGCAAAAAATTAATCATTTGCACCTATTTTTTGACACAGAGTGAAAAGAAAACAATGTGGCAGAGATGTATTGCCCACATTTTTTTAGATTTCATTAATATAGTCAACGGAGAAGCTACTTGAACAGGTACAGATTTCTAAAGGACAATGAGGAATTTAGATATTTCCATGATGTGATATTTCAGGCCAGATGGTGGTACAAGCTCTGATCAGTGGTTTGCAATTTAAAAAAAAACTTACCTGTATTCTTACACCTACCAAGAAGTCAAGGAAAGTCTGAATATATTTTTATACCTTTTTGGGATAGATGTACAGACAATTGAATAATAAATAGACCGGACATGGAATACCAGCAGGAAAGCTGACTTATCAAGCAGGAAATTAATATAATCTTTTTTTTTTCTGACCTGTAATGTGAAGGATTATGAAGAGGGGAGAGCTTGCACTCCAAAAGAAACCCTGGTCTTCATTTTTGTGTAGGAGATAACCCTTGCTTTATGAATGAGAGAGACCTAAGTGCAATATATGTTTGGGAGCGGTACTGCTTCTGTTTCTCCTCTCCCAGAGAATGCCTCAGTCTGTTTTTTGTTTCTTGTATATTTATCTTTTTGACAGTGGAAATGCCTGCTGCAGTAGTGGTTGTGTTACAGCTTTTTTCCCCCTTATTTGATCTAAGCAGTATGTATGTTGTCTCAGGTTACTGGAGTCTTTTCTTTCTACAAGTAAATTAACAGGTTTGTCCATTAGAAAGGAAATCTGTTCCCTGGTAGCAGAGACAGTTCCTTGATAGCAGTAGAGTCTTGACCTTGTTGAGTCATCAGACTGGCTTAACCTGTATGGCTGCTTGTAACATTTATCATTTTATAACAACTTTGAAATGCAGAGTTCTGGGGATATTCTGGCCAGATAGGGCAAACCTTGACCAATAATGAGTAATTTCGGTAGGCAGCAGTTTGTCTTTTAGTCTTGCAGCAATGTCAAATTAACTACAGGTACAAGATCAGATGCAAAGTCTTGACAACTCATTCATCCTCAACAGTTCTGCAAAATTTGCTGCTTTTTCCAGAAGTTGGAGCTATGTTGTTGTAACCCACTGAATAGAATTGAATAAAATAGGAAAAACCCTCTGTTTTAGAGAGGACTGTGTTAGATTACAGGAATACTGTTGCTGGGAAGAAAAAGAACTTTTTGAGTTGCATATTCTCCTGTTGTATATGAGGATGACTTTGCTTTTTTTTTTTTTTTTGCAAGTGGTTTACTTCACATTGCTTATACCTCCTGAATTTTGGATATGAGTAAATGCTCAAGCTTAATTTTACAAATTTCTACAGGATTCTGAAGATGAAGTATGGATTTCACACTGTAAGCCATGTTCATTGTATGGACTGCTGGCTTACAAGGGGCTTCTGCACCCACCTCTGTGTCTAATACCCCGCAACCATTGTGGTGTCTTAAGTCAGCTCTGATTAAAAGTTTCAGTGGGAAAAAATGCACATAAGGAAACCTAACCATTAGGAGTTAGCATAAACATAGCAGAATTAACACAGGAACAGATGGACAATTTTCAAAAGCTGAACCCTTGGCCACAGAGATACAGAAAACTCAAGCACAGGCAAAGCTGATTAAAAGCAAAGAAGAATGTTTGTCTAGTTTTTGAAGCAGATTTCTAGATGAAAAAAAATTATCTCTGGGATATGATTATGGTTGTCTTAATTTCTTTTTAACTCTTGAGTTTTTCATTGGAGAAGTGGTACATTTTTTTTCATTTTTCTGGATTTTCAGCAAAACAGGTGAGGTGATCGGATGTGACTATGGCAGGGTGTTTTCAAGTAAGAGGACTAATCCTATGAAAAAAACTCCCTGGAATCCAGTTTCCTGAAGAACCCTAAAAATTTTATATCAGGACCCTAATTACATGTTCAGAACTTCTCCATAAGTATCCAAAAAGGCATTTCATTGTCTTCATAGTTTCTACTTAAAACACTTCTGAAACAGGGCAACAAAGAGATATAGAAGCAGGGAAGCAGTAAATGCAGTTAAGCCAACTGTTGTTACTTGAAAGGTCTTGTCAGCCCTAATTAATTACTCATTAATTACTATATAATGTGAGTTATTATACCAATAGATGTTTCCTGATGACCAAGAGCAGATAAGAGATTGGACTATGAGAGTGTGTGTCATAAACTGCTGGGAATCGATGCCTTAGGATTTTTAGCTCTATATTTTTCATGTAACTCTGGAGCAGCTGTTCTCGCATCTTAGACACAACAATTTCTCTCTGGGCCTGAAACTCAAGGACACCTCACTGTCTTAGACCCAAAAAATGTAAACAGCAGAGAAACTGGGGGGGCAAGCTTGGGACAGATGACTTCATTACCTGAGGTTATAATTGGAGGTCTAACCCCGATATGCAAATGGACCACTAATTATAAAGCAAAAAAAACCCCGTGACTGGTCGTCCATTTTGGGTGCAGCCCTGGGTGGGCTCTGACTGCCCGAACGTACCGAGAAGGCCTTGGAATAAATATCTGCTTTTATTCTCTTAATTTTGTCTGGCCTCTGTTCTAGGTAAGTCTGGGAAAAGCATCAGAACCAGCCAGGCTGGATGGGAGTTGCACTTGCAGGTGTGTGGGACAGGGATGGTCAGAAGTCAGTGAGCCCACGGGGTGCAGCTCAGCCTGAGCTGAGCACCCTGAGCAGAGGAAGGCTCTGATGGAGTGAGTCTCTCCCTGCCCTTGCCACTCGCCTGCTTTTCAGAAACTCTACAGCGGTGTCTACTTCATATAACACTCACTGATTTTTCTTAGATACACACTGTCTCATGGAGTGGATTTTTCTGTAAATTTCGTTTAGAAAGGCCCAAAACATTTTAATGGCCTCCTGGATTTTTTTTTTTTTTTTTGGTCAGAAATTATGCTGATTAATAGTGTTCATAAAAAGGCAAGATCACAGGCACAGCTGTCTCTGAACCTTACCAAAGATATAAAACTATTAATTTCTCAGTGGTATCATTAAAAGAAAAATATTTTATGCAAATGTATTTAACTTTACAGATAATCATTCAGATTGTGGGAATTGCATTAGTGCTTTTTTAAAAGACATTTTGCCTCTCTATCATTCTGAACATTTTCATTTGACTCTATTAGAATTGATAGCTCTGCTCCACACTAAAAAACAGCTTTCAGTTTTAGTTTCCTTAGTTGATTATATGCCAGACCATGACCAGCCACTAAATTTTAAACAGACATTAAAATAAAATTAGTACAGTACTGATGGTTTGAAGTGTTTCTATCTATGTTCAGCTCACAAAACTGTGCTCTATTCAAATAAAAATAGAAAATAGGCAACAAAAACCACTGTGAGCAGGACTGTTGTCGTTTGCTGTCCATGAACTGCCTAAGTAATCAATAACCAGTTTGATGTATTTCTTACCTTTGCATAACTCAGTAGAGTTCTGTGTGGTTATATACAATCTTTGTGATGTAGCATTTCAAAGCAGTAAATTGATTCAGTACAAGCATTTTAACCCAAATTTGGTAAAACCAGTAAAATTAGTCCCTTCTGTCATTCTCTTGGATACAATGAAGTGTATTGTGAACCAGATTTGGCTATGTGGAAACAGAGCCTGATAGACCCTATTGAATTAATGGACAACAATTAGTCTTTACAGATTAAGAATATCTTCCAGTTCAATAGCATTTATTATCTTAGTTTTCAAGGCTCAGGATATTTTTCCTATTTCTGAAAATAATAAGGATGTTCCTAGTGAAACATACTCATATAGCCTCAAACCCAATTTGTTTCAGCAATTTTTCTTTGTCTTTTAGCAACTTCTTAGTCATATATTCAGCATATTTCATGACAGTACAAAAAGCCATCTTTTCTTTCTTTCTATCATCTGTATACTCTTCATCTTATAAGAATTAAAAGAGCCCTCTGGCTGGAACGTTAGGTGATCTTTATCCCCATTTCACTATATCAGTGAAAGAAAACAAACAGTATTTTTAAAATGTAATTGAACTCTAAAAAAAGAAAATCTAATTACCCCAGGCAGTAAACGAGAATGGACCACTTAAATTTTAGTTTGAATGCATTAATTTTTTTAGTATAAGTCTATTTCAGCTACAGTAGGCTACAAAACAGATGAAGTTTTCAAGGCATAATTTTTTATCTATTGTAATAAGTTTTCACTGTGTTGCAGGTCAAAATGAGTTCTGTAGTTTTAAATTAGTTTTTTGGATATTAACAGCTTTATGTCTGTGGAATTTATATCAGGATCATGATAATTTTTAAAACTTTAAGCATGCTATAAAAGCAATATAAAAAGCTGCTCAAATTATTAAAAATTAGTCTTTTTCCACTAGCAGAGGAGCAACAGAATTAATGAGATATCAGAAAATCAGAACATTTGCACAAGGTACAAAATATTCCAGAAAGCAGGTTGCATTCATTATGTGTTTCATCAGTAAGTACTGTTGGTTCTCCTCTGCATTTCAGTGCCAACTGAAGTTCAATGCCAATACAAGGTCATCGGGGAATGAATGGATTCCAACATTATTATTACTTTATGAGCTATTGCTCATTTCACCACTTCAACACTGGGAGAGATAAATTTTCTAATCCTGAAGTTATTTGAATTAGCTGCTTAGAACGTTTTTGTGAATTATAATACTCTGAAGCACCTCATTTTTACATTTTTGTGCTAAGAACTTATTGAACTAAAACACTGTGTACTGTACATGTGCCAAAGCAGCCCATGGGAGGTTTGAAAATCTCTGAGTGGCTTGGTGCCAATGACATCTTGAGCTGACTGTGTTGTCTTAAAGTAACAATCTAGAATCAGTTTTAAGCTTAAAAAATTAAAATCTCTACTGTATCGAGCTCTTGCTATTTATAAGCAGAATAAAGGGAAGATATTTGAGTTCAGTGGGCTGATAGATATGAGATGATGAGATTGCCTGCTTAACTCTTCTGAGCTAACACAATGAAAGGATGAAATGGTTTGATAAAGATCCAATTGCATACACTTAAACATGCCTTCTCTGGGGTTAGTTCCATCTTCTCTGGGTGACTTTGTTTTGAAATAGGATTAATAGTCTTGCCCAGTAGGGAAGGCACATGGGGATTGTTGGTTATGGGGTATTATGTATTATGACAGTTATAATCTATTCACTGAAAGTAAGGCTGGTACCATTGTAACTATGTTATTTTGCAGCCAGTATTCATTCATAAGGTATCAATTAGGCCCAGTGGCACTGGTAATGAGTAAATAGTGGAAGTTATAAGTGCAGGATAAACATTTCCAAGCAAAGGAAGAGACAGTTTTTAAACTAGAAGCATTTAGATTTCAAGTTGAAAGTTATGGACAGCACCAAACTTTCAAAATAATTTCTGTGGAAAATAAGTAAGGCTTCGAGCTCTACTGGCCTCCGTTCAGTTGTCAACCAGTGGTGATGCAAAAATCAAAGGAGATTTTCTAAGGCATTTTTTTCTTACAAGTTCAAACCATAGCTTGTGTATTTCTAGAATGTTTTAGTTTTTACCATAAAGCTGTGGAACTGCCCCAAAGAGGTACGTACAGCTTAGCTTTTCAAACTTGGAGTTACATGGTCTTCATTTGCACTGTCACAGACCTGTTCTCCTGGAAACGTCATCCTGCACCACAGAAGAGTCCCTGTTCAGGGACAGAGGTAAAAGGTGTGACTGATACAGGTTAGGTACTAATTACCCAGGCACTGGGATTGCTATTGATCCCAGCTAAAGCTGCTTCTGGCAGATGGATGCAACTCCAAGGGCCATCTCCCAGGTCTCTGTGGTGGGCACCTGTCCAGGAGCACACATTGGCCTCGTGTTGCATTTCACAGAGAGAAAAGCCCTCATTAGGGAGCTCAATGATTTATCTAAAGAAAAATATGCCCATGCTAAACCCAAGCTGCCATGTTGAGGCACGACAAGATAAAGAGCACAGCCTCTATGAAGGACAGTGCTACTCGTGGTAAATGCAAAGCACACTTTTGTTTTGGCAATGTCAAATTGAGGCATTCAGAGAGCATCAGGTTAAAAAAAAAACCCAAACAAATGAAATTTAAAACATTTCATTGGTAGAAATTTATCCTTGATTTTGGGTGCTTGATGATTGGTGTCTTTCAGCTTTTCTCTCTGCTCTAAGTGTAGGGATGAGAGTTTTTCTTAATGAAAGTTTAAAACCAAAAGATGTAACTTCATTCTAGCTACCAGCATTTTCAAATGTGACGGTAGTAATTAAACTCCTTATGGTAAAGTAGCATGGTCAGTTAGCATCAGCCAGCTATGAGAAATTCTAGTGTGACACAGAACTAAACTGGCATAAGCCTGTGGACATCTTAGTATTACAAGACCTGATTTAACACCCACTCTGGCTCACAGGAGTCATAAGATGGGACTAAGACTATGGCTTTGTTCTTGGAAAACTGCAAACTTCAGTGTTCTTTCAGTGGCTTCAGTGGAGTTGTAGTGAAAAGAAGGGATTATATTCTGTGGTGTTATTAGCAAGGGAGATTTACATGAAAAATAGGTGAAAAAGAAGTGTGTTAAATAGTTCTCAATAGATTATTTATTCAGTGCTTACAGTGATATTGGTTCCATGTGCAACCTCTAGATAGTAAAATAATGGAAACAGCATAATGACTTTGAGGAAACAAATGACCACCAAATATGAAAATAAAGCTACACACCAAGTATACAAATAAAGCTGGCCCTACACTGTCAGATTTTTGATTCGAGATCACATGAAAAGAATAAAAACAAATAAACTGAGGGAAGTGAAAGGGCATTGACCATTTTAGTCTTAACAAAAAAAAAACAAACAAAAAAACCCAAAAAAACACCTGTTTGTTTATTCCCTGTAAAAACAAAGCTAGATCACTCTTCAGATGGCAACAGTTCTCCATGTCTTTCTGTAGAATTATCATAGCTAGATTTTTCTTTAATGTAAATTCAATGGCATCATGAAACTTGTGCATGGAGATTTGTGCATTCTGAATCTCAAAAAGCAGCAGTACATCCCCTTGAAACCTTAAGCACTTCCCCTCATCTCAGCACATCCTTTTGTCTAGTTTAGAAGCTTTCCATTCAGGGTTTTTTTTTTTACATTTCACTTCTTTTTTTTATTTTGCTCATGGTTTGTGCATATATAAGGGTCTACAAATACCAGTTGGTAGCACAATATCTGAATGGCTACTGCATTGTCTGTATCTAGCCTTAAATACCTTACTGTTGTACCCCCCAGAGCAAACCTTGCATACTTTGGTGCCTTCCAAAGTAAAAACCATCAATGTCAAATTAAAATGGTTTGCAGAATTTTGCTCTTTATTCTCTGTCAGGTATTGCTAGAGAGCCTGGAATTCGCACGAACCTCTGTTTGATCTTTCACACTCCTGACAACCTCAAACTGGAAGTTTTGTAAAGGGTGCCAACATATCTTGCATATTAACATCTATATTAAACTGAGGTTTTAAAAAGAATTTTAATAGCATT
Organism: Orthonyx spaldingii; assembly: GCA_013397795.1. NCBI lineage: Eukaryota > Metazoa > Chordata > Aves > Passeriformes > Orthonychidae > Orthonyx > Orthonyx spaldingii. The sequence continues at coordinate 30,172 of VZTJ01006372.1, read as the reverse complement.
TGGCACCAGATAACATTTAAATAGTGACAATTTTGTGCTATTATCATTGGAGATATAGTTCCTGATCATATCAATTGACATATCATTTGGCCATGGTTCTTGATTTCCCTCTGGAAAAAGCTGCTGGTTCAATTATACCTGACCATCCTATTTCAGGAATATTTAATGAAATTACTTATTTCTCAGGAAGAATTTTTTTTGGCATATTCAAGTTGCGTATACATTTTACTGGGCTGTAGCTGAACACTTTGAATGTGGTGGACAGAATGATACAATTTCTACAGTATATATTTCAGTGTGATAAAGAGCTCTTGGCTGCTGTGAACTGTCATATGCTGCATAGGAAAGAAATATTTCCACTTGTTTATGAGCTGGTTTGACCTTGGTCAGTACAGGCTGGGTACAGAGGCCCACTGCTCCAACTATTTACTCCCAGGTATGTGGTCATGTCCTGGGTGCAAAGGACAGTGCAGAAGAAATAAATACAAAAGGTAGTTTTCCATGAACACATTATCACCTACTTCAGCCCTTGCAGCTGTTAACAACAGCACCATCCTGACTTGGCAAAATGCTCAGGAAGAACTATGGACTCTCTGGGAGTCTGTCATCATGTTTGGAATGCTAACAGTTTAACTGTGGACAATTTGATAGTTTAACAATCACTTCAGATTAAAGACCTCTATGTCCTACGCTGCTGTTTTCTCTGGAGGGGTTATGGTGGCCCTCAGATTCTTGCAAAATTTGAACTTGCTGTCTTTTTCTCAGACAAATTACCAGTGATTACAGCTGAGGAAAGACTGCAAGCCATGACATGGTAATTATTTTAAGAGAGAATTAAGAAGAAGAACAGAAAAATACTACTGAAGGATGGACACAGCTGCATTATAACTTAAAGCAAAATTGCTGAAAGTCGCACCGATGAAGGGGTGGTATTTTTTGTGATATGCTGTACAAAATGTAGTCATCTCACCAAATACCCACCTTTTTTTTTTTACCCCAGGGGGACACAGTCATGAGAATTTGAGTCAGGAGTGGTTCTGAGAGCTTGTGCTATTCCAGCCATTCCATCTGTATCTAAAGCTTTCTCTCTAAAATTCTCCAACGTGTTATTGAAAACATATAATGATGAGTATCACAGTGTCACTAGTGTGTTGCATCAATGTTCACTGCCCTCATTAGAATGTTAGAAAATGTGGCAAAATCCAATATAAATTCTCCCCACTGTGTTTTAATTTCCTTATGACTACTCTGAACTTAATGTACACAGAGAACAGCTTAGAGACCTTTTCTTTGCAGTAGCAAATATGAAAAATCATTCTTGTTTTCCATCAATCTACTCCTTTATGAATTTCGTCCTTAAAAGAAGTGACCAATCCAAAGAGAAGTTAATGCAAAATGATGGATGTTGTTGAGCCATTTAGCTTCAGGGCTTGATCTGATGCTGATTGAAGTGATAGGAAAGTGATCCTGAATCACAGAAACTGCATTTTTTCCACAAGAAGTGCCAGTGCCCTCATTCCTGCTGCAGCCAGATACAAAGATTTCTGGGCAGCCCAGAGCTGCCTGAGCTCCTCAGATACCTTAGCAGGATTAGCTGTACCGTGTCCCAGCTCCTTGCCAGCTGGATGAAGGGGATGGAGCCGTCACAACATCCAGGATACCCAGATGGTGTTCTTTACTTGTAATTCCCTGTGCTTTTGCTCTCTGCTAATGTGCTTTCGTGGTCATGTTTGCCATCTATTTATCCGTGTATGTAAAATTAAATTTCCTTGTTTTCCCCTCCCCTTTTGTTTCCTCTAGTTGTTTTGCATGGTGGCATCTGTGGAATGTTGTAACTTTAATTACATGTTTAACGTGCAAATTGAGGACAAGGAAAACTTAAAAGTTCTATGGATTTGTTAAAAATTCCTTGACAACATCCATTAAAGTTTTTTGTATCTTTGCAAGCACCTATCTTACACATAAAAATAAGAAAACACTTTGAATACATAGAACAATACAAGCCAGATAGTATTCACTCATCATTCATTTGTGAAGTACATCATTCTATCTTACAAGCTTTATATTGTAATATTAAGAGTAGTCATTCCAGATCAAAGGAGTGAAGCTGAAGTTATTTTGAAAATATTTAATACTTATTTTTAATTTTTAGTGAAAATCTTACTTCACAGTTGGGTTGACTTTTTCCCACATGTCCTTCTTTGCCCTTTAATACACTGAAGTTCAGTACCTTATTTTAGCGTTCCTTTTCCATGGTCTGCAAACTCCAGAGTTATGTTTTATGTGCACTGTAGGAAGCAGAAAGACGACAGCCTCTGAAGTTATCAGAAAGAAATTGCACCCTGTAAATGCATTTTGGGGTAGCTCTGCTGGTCTTTATCTCCAGATAATCGTGAGTATTCAGGAAGCACGCACATCTATAAATACTCCATTTCTGATTTTCTGTTATTTATATTTGCATTCACAATTACTGGGCAATTTCAGATTTTTCCATGCTGGCACAGCGTAGATTGACTTGGGTCCCTCCATCCAACAGGAATAGAAACCCTCTATGTTGGCACACGGATAATGAAACGGTATGGCAGCAACATCACTTGCATAATTATGCTTCAGTTTATGCTGAAGAAAAAGCAGGCATTTCCAGCTTAATTGCTGCCCTTGTCTCTGAGAGGTCTGTTCCTTCCAAAGTCTTTTTCTCTTAAGAAATTTAGCTACAGTGTAACTAGGAACACAGGAAAACCAAGCAATGTAAATGTGTGACTATGCAGGCAGCAAAAACACATCATGAAGTGTGCTGAATGAGACATTTTATTTCTCCTTCCCATCATGTGATCCAAAGTCACGACTTTACTAGTGGTGTAAATAAGTGTTTCTTGTAATTTGTGATTAGAAACTGAAATTTAGAGTGTCAGGGAGTAAATGGTGTGCAGGTCATGTGTAAAGCTTCCCAGATGTAGATATTAAATACAGGGCGCTTCAGTATCAACAGAAAATGCCAGTTTTACTCTTTTTTCAGTCATGGGATTTCTCCAAGCTTATGGCATTCAACACAAGATTAAATCCTGTATTAGGCTAGAAATATAATACAGTAAATATGTCTTATTTGTTATTAAAACTTTGGTAGATCATTCAAAATGTGCAGTCCATTATTTAGGCTGCAAGAGTTGTGTTGAAATCCTTAAAGCACTCAGATGGTGCAGTAATTGCACACATCTGATGCCAAGACTGCAAAACTTTAATGAAAGCTGTGGCTTTGCTTTTGCTGTAGATAGATAATGTTCTCTGCTGCAGTGAATCAAAACAAAAAACTTCAGTAATATCTTTCCATGTTATATCAAAATCTAGCACTCAGAGTCCAATGAGTCATGTCAGCAGCAGAGCTAGTAAGTGAATTTATGTTTGTATCTGAGTAACCATCCCTATAAGTTTATAAATGGTTCTCCTTTTTAAGAGTTGCTAAGTATGCAGCAGTTGCCTGAGCTATATGGACTTCCTCATTAGGCTGATGAACTTCAAAGCAATTGGGGTTCCTTCCAAGTATGAAGGGAGGACACACAATGCATTTCAACTGAAGTTAAGGGTAAAAAGTACTTTTTCTCGAACAAAATGTTCCAAGTAATTAATTTCTTTTTCAACTAAAAGAATGTATAATTTTTCTCCAGCAAGCCACTGTTTCCCCTTGCCATTTCTGATCTGCAAAATTAAGTTTTACTTGAATGAAGGCCTTTATTGACCTCATGTGTTCCAGTATTTCCTCTGTGGCGTTCAGAATAGGTACATAACCTATGAATGAATTCTGGCCACATTTTACTGCAGACAAGTATTTAACAGCATTTCCTTAGTCCTTTAATTTTCAGGCTTCTAGATTCTGTTTTGCTGTAGTTTAACTGTACTCTGCCCAAGTCCTGCTGGTGTAATTAGATTGGATATCTGTTTAGTTTTATTGGAGTTAACATGTGAAGGATTTTCTGTAGAAAGCTTCTTATGTTCCATTTTAATAAATCTCATTCTGGAGACAGATTCTTTTATTGATTTTAGCGTTAAGCAAAGAAAATGCTAATTCTAATTTGAGTCTTGAGTCTAGGAATGAAGCAAGGGGTGAAGTGAATGGGCTGTAATGCAGTTGTTTCAAAGTTATTTCAGGTTTCAGTCCAAATAAAGTGCAAGACCCAGCAGAGTTATTTCCACATTCTCCACTATGGTGGAGACAACCTACTTTTTTTAACTGACTAATGAGCTGTGAGAGCAAGACTTTAAGATACAGATTGAAACAGTTCCCCTTTTAGTGTTCCTTTTCCTATGTATTAGCTCATGGAAAATACTGCATAACAACTAGAGGAGGGAACCACAGTACAGTGGGTGCTGCTGAGGAGGGAGCCTTGTAGAAGCTTCATAAAATAACACAGACCTCCAGCATGTGTGTGTGGTTTCCCCATCCATTTCTACATGTTCAGTGTGAGATTTGTGCTAACAAAGACTAAAAGGTTGGATACTAACCTGTTCTGTGGGGGTAGCTGAAATGTTCTGCCTGGAAACAGGGAATGCTCGTGGGTAAGGGTAGATTCCCCCAGGTCAGCTCCACACTTCTGGCTGCTGCCGCTGCACCTGTGCAGGGCCCCAGACCCGCAGGCTGCTCCCTGAGGATGCTCTGTGTCCCTTGGGATCTAAGGCATGGCATGACCTATTTACCAGGCCTCCCTTCTAATGCTTTCACAAGAGCTGTAGCACACGTGTGGAGGCAAGAGCAGGCCTGCAAATACATGTCACTGTGTAGTGCTGGTTATATATTGCAGTGAAAACTGTTTTCTTAGAGGGATTGTATTCTTATGGGATTTTCAGGTGCTAAAGGTATTAAAGATTCCTCTGCTTTTATGAATTAGACTGCTAAATTCTTAGTCTGGGTTTACCACCAGAAAAAAAAAATCACACCTTTTGTAGGGTTGTGGCATGGCATTTACTTTTCATTTCTTGGGGTTACATGCTACTGTGCAATGTGATGCACTTGGACAGTACTTTCCCTGTGTGAGAGGGAATCCTTATTCCAAGAACTGAAAAGATAATGTGAGTTGAAGTTTGAAAAAGAAATTTTTGCAGGCTGTAGAAGCTGGCATTTTTTGTTAATTTATTTTTTTACCCCCAAGAAGGGAGAAAGAGGAAAAATGTATTTCATAAGTGTGCATGACTGCTTACATTTTTGCAAGTGGAGCACAGAGCCTACTGCCCCTCAGGTAACATAATTTACTTTCTTTTTGCCTATGGACATACTAAAAATGTAACATTTTGCAAGAAGGCAGTGCAACACATAATAGATGATCATTTTGTGATAGAAAATGTCATAGAAATAATTTTATGTTATATGACATGACTTTACAGAGCTCAGTGGAGTATCAGCATTATATATATATGCACAATAGTATGTCAGTGACTTTAAGATCAGGGAGAAGTCATCCTCCATTGAAGTTGTAGCTATTTTAATCAAAACACTATGATTTTTATAAAAGTCAAGTCTTAGGTGTGCTTTTCTGAGATGTGGGAAGGCCAAGAGAAATATCATTTAGGTGTAGTACATGGGAAGACCAGCAGTGTACAAGGAACTCATTACTACTACTTTTCCTCACTGTTAATTTTCCCTTTCTGTTGCTTGTGCTCCAGTTTTTGTGAACTGTCCCAGACTGAGCTTGATGTTTATCACAGCTGCATTTGCTGTAACCCTGAATAGCACGATTATTATGCCTTTCATAGGTACAGAGCTAAGAAACAATAATTTCACAAAGTCTGCTAGAAAGAAGTGGATCATGAAGACAAGATGGGGATTGCCCAAATGGTGCAATGTGGGCATTATTGGAGAAGTTATGGCTCAGATTTTCTGTGGGACAGGGTTTAGGCTGAATAGATGATTCATTATCAGTTAAACAATTATTGCTGCTGTACAGCATATAGGAAATCACTGACAATTTGTCTCTTGTGCTGATCAAATTAATTGTCATTCCAAAGGAAGGATAAATATTTTTTGCAGTTCCACACTACGTGTTCTGCTCAAAAAGAAAGCTGAGTTGAGGTATTCTGATCATCATCATCTAGCCATTCCTAGTTTTCTCAAATCAAGAAAGTTCTTTTGGGATTCTTTAATCTAGCAGATAAAAGCAATAAAAGATTCAATGTCTGGACAAATTCAGATAGGATATAGGCACCAAATTTTAACAGCAAATGTATGAACAATTTACCAAAGTTCTGTAACACCTGAAATCTTTAGATGAAGGTGACATTTCTAAAATAGACTTTACAGTTCATCTATAAATCTCTTTTGTTTGTATTATGGTGTTGGTTCAACAATACAATTACAGAGGTTCTATTTGGTCTCAGAGAATCTTTTCTTGTACTTTTTCCATTTGCAAGTAGAAACTGAAGTTGTTTGAATCTTAATCTACACAAAGTTGGTTTGGCAATACTTCAGGATTTGTAGTTGTAGTGAAATCTGTGATTAATGCAATAAAATAACAGAATGTATTTTTTATTACTACTTTCATTGATGATTTTGACTAACCTGTTGTGACTGGAACTCCCTTTAACCCTTCTGTATTGACGACCCTGATTTGCTAATTTCAGTCCATTTTGCCCACATTCTCTCATTCTATCCCAAACAAAATTGCATTATGAAACATAGGAGAGCTTAATTATATTAGTGTTTTTATGATAACACAAGTTAGACTGAAATTATTTGCATGTAGCAATGTGTTTCCCCTGCTAATAATGGTTTTGAGTTACTGCTGTAGGAGATATTCAAGCCTGAGGGATGTGCCAAATCTTCAGACTGACTCAAGAGAATCCCTGGGAGTATCTAAAACCCCACAGTTCTGCTAGTCCTGGTAATGAGAACCAGGATTTTTCATAAGGAAACAAAGCTGAGTGAATGGCATACATTTCCTTTATGAATTCCTTACAGTTTAAGCTGCAGAAAAATATGTGAAAATCAGCACAGAAGATCTGTGATTGAAATCCTCCCATGAATGTATTACCACTTTGAAAATTCCTCTCTTCCGTCTACTCTGATTCTGATATGCACATGGTGGGAATCTTGAGTGTGTCTGTAGACACCAACAAGGTGGCAGTGATACAAAACTGGTCATGGGAGAAATTGGAATGAAATACCTGGATCAGTACTGTGTCCTATTTTATTCATGAAACACTACAATGTACAATTTTCACTTTTTTTTGTTTTGTTTTGGTTTGGTTTGGTTTGGTTTTGGTTTTGTTTTGTTTTAAAGGGTTGACTTTAATTAACTAATTTGGCAATTATATAAACTGAAGGGATGCATGGAGAGGAGAGAACACCAATATTCTCATTTCATGGGAGCATTCTCTGTGTTACTTGCAGAGTTGGAGCTTATTATGTTGTTTACCTCTGGAAATCATCCTTTAAGTTTTTCTTTTTCTCAAGCGGCAGCTTCTCTATGACTGTGTTGACTGGAGTATTAAGATATGAAAAGGTAATCCTGTAACAGTTGGGATTCAGTAGCTGTACAGAAAAAGGAGAAAAAAAAACCTACTATGCTCAGAGAAAAGCCTAGACCCTATAATTAAGATAACATTTCATTTGACAACTGAACAGGAGCCAGACCTTCAGCCATTTTGGAGCTGGTATATTGCCACCAATTATTTTAAATCTCTTTAGTTGCCAGATATTGTTGCTCTTCTGCTGCCTGGCAGGGCACCAATGGTGCTGATCTATAATCCAACCAAACAGGAAGAATACATTAACAGCAGTGTAACTGGTACATTCTCAATCCACCAGAATGAACCACAAGTGTAAAAGAGACAGTCATAAGATAATTACTGTCTGCAGGGTAGGCTGTGTTTAAGGCACCCTTTACTGAATAAGAATGTGGAAAAGCTCCATGACAATGACACTGAACTACTTGCCTCTCGCATTTTAGGAAAATATGTTAAAGAGTTATAAATTCTATATTTTGTGCTGTTAAGTGCACACGTTGAGTTTTCCAATTGAGAGAGCAAGGCATTCTGACCAAATTCCCTGTTCATGCTGAATTTTTACACATTGCTGCCATTTGTTGTTGAACAGGCAAGACCAGGTATACCACACTTGAAAAATTGTTTGGAGTACAAATCTCAGAGATTTTTCTGCATCTGAAGTAGTATTCTTGTAACCTGGATATGTGTTTGACCAGTCCTGGTGGTTCTTAAGTAAGCCTCTATACCAGGGTATCAGTTTGTCTCTAGCAGCTCTTAGATTTGCTGATGTTAATGCTCAACCCTCTTTAAAAAAAAAAAAATTCTTCATTTCTCCCCTCTTAATTGTAAGGAAATCTCCTTACTAAACCTCTGCTTGACACCAAGGTGGTACTGGTGAGAGAGAGTAGAAGGGAGACTGACAACCCTTCAAGTGGTTTGGTGAATTTACATTGTATAGAATTTTCACTTCTATATACTCACAGAACTGTTTTTTGTTGTTTGTTGTTTCATTTGAAATTGTTTGTTCTGATACATTTTTTTAAAATTGATTAAAGGGTTATAATACATAATCACAGAATCATAGGCTTGAGTTGGAAGCAACTTTAAAGATCACCTTGTTCCAACCCCCTGCCATGGGTAGGGACACATTCCACTATCCCAGGTAGCTCCAAGCCCCATCCAGCTTGGCCTTGGACACTTCCAGGGATCCAGGGGCAGCCACAGCTCCTCTGGGTGACCTGTGCCAGGGTCTCTCCTCTCTCACAGGTGAGACTGACAGGTCAATGGTTCCAGGGTCCTCCTTTCTCCCCTTTTAAAAACCAGTGCAAAGCTTTCCCTTGTCCAGTCCCTTGGGACTCCACTGTACTGCCATGACTCGACTGGCCCTTGTTTCCCTGCCTGTGCATTTGCTTCCTTCCCTTTAGCTTGAATCAGTGTCAACTGCTTCCTGTAATGGTTTGCAAATTGAGTTCATTGTCCATTGGTCTTTCTTTGCTGGTAACTAATGTGCCTCACAAGCACTGAGCTGGTTGAATCTTTTCCTTAGCATGAATCGTAAACACAAAATCCTTAACATAAGTGCATTTTATCCTAATTTGTGGTGTTGCTTTCTAATGAAAAACGAAATGCAGATTTTTAAGTAACGTGACAATAAGAGTAGATGGAAATCTTATCTTCAGAGTTCTAAAGGGAGCCCTATGTAGGAACCTAATTGAATTTCGTGTAAAAAACAATGTTTTGGTTCTTTTATTTAAATGGAAGGGTTTGGTATTCCCAGAAGAAAACACTTCATTATTGCTTTTTCCTTTGCTGTTAAATAGCTCATCTCATCTAGGTTTTGTATATTTAGATAGTGTACTCTGTTTTTTTTTTTTCTATTGGTTTTGGAGCCACTGAGTGATTCTTTTCATAAGAAATGTTCTTAAAAAGAAAAACTACAAGTATTTTATCTGAAAACTTTATTTTTTAAATATAGGAATCATAATGTTTTTACTGATGGATGATGAGAATGCTGAGCTGGGTGTCACTGTGATTAAATACAGAGTTAAATCATGTGCAGAAAGACTTGTTGCTTCAATGTACGATCATGTTGTCCTTCTCTGCATCCTTATTTAGAATGGCACTGCCTTTCAAGCTAAATACATAAAACAGCACTAACAAGTTTTCACAGCTCTGCTTTAGGGTACTTGAAGGTTTATTTATGTGTTATATCTCAAAATCTTGCATCTGAAGCTGGAGTCCTGCCATCTGTGGTTAACTGTGCATTAAGGGGTTTGCTGCCAATACAAGTGTACAAGACTACAAGTATGATCAGTTGGAAATTATCTGCTAGAAGTAAGACAGAAGCACATCTAGGATATAGCCAGAGCCTTGGATTAATGGAAGGTGTTAATTTACTGTGACACATATGGTTGTTCTTCAAAACTTCCCTACTTCTAACCCCCTGCAGCTCTCAAAGGATGTTTTCCCACATTCCCTTCCCCCAGCTACATAATTGCCAAATAAATGGAGCTCCGTAGTATTTTGGAGAGTTATTTCACGGATTGAGGAGCGAAAAAGACTCCCTTCTAACACTGGACATATCCTGGCACGCAGAGAAGAGAAATAATATGATTTTGCATAATCCTGGAGTTCAGCAGCACTTGCATTTAAATCAAGGAGGTTGTGACTGTTGTTGACACAGGAGTTGTCTTTGGATTGGGGTTGGCAAAGGTGCTGACACATTGGCAGTCTGTGAGCATCTTTGCCAACAGACAATTGTCTATTACAATTTCATGTAAAAGCACCATGTTTTTTTGTGTTTTCTTTTTTTGTTTTGTTTTGTTTTGAATTTAAATTAAAGACTTTGTTATGCCCAGAAGAAAGCATTTCATTATGACTTTGTTCCTTGTAGTCAAACAGCTCCTCTCCTCTAGGTTTTGTGTGTTTAGGTAGTGTACTCTGATATTTTTAAATCTACAAGGACATACAGGCGTCTCCTTTCAATGAGACTTGCAGAGCATGGTGCCACCTTAGCATCTGGCTGGAACATGGATGGTGATTTATGTGCATGTCTGAGCACTGGTGTGAAACTCTGATGTGACACTGATGGCTGATGAAGTTTGCAGAGGCAGTGGGGTTGGACATTTGCCAGTGCAGGTCATGGCATTTCACCGGCTGCAGATTTGCAGCACCTTAGAGTGCATATATAGACTAGGATGGAATATGTTTGTTTTATATTCCTGTTCAAAATGTGAAGTGTGGAAATGCTTAAAGATATTTAAATCCATTCTGCATATTCTCTACCATATGGTAACTATTTTTATGGCTTCTTGGCTTCTTTTCCTTTGTCATTTTTTGGTTTTGTTCCTTTTTTTTTTTTTTTTTGTATTTTCAGCAGAACCTCTGTGGTTGCTGGTGGAAATATCCTAAGTTAATAAAAATAATATAGGAAACAGCAGACAAAAAGGACACTAGCTTGATCTGATAGGAGTTGTTTAAGCACTATGTTTAGTTACCCATCTTAGTCATATGAATTTTGGACTTAAATAAAACCTCAGTATACAGGTATGGCACTTAATTCCATGTAGTCACAAAATAAGATGACCTGAGAAATCAAAGAAAAACATGATTTATGGTTTCCACCAGTGCTGGTGGTATTTTTAGTGTACATTCATTGTTTCTTGATTTCTTCCTTGCAGGTGATAGAAATTGGCTGGTGGAAAACAATAAGGTAGAAATACTCTGATAACATTAAAGCAAAATAAATCTCTGTTGAGTAATGGAACTTGTAGCATAGAAGAATGAACGGTTCAAAAAAGTTCTGCACACTGAAATTAACTATAGCGACACATCAAACATCCAAGTAGTGGCATTGATGGAGAGCTGTAAATGTACATATTGGGAAAGGAAAAATGTTTTGAGCTTAAACCAAGCCAAATTGTATTTGAACCAAAATTATTAATATTTTCTGGGTGGGAGGGATATGGAAAAAGATGTCTTAATTTTGCTTTCAGATTAATTTTTCAAATGAGAAAGGGCAAGTTTCATTAGAAATGATCTCCCTGTGTTTATGAAGCTGAGGTAAAGGAAAAGGCAATATCTGGTTGACATTCATTTAGGTTTGCTTTTCTTATATGTGCAGCAGTCATTTAACCAGAGTTCTGGGAACGTGTATGGAAAATATACTAGTTTGTGACTCCCTTGCATTGAATTACTGTATGACCTCTTCTTTACTTTTCCTGCTCTGTTGCAAAAGATACTGAACTTCTGAGGATTTCTCCCTCCACACCCCCAAATTTACATATCAATAAACCAGTATTATACACAGAGGAAGAATGAAGGAACACAGAAGTTAATTAATCTTAAGATTACACAGGACTGAAATGTAATTTTAGAAACTGCTCTGAGTTTCCTGGGTAATTCTATTATCCCGGGAAGAACAAAGAAATCCTAGGACTTTTCTGCTTTAACATTTCATATCAGTGAGGAATAAGTTTTTTCCTGTCTCTGAGCAGCCAAATCCCAGCCATGCACTCGAGCTCGCTCCTGGCGAAGAGCTGTGCTCCCTCTCTCCCACCCTGCCTGCTCTTAGTGACAAGGCACAGAGCAGGAGGACTCATTTTCCTTCCTGCAATGCCAAGGGCAGCAGCCATGGCACCTAAGGGCTGACCACTCTGTGCCAAAGCAGAAGAGAGGTTGACATGCTCTGGGATGTCTTCTCCTCCGGCCCCAGATGTGTTCCTGACGTGCCATGGGGGATATGTGGCTCATCCCCAAAGACAAGGACCGTGGTGAGCACTGTAAACTGCTCCTCTTCCACATTTCAGACAGTGGAAGTTGTTTCCATACCTTTGTGAACAAATAATGACTGCATTACCTGCTTAATCAAAGTGCACTCTACCACTGCTGCGTACACAGGAGCTTCTCTAGGGGATGATTCAGAACAGAATCTTAATTTGTGCTGCCTCCCGGGTGCCTGCGGGAGGGCCTGGGCTCCTGGATTCAGTTCCTTGAACTTTCATGGTAGGAAATGGAAAGTTTCTTATTTCCTGCCTAGGAACAGAATATGGGAATCACGAAATACTATTGCTTGCTCTAAGAGGTACAGTCCTATCATGTCCATGGCAGTGTTTAAATTGGTAGTGAATTTTAAGTGTACAACTCATGTAAAAGGAATGCAAGGAATACAAAGGCTCAGCACGACTGGTGGGAAAAAAGGCTCTATTTTTTGTGTGTAATAAAGGATGGCCCTTACTGAAAACAGTGGCCTGTGAAGAGCCTTCTGTGCATGATGGTGAACAGAGGGAAGAAATGAAGACTTTTTGCCAACTTGTTAGAAGCAAGCACACTAATGATAAACCATGGCAATTTCTATTTTTATAACTACATCTTTTAAAGAAAGAAATATAACCAAAAGCATAGGATTGTCATAGGGGAGGAGGTGCTATCTTTCAGCTGAGAACTCCTATTTCCAAGGCGGTACATCAAGGGAGTTTTGACTTCAAAGCTGTCTACACCAAGGAATAGTAACATCTAATGAAACTGATGGTTAAGCCCTCAACTATCACATCATAAATGAGTTGCTGTAATAGCGCCTGCAACTATTGCACGTCCTCTTTGATTTATTTCATTTTTGATCTTCATCACCTGCTGGACCAGCACAGCTTTATTCACCCTCGCTGAGATTTTTTAAATTAACCAATATACCAACAAAAATACATTAACAATCTCTCATTATCTTTACATGATCATTATTTGGGCTCAATAAGAAAGGATATGAATAATAACTGATCAGCTAGTCAGGAAAATTAAGTCACACAGGGGAAAGAGATCAAGGTTACATTTTTAAATAAAACAAATTCCTGTCCTTTAAATATTGCAATTAATTACGTGATATGCTGCCTGTGCTGCAAATTTCCCTGTACAATTTAAAAACAGATTTTAAAAGTTATTATGTGTTCCGAGCTTGCTGAAGATTGGGTTTGAACATACAAATTTCGAATATCTGTCATATTGGTGCCTGTATTTCTTCTTAATGAAGTATTGTATTGGTTCAGTTCATTGTATCCAATAATATCTGGGAGTGGGCAGAAACCTATGTAGATTTTCAAGTTAGAAATAAGCGGAAAATTACAAAGTCATCCTGATGATCTGAAGATTTTACTAGTTTATGTCATTACTTTTTAAGGAAAAAAAATAGTTTTATATCTTTGCAAAAAGCTATAAGACTTCTCTAATCAACACTTATGGAATGTTCTTCTAAATAATATATTTTTTAAATTTTTTCCACTGGAAAGTGGAGACACTCTGACAATCATTTTTGTTCCTGATGTGATATAGCTGGGGGAATACCCCCTCCCACTGTGCACATGTGTGTGCATGCATGTGTGAATGAGGCAAGGAGGATTTATCTCCACAGTGATGAATTCCCAGGTCTGTGCTTCCAGCTCAGCTAGTTTTTACCGCAAGAACAGGTTTGACCTGAGGAAGGGAAAGCTTAGAATAAATTCTTGAATACTGACTTCCAAAGAGATTAACATATACATTTACAGTATTTGTTAGTTTGAGAAGAGTCAGTCAATATTCTGTTAAAAAGTCGCAATGTGAGTCAGTAGCAGAACAGAAGCTGCATAGGATTTTAACAGGAACTATTTTCATTAATCTTCCAAGCACTGAATTTACTGTGTTCCCAGACAGTTTGTGACACTTCTGTTTCCCTTCTTTATTTCCCATGTTCTCACCCCTAATAAAGTACATTTATTTGAGCCTTCTTAAAGAAAAAAAAAAAAAAAAAAGGAACAACAACCAGAACTCAAAACAACCAAACCCTTGGGAATGGTTTTGCAGAGCTTTAGAATTGCATTGGTAGACTTTATGTAAATCAGGTTACCATTCCAGATTAACATAAAAATGCACAAAGTCCTCCAGGGTAAGTGTTTTATGAACACATCTGCCATCAGAGACAGACAGTAGTACAGAAAGGGCTTTGGCTTATGGAGTTACTGAAGTTTAGCAGAGTCCTACCAGTTGAACTCCATGGGATGTGTTTCACTCCTTTTACCTTTAGAAATCTTCAGATAATAAGGATTTCTCACAGCTATAAGAGACCAGCCTGTGCTATACTGGGCTGCCTGTTAAGGAAGGTCACAGTTGCCAAATTTCAGCTCAGGCAGGGAGTCTATTCCCAGCTGGGAGGAAGACATTTCTTAGGATACTGGCAAAGGGTGCTAAGATGATTAAGGGGTGGGAGCACCTTCCATGTGCAGAAAGGCTGAGAGAGCTGGGACTGTTTATCGTGGTGCAGAGACAACTCAGGGGGATTTCTTGAATATATGAAAATATCTGAAGGGAGGGTGTAGAGGACACGGAGCAGAACCTTTTCAGTGGTGTCTAGTGACAGGACAAGAGGCAATGGGCACAAACCGAAACACAGGAATATGAAGATTTCCTTTTTTTTTTTTTTTACTGGGGATGACTGAGTGCTGAAGACTACTTTCAGCAATATGTTTAAAATGCCACTGTGAGGGTAAAGCACCTTATTGTTAAAGGACTGAGGCAGTGGTCCACTAGCAACACTTTTGATCCTCCTGTGTTCCCACTATTTAGGGAATTCTGTTTTGATGCTGTGAATTAGACAGTGCACAGACACGGTGAGATTACCCAGCCTGACTCAGGGTCCATATAGTCGGTTAATCACAGGGGGCTGCAGCTTCGTCTGCCACTGACAGATAGATCTCTTGGCAGGGGTGAGCAGACTGTGAAGAGAGCTTTGTTCATGTATCTACACTGCAAGGTTTATATAAGATTCTCCTAATTTAAATAATGGAAGATATTAGAATAGAAGTTGTAGCTTGCAATACCATTCACTGGATTCTGTGGTGTGTCTTTCATTTAGATGTGGATTTGAACACTCCGCTGTTATTGTCGGTAGGTCTGGTCCAAGACACAGGATATATATTCAAAAAACAGCTTCTCAACAGTTTGGCAGTTTGATCTGATAATACCTGTTCTCTGTGCAAGAATCTGAGAGACGAGTTAGCCATCTGAGACCTGGTCAGTGCATCGTTAGAACAGGAATTGTTTATATTATATAGGGGTACATTTAGTCAAGTAAAATGATTTCTTTAGGAAGGCACTTCATCTGTTTCACGATAAACTTAATTCATAGTTTGAAAAACGTATGCTATTTTTCTATAAGTATGTATTATTTCAGAAACAGATTAAAGGGAATCAGTTCATTGACTGTAAACACCTCATTTATTTGAAGTAATTATGTGAAAAATTTATTCCAGGAAGAATATTTGATATAAAATGAGTCAGTAGTACGTCCTAATGTTCCTGCATAAATGAGGCTTTGTCTCAATAAATTAAAGCCTGTAACACCATAATCTCAATAAACTTCACAAAGTACTTTGCTCATGACAGTTAAACTGGAAGTGTTATCCACTCTAGGGGGAAATCATTGTTTTCTGACTATCACAGTAATTGTAAGGTACTCTCTTTGATGTAATCCCTTATACAGTTGTATAGAAAGAGCAATATGAGCCATTTGTGTTTTAATTTGTGAATAACTTTGGAAACCAGATTTTCAGTCTTCAAACATTGTTAAATTAATTCACTTGGAACCAGTCAAACAATTTCTAGAAGTCAATGAAGAATAGAGTGGTTTTATTCTTGTTTTTGAATGTTATTCCCTGCTAAGCAAGGTTCTCAACTGTTCCTGAATGGGAACTTGCTATGTGCATGGCCTATTGAAATAAATGAGCTGCCGTGTCCATTCAGCAAATCACCCATGCATTATTGTAATATTAAGTTTATTAACAGGTCTTTTAAATGACTGTGATAAAGTGCAACTTTCATTCTTTCTAATTATGGGAGGCAGAGTACTGAAAAGCAGATCTGAATCATGATTTGTTGGCTTTTGCCTTTTATTCCACCCCAATACTTTCTACTTCTGTATTACCCTAATTTATTCCCTACCCCTGGATTGCAAAACCAGCTAGAAACTCTTCTCTCGTAACAGCTCATGGAGATTTCAAGGAAGCAGTTTTGGAATTACACCACACTGTTTACAGTTTCAGTGTAGCAGCTTCATGAAGAGAAAAGCAACAACCATCTTATCCAGGCTTTTGCCTCTGCAGTCTCCTTCTCCAAATTACTGCATGTTTTCCAGTCCTTTCTCTTGTTTTGTAATGGATCTTAAAAGTGAAGGAAATTGAGATAATCACTGGTACCTCACCTATGAGAGGGTCGTTGGGCTGAAAATTACCCTTCAGTGGTGGGGCATTGTGCTCTTACATGGAGAGACTTTGTATTATAATAGAAGTTAATTAATAAGGCTGTGACAGAATTGCCAGAGTGAGTTTCTAAAATACCCTGAGCCATGATTGAACATTTTCAAATATCTAATATTGATGGCTGAAAGGGGTCATTAATTCTCCATTTACAGGATAAGTAGACTGCTCAAGGCTGTGGAAAATTCAGAAGCTATCTGTGATGAGACATGATTTCAGGTTTTACCTCCAAGTTTGTCTTTCAGGGTCAAGGATTTGGTGTGTGGGGACGTTGAAGATTCTTTAAGCTGCTGGTCTATGTCCAGAAAGTGACACTTAAGACTTAGAGTGGGTGATTTTGCATTAAATTCCTTGGATATGTGAAATAAAGTGTTTGATCAGTGACTAGTGGGAGGGCATGTAACCACAATCTGTAAAGGGAGGATCAGTCTTGTGCTTATTTAGTCTTTCATGTGATTCAGACATATGAGATGACAATCTTTTAGAATTTTAAATAGCTAGATAGTATTTTAAGACCAAATTAGAACATGTTGCAAAGCTGCTATGTCTTGTTATGGTGTTGTGCTGAAATTGTCTTCTTTTTCTGATTCTCTAAATCTGGAGTTACAGATAAATATACCCATGAGATGCTGGAAATTGATGTTCTCTTATTATTATTAGAAACATGACTTATAAAATAGTAAATTAGAAAAAAAAGTGAAAAAATCCTAATTTTAAAACTACACTTTTTTTCCCCCAAAAATCCTGTTTTAGACTATCTTCAAAAGCCAGCCCAGAAGCAGATAAAATACATAATCCTAGCTCTTAGAAGCATTACCTAATCAAGACTGCAGGTAATGAATTGTGAGGGGAGGTTATATTGTGAGTAGAGAATGGAATTAACTTGAAAGAAGAATAAAGCAGATACGATAAAAAGTTGCATGAACTTATTGTTCAGCTTGCAGCTGTCACAGAGAAGCTGCAGTCCTACTGGTTAAAAACATTCTGTGTGATTATGGATTTGATACAAAAAGGATTTAGCTGCTGCGGGTTTATTCAGCATCTCTTTTTTGCTGGGCTCTTTTACTGGCTCAGATCAACTTTACCTATTGACTTTTGCTTTGCTTCAGCTATCTTTTAAAGTAATTAGGTTTTTAGGTTTTTTGACACCTCAATCTGTTAGCTTCCTCACGTTGAGAATTTTTATGGATTGTGGTCACACCTGGTTTACAATTTCAAGAGTTGTCTTAAAAGCAAAACGTTCTAAATAAAGGTGTTATGAATGAGAAGCAGCAGGCATGGTCTCTGAATAGGGTTGGGAATGCAGGATTGCATGCAAACCTGTGACTTTTCAAGACTTTTGGCATCATTTGAGAGTCAAAAAAGCTGAAGGCAGGGAAACGCATTGTTGCTATATTTTATTCTAAAATAGTGTTTGCCTTCACTTTGAAGAGGTAAGTGAAAGGCTACAACCGTGCTATTTATTTTTAAAAAATCACTATTTTATCATAACTTTGTTTATATAATTATATATAAATAATCTTCAGGCTATGCTGCATATGGGTGATTTCTCTTTTGGTAAAGAATAAGGCACCAAAACCAAAAGAGATATGGAAAATTAAGCAGTTTTTCTTTTTCATTTCTTAAGCACCTGAACAGGTTTATTTCCATCTCATGGAGACATGATGCCAGGCTGGGTGCCCCTTATCTCCTGCATTTCCAAGTCAGGCAAGGCAGCTGCCTGCTTCTTTGGCACTTTGTGTGTGGGGTTTCCAAACCTGGAATAAATGACTCCACAGCTGTGCGCTCCAGAGCACAGACCAAGTTAGCACTATACCAGTAAACTCTTGATCAAGTTTTATTTTTTGTCCAATTACTTGGCTTTGGCTAATTAAAAAACCCAAACCTTCCGACAAGCTGTGTCTTTTCACACAGCTCCTGTCTGTCTCCAAACTTGAGGAAGTTTGGGGGTTTTAAAAACATATTTTGGCAATTAGATAATTTTTCCACACCAACTGTTTTGGTGATAAACTGTATTTATTTGGGTTCTTTTCACTATAAAATTCTTGTTTGTAGTCCTCCAAGAGCTATGGCAAACCTACTCATAGGGACAGATTGGTTTTTAGTGTTGAAGAGTGTGGTTGGACGCCCACTTTGCATTTAGAGCCAATGAAAAAAGACAAACAGTTCTCACTTAAATCACATTTTAAAAATATTCATTAGAAGAAATGAGACAGAAGTTTCCATATTCTGCAAAATTTTGAAAGGAAGACTTAAACTGCCCATTTAATTAGTTGGCACTTTGCCCCCTTACACTCTTTAAATCTGGTCCTTTACATTTATGACAGGTACAGATATATTTATGGCATTTAATTATAGGCAAAGAGACCATTTCCTGCCATAGTCATAATATCACAGAACTGCTGATGTGGAAATTAATGATAATGAGACATACTTAGTTTCTTTTTACTTTATTAGTAAAAGAATGTATTACTTCAAAGGTTGTTCTACACTTGAGAAATATTCAGTGCAAAGTGCTGAAGCAGTCATGATATTCAAGTGAGAATGTGAAGATTTATCTTGGCATATGGTGATAGAAAGAAGGCGATATGTTTTGACAAGTATCGTAATTTGACCGTTAAAATAAATACACAGTCAAACAAAAATGGGATGGTTGAAGGACAGTATGTGCTGAGTTCTTCTCCTATAGTTTCTCTGTTTGAGTAACACAGAAGCTTTTATGGCATTGGTTGTCTGGAACACCTGTGGACTCTGAGTGAGAACCAATGGCGTTGTATCTCACATCAGAGCAGTGCATTTTTTGAATTTTCTTTACAGAAACAATACTGCAGCACTGCACAGTAGGAACTCACCAGAGTGAGTATTACTCACAGCTGAATCACTAAGGTTATCACAAATGACTAACCGGAAAGAACCACAGGAAGATCTGCCGGGTCCAAGAACAAACAAATTTGTTTGGTCCTTTCTTTTTTTGTTCCTTTAGTTGCTGGCAAAGGAGAAGGAGTCCACAGAAGGCCTGAAAACACTCAAACCTTCAAAAGAAGTCTGGAAAATGGAGCAGGGAGAGCTATGCTGGTGCTGGCAGTGCAGTCTGGCCAGGGAGAGCTGCAGGAGCAGCAGGGAGGGGAGGGCTGATGAGTCCAGGCTGCCTTCCAGACTGGACCAGGCAGAGACCCAGCTCCCTGCAAGTCCTTGGGTGGAACTTGCTTGGATGCCCCTTTGCTCAGCTCTCTGTACCAGTTTTGTCCTTCAGGAGCTTCATGGAGAACCATCTTTGATATGGAGATGTGATTATTAAATGGCACAAATTACTTCCTGGCTTTATCCAATGTCTTGATTTATTCAAACTGAGGATCTGACTCATAACATCTGTTTTGTTCATCACTGTTATTTCCTTGCATTAATATTCCTATCCATTCCATTTAAAAAATTGAAAGAGTTTGAAAGGAAACAGAGAAAGACAGGGTTTTGTTACATGCACTATTTTTTTCCTTAGAGAAATTAGATATTGGTGTATACAGTTGCCAGCTGCTACTCTACTTTGATGGATACTCTGCTTTTGTGCCAGGAAAAGGATCTGAATACATTAAACAATATATTAAACATAACATAATACAGCTTCCTTTTATTTAGTTTATTGTTGTTGTATACTTCTTACCAACATAGAGGTATTTGCGTCTTAAACCTGCTTTATTATATAAATGAGATACTTATAAATCTGCTAGTCTCAAATTTAGATTTGACCCAAGGCTTATCTCATTTTCTGTTACCAAATATAACTAGTCTTCAATATATTTTGAGATTTCAGGGGACTTCTCTGTCAGTAACCACACCTCACTGCCCAGTATATGTCAGTAGATTTTTTTCATTATATTAGACCATAATCTAGAAGTGTAAATAATCATGGCTGTACCATTTTCCAGATCTGGTTCTGACCTATTTAGTTTCTTTTTGAGGGAGCTGTTCCATAACTTTGATCATTCTTTCCTGTTCTCTGTAGTTTGGGTTTTCTTTTGTTCTGACATTTCCCTTCACTGAAGGAATAGGGCTAGAACCACCCATACTCCTTAGGTAGTTAGCTGATTATGGATTTATTGAGTTGTATGATAATGGTTTCATTACTGACTTTGGTGGCATCATTTTGTCTGAGAAGCCCTTAATATGAGGTTTCTAGGAGTTTTTTCAATGAACCTTGAGGGTTTTCCCCGGCCTAAATACTGTGTCTGATCTGTCCCTCTAGAAAAACTGGAATAGTTTTCCATGGAATAAAAGGTGTTAAAAGTCTCTGAAAAAGAAAAATGGCAAGGGTGCCAGAGTATAACAGTGCTTGCTGCTAATGAATATCAGTACTTTAAGATCTCAGGTTGGCTAATTTTTCTTTTCTTAACTACTAGTCAATGAAGGCCATGTTCTTGAACCTAAATGCAGGGGGAAAATTATGACTTGGGAAGTGCCTGGTTTTTCCAAGCTCTTCAGTTTTCCTAGCTAGAGTAGATTAAATTACTGCAACAGTCAAGATGACTCCTTTGAAAGTAATTTAACCTTATGTTTTTGTCAAAGAGTCTTTAAGAAATCTGGAGAGATCAGCACTGACACAGCACAGGTTTAGAACTGTGCAGAATATTTCATTTCAGTTGTGTGCAATTCATGTACATATTAAATTTAAAAAGTGTATGATGTTTTATGGACAGGAGGCTTCTGTGTTCTGTAAAAAAAAATCTCTGCATGACTGTTCCATTTGCAGAATACATATAGAGAAGGCTGATTTTAATAATGCCAATGCAATATTTATCTAGGTTCATTGCAGTTATTACTATTTGTTAATGTATTTATAACCTTATATTAGAAAAACAAAACAAAAATACAAAAAAAATCCACAAAAACACAAAACAAACAAACAAAAAAAAAATCCAAACCTGGACCAAAATAACACAGAGCCAAAATCAACCATCCTAAAATTCACAGTTTATCTTCTGTTGGGTGGAGTGGTTACCCCTGCTACTGACATGCCTGTAACATCTGGCCTAAAGAAAGCAAGTAAGCTCGTGTGCTTGCTGTACCCAGCTGCTTTTGAAACTGGAAGTTGTTCTTTTCTTGAATTTGAATCCCTCTTCTGCAGCCCTTTGTTGTGCCATGGCTCAGCTTGCAAACAGCTTTGGGGTTTGCCTGCATTTCCTTTGTTGTATCTGGTTCTTCCTGAAACATGTCTGCAGTCAAACATCTGCAAGCAGCTTGTTTGCTTGCTTGAGGAAAGTAAAGCAGACAACCGAGGTTCATCACACGATATGCAGAGCAAACAGTTTTCTGGGTGCATCCTTTTTGTAGCTAAATGTATGCACACCTTTATGGGCGCTTGTTCCAGTGAGATATATTCAGGCCCATGTGCCTTGATTGAAAGCCCGTGGCTTTTCTGAGGGAGCAGGAGAGACAAAAACCTGTTGGGGGGAGAAGTAGGAATGGTACCTTGATTCTTTAATATGTGCAAGGTAAATATCTCCTTGTCTGTGTCCAGGTATACAACACATTCAGAGAAAGCAAAGAGATATTTGCCAGATGTGTCACAAAAATGACCACATGATCTCACGAGGATGAATAGTCTCCTTCCAGTGGGAACCAGCCTGCTAGTTCTGTGTTTGGGTCTGTTTTTCATAAGCTTCTAACTTGAGACCTCTAAAACAAATGGAAGAGTGAGCTTCTGAAAACACAGATTACCTTAAGCTGTGCAGGGAAGATGGTGCTGGCTGTCCATGACCCCTACGAGGCTCTGTTTGACAGATAATCATGAGAATAAAGTAGGTTGTCTCTCAAGGCTCCTTTCTGCCATTTATGCCTTCTGTGAAGAAAGGAGGAGATGTAGCCTTGCTTTTGGCTTTCACCTTAGGCAGCCTGACAAGGACACTGTGGTTCCGATAGGATAACATAGTCTGCCTGCACAAAACTCTCTGTGTGTGCTGCATCCCTGTCCTGTGCATAGTGGGCTGCACATGACAGAAATATTGTGCTTGGGCCACATGTAGAAGGAGGAATTGAGGCAATTACTGAGGCTCTTGATGGTGCTTTGTGGGTTGTATGTGGGCCATAGGTTGCTCATTGAAGATCTCTTCTAATTTACGAAATCTTGAACTGCAGTTTCTGAACTATTAAGCAAAAGGATGAGACATTTGAGCATAACAGTGGCTTATAGGTCATAGAAGACAGGTTGTGTTATCTCACTTTACTGGGAAACCAACAGAAAGGATATTCTGCAGGCAAGACAAAACTGATTTCTTCAATTTGAGGGAGAGGATAAAACATCTTTACAGGTTTGAGGTTGGAGGACAGAGTGAGAGCCTAAATTCTGGAGTGGAGATCTTGGTAATAGGAGTGGGGTCTATTTCTGGAGACTCTGTCCTTTTACTGGAGAGCCTGTTAATCGTGTGGTCTCCTTGAGTCAGCCTTGAACTGCAGCTTCCTAGCTGCAGAGTCCTTGATAGTCTGTGCTCTGCTGGATGAAGTCAGTGTCTTCTCTGTGACACACAGATGCTGCTCTCAGGGCACAGCAGGTGAGCCTTGATGGTAATATCTAACTGACTCTTTTATTCCTATGCATGCTTTAACTGCATGTTGCTTAGAAACACAACCTGCCTGTGGGAGGAAGTGTTTTCTGGTAGGAACTCAAAGGTTGGTCTCCTTTCAGTACACAATTACAGAAAAATATGCTTTTGACCATTTAGAGAACTTCCTCATAAGCTGTTCACTGCATGTCTGGTGCAGAGTTTTGGTGTTGCTTACAGCTGCTTTTGTGTTCTTAAAGAAGAACTGCAGCTATTTCAAACACTTTGTAATTCATATGCTCCAGATAGTTCTGAAAATTATTTTCTAGTTGAATGACACACAGGCCATACCTTTTCTTCTGGTGTTTGTAATATCTTTTGCCTATGTCTCTATTGCTAGATCAGCAAACTGTCCCTTGCTGTGAACCCTGAATTTTGGGTCTCCAGTGCATTGCTTGGACAGAGCAGAGACCAAGTTTGTTTTTGCAATCCTGAATCCACTGTACAGAAAATATCCTTATTTTATAGTAAGCTGAAATTGTATATCTAATGCTGGAAGTGAACTTTGTGGGACTGACTTTGCAGCCACTTCACCCAGCTATGCAAATGTAAGCAGCATTCTTAGCTAGATCTGTTTAGATAATGAAATTTTTTGAGAGTCTGCTGAACAGGTAGCAGACCTGAACCTGCTCAGAGTAAGGCTTGAAACTTGTTAACAGGCTGCCCAAATACTGCTTCAGACTTGTTATATAGATCATTCTTATTCTTAATATCTTAAACCATGAAAAACTAGATCTGTAATAGAGGAGCTAAAGCCATGTGATAAAAGATGTGCTCTTGGCCTACTCCAAAATTCTGCAATTGACACTGAGCTCAGCTGTGCAGATCTATCTTAGGCAAAATAATCTGATGAAATCTGACAGTTTGATTTATGCAGGGAGCCAGCTTTGAGTGAAGCAGCAGCATGAGTCTTGGGAATATATTGGGGTGGAAGGTATTTAAAGGGTAATTTGCCAAAGCAGGTCTCTATGTGAAAGGCATCTGGTGACACTCTCTTCTTTGGGGCTGTGCCATTTGCCCTGATTTATTTGCAGTAAATTGCCCAGTCTGTCCCCTGCAACTCCAGGAGCTCGCCCTGAGCTCCCATCTCACATTTCTTTCCTTCTGATAAGTGGAGCAACTCCTGCTTTTGCTGCTGCCAGATCCATTTGGGGTTGTAACCCTGGTGCCAGAGTAAGAGATGCCCTGTTATAGAGTAGATACTGGGCTTGCTTCAGAGCTTCTGTCATCTGCTTTGACATTTGCCTGGTATTGGTTGTGCTGATGTGTTTATTGGCCCATTAAAGGTGCTGATCTGATTAAAAACGTGTCTGAAGATCCTGCCATGCCCTGTGTGTGTCTACCTCAACGAACTAAGGTTTTCAGATAATCCAAATAGTGGAATAGCAGTTCTCTGTGGCAAGGAGGTGGGTACAACACTGGCTGTTCTAGCATCGTGCAGAGCCTGCTCTGAGCTGGATGTCAACTGTAGATGGTGGCGTGGAGGTTTGGCTGAGGAAGAGGATGTGTACAAGTTTGGAAGACACGGAGCTGCGTGAGCTGGTGCAGCTCGATGAGGTGAATGGGGTGAAAAATAGCAAGTAATGAGACCCATTGTAGTGCAGATCCTGCTGGCAGCCCTGGAGCTGGTTCATGCAGCACAGCTCACTTTGTTGCTGTGGTAACCACTGTGCAATTTTTTGAATATTTATGCTGTGTAAAAGGAGTCTGGGTAACCTAAAGATAGCATGGATGGCTCCACTGCATGAGTCCCTTTGGTGGAGATCGAGACTTGGATTCCTTTAGAAAAGTTAACTGATGCTGTCTTATTTTTCGCAAGATTGGTCAAAAATGCTGATAAATTGGCATTTGTGTAGCCTGGCGAGAGGGGTGAGGTAGTGGTGGTGTTTGGGGCTTGTCAGAAAAATTCAGTTCATAGTTCCACTTTGTTCTCTTCCCAACGCCTTTGTTGTTTGCGCATTAAGCTTTCAGTATCAGTGTTCAGTCCTCATGGGATGACTCTTTTCAAGGCAGGGGATGCTGCCTGCTTCTGTGAAATCAAATTAGGTAGGAGACGTGTAAAGCACCATGATCATGCTGTGGGGAGTGGAACCTTGCTGGTTCCAAAACACAACAGGAGCTGCGTAGCCCTACGGGCATCAGTCTGTGTTCTGGCAGTGTTGGTTTCCTTCTTTTGGTATTTCTTATTTGGCCACATTGCAGGATTTTTGACAAGAAATATTTTGTAAAGGTTTCTGTTTTCCCAAGTGTAGTGAAACTACTTCAGCAAATACCTTGTACAGCTTCTTGTTCCCAGAAGCTCAAGGAGAGCGAAGGCATTTGAGCATTCGCTGTTCTGTCCCGATCTCTCTGAAATGCTTCTCCTTCCTGCAGATCCCAGCTTCTCACTGAATCAGCCTCATTCAGCACAGTAAGGAACAACAAAGAGCAGCCCCTTGCCTCAGAGCAGGCTAATTTACAGGTTGAACTTTGCAGCAACTTCTCTGCTACAATTATCTGAAGTTTCCCAGCACAATCTGTTGGTTTCAGTTGTGTTGCGCTTTTCTCTGATTAGGTGAAAACTGCTGCTCTCCAGGAGTGTGTGTGAAAGTTTGTTGTTTTCCAGGGATAGATATTTAGAAAATAGGAAGTTCTGTTGTATGTTTTTGAAGTTCTTTTTAAAGCAAGACAAACCAAACGAATCCAACAAAAACCCCTCGAAACCGAAACAAACTCCTGTTAGCTCAAGAGCAGAGATTTAAACTTAGGAGGAGTTTAAATATGGGGAAAAGGGATTTTCTTTTCTTGGAGAAATCCTCTCAAAAATAGTTATTTATTATTAGCAGTCATTTACCTTAATACTTGGCCTGTACTGCACAGACTCAGGACACAGAAGAGTTTCTCACTTCACTTTTAGACAAGACTCATAGAATTGGTTAGGTTGGAAAAAAAATTTCTAAGGTCATCAAGTTCAACCAAGGACACAGAAGCACACATTTCAGTTGTGTATTTTTCTTCAGGATGCTCTTGGCCATGACACAAATGCAGGCAGTTGGGGATTATGAGTTGCAGCTTTGTGTTTTGTTGACAGGTGTTAACTCTGGGAGTTTGCCAGCCCTCATTGAGCGAGACTTCCTTCTCCTGTGCTGAAAAGCTGGCAAGGGGCAGGAATCCCTCTCATGTTTTTTCAGGATGTTCAGGATCCCTCCTGAGCTTTGACTTACCCACTGCTGGCAGCCTGGTCTGGTTAGATGGCATATTGCTGGTATTACTTTCAATAACTGCACTCTGGAGGATTCTGGCCAGGGAGGTGGGGATGTGCATACAGAGAGATCCAAATAGTTTTGTGTGACACTTGTATTTCCTCAGCATGGCTGGGAACACTTTTGACACGTCACACTGACTGGCCCCCAAACCACAGCTGCTTGGACCCCTGGAAGTTAAATTCAGCCGGTGTCCAGTTCAAGGAGCTGTTAGGGCAATGTGTAAAATGTGTAAAACTCTTTTAGAAGTGTCGACAAAGCAGGTGCATCTAAAAGTGGAGATTTATGGGCAAACCACGAGTGCAACAAGTGCAACTGTTGCCATTCAGATGTGTTTAACTGGCATTTCCAGAACAAACCTCTTTCTAAGAGTGTTTAATAATCAGTTTCCCAGTCTTTATGACTTTTTTTTGGTACCTTTTGCTTAAAATATTTGAATTTTTTTTCAAATACCTTCATGCAACTACAGATTAATACTTTAATGCAAATACAGATTATTTGCTGACTGTATTCACCCCGATTCTGCTTCCACTGTAAAAATTTATTCCTTGGTGATAATAATGAAATAAAAGGGAGACTATGGTATTGACAAAAGCTGTAAAATATATAAATAAAACTAAGATTTCTTCTCCTGGGGATGGCAAATAACAAAAGGGTTATGAGGAATAATATTTTACTTCAGATTGAGCAGTGATCCATAGATAACTTAGATACTCTGATATGTTTCAATGCTTTTATCTTCAACTATAGCAGAAAATCTCAGTCCCACGCTAATTTTTTAATTTAGGTATTCCTTTCTGCCTTTTCTGCCTAAGATGCCTTTGGTGTTCAGTTATTATTTCAAGGTATGATGTGATTACCTCTACCCCAGGAACTTTGTTTTCCTAGTAAGTGAAATATTTCAGGTTTATCTCCAGAAAATGTGTATAAGAGAGAAATGTATGGACTTGCATGATCAGTTTGGAAACAGTATCTCCATAGCAAATCAGAAGTTCTTTGATTGAGCTTAGAATAATTTCACAACTGCTGTTATGGTGGTTTTTTGTTTTTAATGAAGATTTTAATTGACTGAATTTCTCCTTTGAATGAATAATTTCCTTTAAAGTATAGTCATTTGAAGTGCAGAAAAAAATGCACTCACAACTTTAGAAAAAGAGCTGGTTTGTGTTCTGTTTATGGGGCTCAATGATACACAGATGTGTTAATAATTCTCCTTCTGGAAGTTCTGGGTGATATTCACACTAGGAAACATTCTTAATTTCCCACTTTCTTTTGGTTAACTGCAAAAGAGATAAAATGTGAAGCAGTAGCGATATATAGTGAAACCTAAAGGAATTACAACCCTCACATTCTTATTGCTCTAATACTTATAAAATTATTCACCAAAGTTAATTTTCCACTTCCAGCTTTATGGAGAAAACAAGGTTTATCATAGGCAAACAGATGGTTTCCTGAAATTATTATCTTTTTCCCTGTTCAAAAGACCACAGTAATAGGATATCAGCAATCCCTGGTGAGGTGAGTCTGTGGCCATGGAGTTTATACACAGGAAATTCTCTGGCTTTGCTCTTTACTAAAGAAGAGATTTCATCTCTACACTAGAAAAATAAATAAAGAATGAGAGGACGGTGAGGAAATTGTTTCAGGCCTCTGGTTTTTGGTTTGAAGATGGAAAGTAATAACTCAGTTTTAAAAACAAGATCCCATTTTGAAGTAATAATTTTCAGAGAATGTTCATCTGCAGTTGAACGTCTCAGCTGCAACAAACTATAGAATTTGAATTAGTTTCTCACCTGTAAATTACACTACTGATCTTTCATGGTACCTTTTATTGTGACAAAATTTGTAATGGTGAAATACCACCAATGATCATTTATACTCCTCACAGAAGTGAAATTGCACATTGCAAAGTGCAGGGTGTGATTGCAATAATGAGCATTATTCATTCTTGTGGAATTGTAAAGATGCTAACATAATCTGATTTAAATCCAGATTCAGCTGCTTTTGAAGTAGTTATTCCATTTCTCCATTCAGTATACTTTTGTAACTAAACTTTCTCACTGCAAAATGTAAACTAATGACTGGGGAATGAAAACACTCTTCAAAATTTCATTAAGTATATATATTTGAGCTGTGATTTAACTGTGATTCTTTCTCCCAGGTGAATGTATGACAGGGACAATACTCATGGGATTCACCATGACTGACTTGAGATAAATGTAGCTATAATTGCAGATAAATCTCAGTTCTCTGAACTTTATTATTCTCTGAACTCTTTATTTTCAGTGAAGGCACAGTTTGACTTTCAATTCCTTTGGCCTGTTGCATTTCATAATACTTTGAATCATACTTAGAATTTTCTGTCATTTTACTAACTATAAAGAGGTCTGTGCTGGTAGCTCATGCTACCATTTACATGCAAACATGTGAAATGTAAATGGTTTGCAGTTTTTTGTTTTGAGATTTTGGTGGTGAGGGATGGAACTTAACAGAGAAAAATAATAACATCTCAGATTTTTTTTTTAGTTGTTCCTAGATCTTCTGCCCTGGATATTATTCTATTTTTCCAATACACTTAATTTCTCATAATTTTCCTCTAGTATTTATGGAAGTCAGAGTTATATGTATACAAATTATCTTTCTTCCTAATGCTTCCACTTTTTGTTCTATTTATTTCCAAGA
This sequence comes from Orthonyx spaldingii, assembly GCA_013397795.1. Lineage (NCBI taxonomy): Eukaryota > Metazoa > Chordata > Aves > Passeriformes > Orthonychidae > Orthonyx > Orthonyx spaldingii. Next base: position 910 of record VZTJ01006372.1, on the reverse strand, counting down.
TTTCCTTAGGAGAGGAACCAATGCCAAGCGATCATCAGTGCCATTGAACTGTGGCAGTAATTTTGTTTCTACTGTGAGTTGGAGAGAGGCTGTGTATTAAAACATTACCAAGAAATGGTGGATGGGAACATATCAATTACAGCATGCTACAAGTGTGTCACGTGAATGGGTGGGTGTTAAAGGTATCACAGCTGATAAGAAGGAATCTTCTGGCTCACTGGAGTATTTCACAGTCCATAATGATCACATTGTTATGAGTGGATATTATGGGGTTTAAATAAGTTTCTACCTCTGCTTAGGCCTATAGCAATAGGTAGCAACTTACTGAGGTGGCCTGCACCCCAGAACCCACTTCCATTTGCAAGTTCTTTTAATAATGGCTATTCGGTGTATTATAGAATAAATAATATATTCAATAGACACCAATTGAACAGATAACAGACTTAAACCAGAATATTACTACACAGGAAAAAAAAAACCTATCAATAGTATAATTTATACAGTGCACGTTGCAAATACAGCTAGCGGGAAAAAAAAGTATAATTAGGATTCAATATATCTTACCATCCAATTGTTGAAGGATGTTCACATACATCAGATCCTACGACTCTCAATCTCCAGAGAAGTTACCACAAGGTTCGCAAATTTCCTTGGGGAGAAATTATCTCAGCACATTCNAATTTCCTTGGGGAGAAATTATCTCAGCACATTCGTAGAATATGCAAGAGAAACTTCTGACTTTGTGGCAGATTGGTGATACTTCTATAGAGCAAAAGACATGCCTTCTGTCACGTACACGTTTTTTATCTCTTCTCCCATCTGTTCTCCAGATTCCTGGCATGGGGTCTGGTCAGACTCCTGGTGCCAGGGTATGACCCCCTGTGGCAGTGACCCAATCAGTGGCTGTGGT
>VZTJ01006371.1:0-99540 GCA_013397795.1 Orthonyx spaldingii | reverse complement strand
GGGCACCTGGATGGTCAACACAACAGGCTCCATCAATCGGGCCAGTCTTGCCCAGACTGAACCATTGCACACCATGGATGGAGATAAAGTCCCTGTGGTACACATGAGAGGTATTTTAGGAAAGACTGTTTGGATTAGTCCCACCTCAGGCAGAGGCAAACCCATCCGTGGGATTGTTTTTGCTCAAGGACCAGGTTATACTTGGTGGGTAATGCAGGAAGATGGGGAAACCCATTGTGTACCACAAGGAGACCTAATTTTAAGTGAGAACTCTGTGTAAGGTTTTTTCATTGTGTGTGTGTATATATATATATATATATAGAAGTTCAGCATGGTATTGATTAGGCTTGATGTAGATGGTAATAGAATAAGGGGTGGATAATGTCCTAGGTTGCAATATAAGATATATTCTATTACCATCTCCACAAGCTGTTAAAACAGGTGGGGCACTCTTTGTTATCTCCTATCATGACTCACCCCTGATAACTCCCTCCGGGTGTTATCTCTGTTAATGGGCCATCAAGAAACCACCACATGACTCATGGACTTACCTCACTGGAATTACCTCACTGGAATTACCTCACTGGAATTACCTCATCCCATTGTGAGATGCTCTGCCCAGGGGGAAGGAGCCAAGCATTCCCAACTGAATATAACCTGGGCCTTGGAACTGCAAAAGTGAGCCCTGCCTACTGGATTCCCAGAGGACAAGAGCTACCACTGGACCTTCAGTTGGAGGCCAGACTTTTCTACAGGATCACCACTTCAACAGAGCCACTTGGACTGCTACCACCACCCTGACTAACAGGGTGTCAGGTTGTATCCAACTTTGTCAGTATTTTTCCTTGTCCTATTTCATTTCTTTATTTTTTTTCTATTAAATTATAATTCTGACTTGCAATCTCCCACTGGTTTGTTTTCAAACTAGCACAAGGAGGAGCTGAGAAACCATTTTCAGGGAAGGTGTGGCTGCTGTCTATGCTGGGATGTGAGCTCAGTGGCACTGTATCCAGAGGCCAGCAGAGGTTATACGCCATCACAGAGGCATAAGTAGGCAGGATGCAGCTTTGCAGTGATTCATACCACACTTGGTTTCTGATCTTAAACCAGTGTCCCTGATCAGCTTTCCTGAGTATTGCATAACTGCTAACTAAATTTCAGCGGGAAATTTGGGTGTCCAGACCTCCATAGGTTCATTGGATAGTTGAGAACCTGCACTGAGTGGGAGAAGTATAAAATGTTGCCTCAGTCTCTGTAAAAACAAGAGACCTGACCACCAAGCGGATGGGCTTTGCCTGTGAAGGGATGCAACAAACTCCTCTGTCTCAGGGTCTGACGCCTCTCCTTTTGCACTGGGTCCATATCTCATCTAAAGGACATCAGAGAAAGCAGGAGGCAGGAGATGGATAGTGCAGTTAATGTCTGTGTGTATATATGTTTGTTAATCAAAATGTTTGGAATCAATTTGTTAACCCTGAACTTGGTGATTTAAACTGCTTTTTTAGTTTACAGTCTCATGGAAAATGTTCCCTTTTGATACAGTAATGCACCATTGATCCATTTCCCCAGTCAGTTTTTATCTTCAGTAATTAACATAGGCAATGTTCTAGGTGCTGACACTGTACTAAACACACATTATATATACCATCTGTATTCTACTTTGAATTTTGTAATGTTTTCAGAATTGATTTTCATATAATTTTCAGTTATTGCAGTAGCCAGTAAGCTTGAAAACCATTGTTTGACTTAAGCTTAATCTCCACAGAGATAGGTCTTGCCACACAAAATCTTCAGCAGAATCTTACAAGTCCCATGGATAGACCAAATCACTTTTCAGCCAGTGCTTTTGTCCAGAAGTATTTTCAGTTCATTTTGCATTTAGGTCATTCTTAATGTTAGATAAACACTACCCTAAACCAAAACAGTATATGGTCTTCACAAAAGATGGAGGGTTTGGTGCATTTTTTGTTTCATCCCGAGACCCTTTGACCTCTAGCATGAAAAGAGTAACTGCTGTTGGAGTAAAAGAATTATTGAGGAAATTCTTAGAATTGATCTCCATCCTTGTACTCAATGCCTTTAATGAAAATATTGTCAGAAGACCCTGAAGTTATATTTTTATTTGTGTTAGGAGAGGAAAAATATAGTTGTAAATCATTAGACATCCACAGGGCTAAAACTCTGCTCTTCAATCTGTAGAAATGAAAATAAACACGTTTCGTGTTGTTTTGTTGTCATTATTTGTCACTGGTTATATTTTGCTTACTCTTAAAGCGCTTATCCTGCCCCTCTTTCTGAGCAGGCATTTTCAGGGAGTTTGGTGGTGCCAGGTGTGTGCACAACATCGTGAGGTATCCGCAGTGCCGCCAGCACGCCCTGATGATCATCCAGCAGCTGGTGTTGTCACCCAGTGGAGAGGACGACATGGGCACCCTGCTGGGGCTGATGCACTCAGCCCCACCTACGGAACTGCAGCTGAAAACTGACATCCTAAGGGTAGGTAAAGAGTTGTTCTTCAGCACTCTTGCTCCTAAGGTGTGGTTCCAAGAGAGAAAATACTGAGAAGAGCATTGGATTGAGGTGGATTGGATGGATGGTGTTTAGCTACTGTATGTAGATTGTCCCTGGAGTTGAAATATGTACATTTGATCCATGTTTTTATTTTTTACCATCTATCCATGGTAGGTTTCAGATTGGAGATGTAGGCTAGTGAGTATGGTTTTAACATCATCACTTTTAACTAGTTTCTGTGGATAGAAAATGAAGTTCTGCAGTTACAATAATTTTTCCTGGCGGGGTCTTATTCAGTTAAAAATAATGGGAATACATGTGGGGAAAAAAAGCAAGCAAGTAACATACATTTATTTTCAGTGCTGGCTTGCATTTTCCTGTGGCGTCTTATTTTACCAATTTCTATCTATGAATGCTGAAATAATTAATATAAATGCAAATTGTAATGATCATACTAGAAGATAAAGCCAAAGAACCCGCTTGCTTAAGCAAAATAGTGAAATAGTAAGAAAGTAAGGCTGGGAGTGGAGGAAGAAGCAAGAAAACTCTTGTCCATTTCCTATTAGGTGTTTTATCTGCTAATCTAGACCCACAATTTATTCTCAGAGTAGATAGTGTTATTTTTGTAAATTGTCAAAACGCTGTTTTATTTTAGGGTAGAAAAGCTGAGGCAAATAGTAGAAAGCAAATGAGTCTTACTAGAGAGAACTCAGAGACATGTAGGTTCATCTGTGCTCAAAGGAGCTGTAGCATTTCTCTGACAGAGGAATAGCTTCATGTTATTCCAAAAGGCAGAAAGGAAAGCTAGTAATAAAATTATTCATTTACTATATTTTGTCTATCAAGGTCTTCAGTAATTTTTGAGGATATGTTATTCACAATACTTAAGGGGAGAGAAGATACTGCAGTTCTCCAGAAGATTTAACAGAAAATCAGGATCTCTGTCTTTCCCATGGCCTGTTGTACTTGTCTTCCATTGGTGTTGTTCTCAGAAGTTTTGGTTATGGAACTGACAGCCCAGAACAGTGTGGTAATATGTCTCTTACTGTTTGTTCAGGTTTGTCAGGAAAGGAGATACTGCCTTCAGAGGAATGACAGTCTTGCTATTTCACTACCCATCTTCTGAGTGCTTAAAAAAGCAGCCTGATTCTGAAGAAGTAAACTTTTGGTCATGGAAAATTTCCCCCAGCCTCTTTTTCTGTATCAATAACATTTTTCTGTTTATGATGCTTTCTGTAGGGAGACTTTTTTTCTATATTTTATATTCACATGTGGGTCAAACTTCTCATGAGAGGCATTTTTTTGTTTGGTTTTGGTTGTGTGGAGGGGTTTTTCTACCCCCTGATTTCACAGACAATGAGTATTATTCTCTAGTACCTACATTCGTGTAGTTTCTACTGTTTACACCCTGGCTTTGCATTTATTTGTTGAGCAAGTAAGGTTTAATCCACTTTGATTTCTCTGTCAGGCTGCTTTTTGAACAGAAACTCTTAAAATGAAGTCTCACTCAATTCAGAGATTTATAGAGAAAAGCTAAAAATAAGTGGGGTTATTTGGCTAATTTTTTGCTGCCTGAATTCACTACCTGGAAAGTTGTGTTGGAGTGCTCTTGAGTCTTCAACGGTGCCAGGTGCTTCTGCATTGTAGATTTCTAGGAGACTGTTAGAATGCTCCAAGGTTTAGATTTCTCGTTGCTGCAAGTTGTTTGCCTGCTCTTGTTTGAAATTGTTTGTGAAGTGTGATGGCAGAGAAGATTCCTTTCTAACAGATATTCTCTATCTTGTCACTAGAAGAATTACCTGGGAATTTTTGAATTCCATTTTGGGCTTTTCTGTTGGAAGATTTATCTCTATAATTTCTTATTTCTAAATTAGGGACAATGCTCTGCTTTTCCCCCTACTCTTTATTTTGTAAACTTGAGTATGAGAACTCTTGCAGTAAGTTGATATTTGGAGACTTCAGGCTTTACCAAATTCTGACAAATGACACAAGGATTTTGCTAGCACAACAATGTTTTGTGAAGAAAAGTGTTCCTACCTTTTCCCAAGCTGTTTGTAATGCTGCTGCTTCTTGTTGTTTCCCTGTTTTGATGGTTTGTTTTGTCCACAGGCCCTACTCTTGGTGTTGAGAGAGAGTCACCGCACAAGAACTGTTTTTAGGAAAGTCGGTGGATTTGTGTACGTGACATCTTTACTTGTTGCCATGGAACGATCTTTGTGCTCACCACCCAAGAATGGCTGGGAAAAAGTAAACCAGAACCAAGTGTTTGAACTGCTTCACACTGTATTCTGCACATTGACTGCAGCAATGCGCTACGAGCCAGCCAACTCTCACTTCTTCAAGACAGAGATCCAGTATGAAAAACTGGCAGATGCTGTTCGATTGCTTGGCTGCTTCTCAGACTTGAGGAAAATAAGTCCCTTGAATGTCTTTCCTTCAAATACACAACTGTTTCAAAGACTTCTGGATGATGACCTAATATCCCTGGATTCTGTGTCACCTACTCTAAGACACTGCAGCAAACTTTTTATATACCTCTACAAGGTAGCAACAGATTCTTTTGACAGGTATGAACGTTGCTTTACTTTTTCCTTCCTTTTCTTTCATCTTCTCTGCCCACCTCACACCAGTGTTCCCCAAAATAGTTTTCTTCAAGTATCTTCATTGCAAGCTTTTGTATTTCCATTTTAATCTATTTCCTTCTTCCTTCACTCCACTGAGAGGAATATAAGGTGTCAACATCTGACTAAATAATGACTTGCTGGTGTTCTCCAAGGTGTGCAGTGTTCTCTCAGATGTTGGATGTTTTTATCATGGCAGCAGTTAAAATAGAGATATCAGTTCATGGTTATATTTGATGTGTTGAAGCAATCTGTTGGTTGATAGGCTGACATGTTGCGTTACCATCATTAGAACTATTAGATTTTTATGCTTTTATTAAGTGAAATGAAAATTTGGTTGTTGAATGTCATATCTTAACTTCATGTTTCCTTTGATATGGAGCTTTAAAGTAAGTGATTAAATAATACCATGATTAATTTAGAATTATAGGATCATTTAGGTTGGAAAATACTCTTAAGATCAGGTCTAACTGTAAACCTGGCACTACCAAGTCCACCACTAAACCATGTCCTTGAGTGCCACATCTGTACATCTTTTAAAGATCTCTAGGGATGATGCTGACTGAACTACATCCTGGGGAAGCCTGTTCCAATGCTTGATAACCCTTTTGGTGAAAAAAATTTTCCAAATATCAAATCTAAACTTCCCCTGGTTCAACTTGAGGCCATTTCCTCATCTTTTCACTAGTTATTTGGGAGAAGAGATGGACACTACTGCTGTGACCATCTCTCAAGTAGTTTTAGAGACTGATAAGGCCTTCCCTGTGCCTCCTTTTCTCCTTGCTAGCACATAAGACGGACGTCTTGTTTTAGATGGATTTGCTTGTTCTTTAAAGTTCTAGCTAGTCTATAAATTATTGGCTTTTAAATTTAACTGGGAGACACTCCCAGAGTTAAAACAACTAGAATTTAAATTATGAGACTCAAAATGAGCAGAAATATGTCTTAAAATTGGTTCAAAATGACAACAAAACTGTGAAATATGTGTTGAAGACTGACTTGTCTTAAAGTAGTTTTTGCCTTTCAAGCTACAAAACATGAAATACAGACCTTAGCTTTGTATCTGGGACATTGAAGCTACTTTGCAATCCAGCCTTTGAATGCATGTGACCCTGTTGTAATAAGATGGGCCATCTCACCCCCAAAACAGCAAGCTTTAATGCTTTTCTCTTTAAAGAAAATGAAAAAAACCAAATGAACAAAAAAAACCCCAACATATACACGCACACATCACCAAAAAGCCAACTTCAGAAATAATTTTGTTTGATCTCATTTAAAGTATTTTTAAAGCATTCAGGTAGCAGGAGGACAATTTGTATTAAGAATGTGTTACTTGTACTGTAGAAGTTGACACTGGCTAACAGTAGAGAATGAGAAAACAATGGGGTAAGAAAAACACATGGTGATGTTGCTTAAGATACCTCACTAAGTTCCTCTTTTTTTGGTGGTTGTTTTCAGTGATTTTTCCTTCTTTAAATTTTCTGTTCATCATTCATTATTGAATTTACATTGACTTTATTTCTTACCCCTGTTGGTTATACCTAATTTACTGAAGCTTTACTTTCTCCTCTGAATTTCTACTGTTGAATGTTGAAAGACGTTCTGCTTTGTTGGTACCAGTAAATCTCAACAGAGCAATGAACAAGCAGTGCAGAGTCACACCACAAGACCAGTGCACACTTCGCATGTCTGTGTGTTCACCTGAGGCTGTTGCTCAGTTTGTCCTTCGTCATCCATGTTGTTTCTGAAGAATGGATCTGAGTAATGATTTTATTGGTGCTTTTGTAAAACTAACAAGCTTATGGCCTCTGGTTTCTTCTCTAACCTCTCTGTCCTACCCCTGTCTGTTTTGTCTGTAGTCGTGCAGAACAGATCCCTCCTTGCCTGACAAATGAGACTTCTCTCCCCTCTCCTTGGGGTACGCCAGCTTTGTCCAGGAAAAGGTACCGACCCTTCAAAGAGAAGTTGATCTCGCTTCCAATTTTTCTCTCTCGCTGTTGTGTTTCTCAGTTTTGGGGGGAGGGATATTTCTCTTAAATTGCTATTCTGAGGAGTGCATTTTTGCTTGTGTGTTTACTGCATAAAAAAGTGTAAAGGCGTGTTTCGTAGTGAATCCTAGGCAGTGATGAGATTAGAGATGCCTTCAGATTCCCTAAGCACTTAAAGTTAAGTTTGTGTTTCAAAACCAAATAAAGCCTAGTCTAACAAATTATCTAAGGGAGGTATACATGACACTCTCAAGAACAGTTCAAAGACATTCAGACTATGCTAGTGGATCATTGAATACATCGGGATTTCTTTTTCCTGACTAATTTTTCAAGAAAGCATACTTTTGGTGGAAGGTGAATGGCTTATAAAGGTGCTCATTTGTTAGTAATTGCAGAGAACAAGAAGTAAAGAATGAACCTGTCAGTACTTGACTACCAAATGATTTAGAGACATGCTAAATTAAAAGGTTTGGAAAGAAAGCACAAATGGCTCAATTCAGAAATCCAAGAACCCACTTTCACTCCCAAGCTACAGTCTTTTCTTATACATCTAAATGTGTCTGGTAGATTTTAATTTTTTTTTTTTTAATGAAGGTTACTGTCTGAACAGTGTTACTTACAGGCTTGTGCAAATGCTGAACAAATTTTTCCTGGAGTCCCCAGGGAAGGGAGCATCCCTTCACTATCTAAAGGTGCAGGTTAGGCAGAGATTTGCTGTGAAAGCTAAAAAGGCATTTGTAACACACAGGGTTATCTGAGATGCAGGTGCCATGTGCGGAAAATATGATCATTCTTGAGTGATATACTGCTTAAGATATGCCATCAAGCTTCGTGGTTGGAATGTAAAATATTTTACAAAGGAAAACAACCAAAGATGCTTTTGGAAACTGATTTGAAAGGAATGTTTATACTAAAGCAGGTTAGTAAAGAGAATCTTTTTTTCTTTACTGAGTGATGTTACTCAAGTCATACCTGGGTGTTCTACAGGGAGTGGCTTGGGCAAGGGCACCTTCCCAGTAACCCAGAACCTCTTAGACTGTCATTTCCTTTCTTTTCTAACACCAAGGCTTTTAAGAACAAGCTTTATAGTTTACAGAGGAAAAACCTTAGCTGCCAAAGTCTTTTCCCGGTCATTTACTCTGAAGAAACATGTAAGAAAACAATGGTTCCTGCAGAGGCTCTTTACAGCTTCAGCCTTGGCATTAACCTCTATAGTGTTACAGATTGCCATCCCTTTGCTACATTTTGCTGTTCTCCCAGGTGTACCTGGCAGGGCTGCTCAGGTTCACTGAATTACTCAAACACACAGGTATGCAAAGGCTTGCAGCAGAACACAAGCAGTGCCTGCCAAACAGGAACTGATTCCAGGGTATGATGAACAAGAGTGCCAGATGGGTGGTTGATACAGCCTGGAAATGAAAATATAAATATAGCTATATATGAATAGATATGTTAGGCTTCCCTTGGGGTTTTTTTGTGGTACTGAAAATGCAAGCAGTTGCTTGAAAACCCGAGGTAAAGGTTGGGTAGTTTAAAAAGTCATTATCCCTGTGGGGTGCTTTCAGCAATTCAGGTAAGCTCCAGTACAGTAATGTAGGTACTTGCAGGGGTTAACTGCCTTTGAAATGGATTTTCACAAACAAAAAAGGCCTTTGGGTTATAACAAATTGTGTAAGACTCAAAGCAAAAGTGGACAGAAAGAATGATCATTCTTGCCTGGGTGACTTTCAGATCCTTTCTGAAAAGCATATTTTAAGTAAAAGAAATAGAGCTAGGCTTTCCAAAAAGTCTGTTTGAACAGCTGTCTGCTTTCTCACAGCATCATGTTTGTCATTCCTAGTGAATTCAATGCCAGTAGCTGTGATCTTTCTGCTTTCAAAAATAAACAGCTTGGGGTTTGTAGTTCAATATTATTTTTTTCTCCTCCTAAATGTCAGATACTGTCAGATTCTGTCAAAGTTGACTCTTCCCAGAGAAGTGTTTGCTCTTCTATTATTGTTTTCTGCCTCCTTTGCTTTGCATCCCTGGGATCTCCCTTGTTGTTGTGGCCTGGTTTTCTGCCTTTTGACTTTTAACATAGATGCCCGAGGGAGAGCTCTCTGTTGTTTGGCTAAAAAAGCAAGCAGACACTCCGCACACAAATAATTCTTGTAAATAAAAATAGTACAGTTCTGGTTTCTCACACAGTCTAGAACAGTTTTGGATGCACTGATATGCTAATATTCTCTCTCAGACATGTCTGTCACTTCCCAAAGCTGTATTTCCCTAAGGAGTGCTGCCCTCTAAGTGTTATCCTTTATGGAAGCAGAGTAGGTAGGACTCCTACAGCACACGTTGGGATGGCAGTAAATGGCTGTCCTCTCTGGTACCTGTAATGTATTATTCTTCCACACCTATGTAATTTGAATCAAGAAGTACAGCTTTTTCAGCACGTTGATTGTTGTAAATTTTGGCAGAAATAAGCATTCTCTTTTTTTTTTTTTTTAGGATATTTTGGTCCTGACAGGGTAAAGTAGAGACTAGATTGTAGCTTTCACATTACAGTATTTTTAGCCATTGTTTTTAAAAAGTTTGGATGATGCTTAGTCTTGGGGAATGATATGCAGAGGGTTTATCTACAGTAAATCTAACTTATTTCTTTCCAGATCAAAATGCTGTTATAATTTTCATCAAGAATTGTAGCAAATTATATAACTAAATTTATATTAATTAGTTCATTTTTCTTCAATTATATTTTTCATTAAAATAGACAGATTAGACATACATATGTATGTCATCTTGTGTACACTGCCTTTTTCCATTATCAACTTTTCTTCTTCCTTAAAGGAGTAATATAAAGAATGTAGAAGCATGGCTAAATTAATTTATTGCAGGTTCCACCCTGACCGATAGAACTATAACATTTAATTAATATTTTGACAGTGTTTTGTAAGGTCTGTTTTCTTTTTTCTGTGTAGAGATATCTTTACAAACTGTTTTTTCCCCTGTTGTATTGATATAAGTACTCCTTATATGAAAAAACGAAAAATAGAAAGTATTTTAAAATTATGTGAAAAACTTTCAATAATATATGCTTTAAGGGCATAGTTTTTTCCTTAGACTGCTAGCAGGAAGCCTAGTCTGGACTGTATTGCCTTTTCAGTTGTATGGAATGTTGCATTCCAGCTGATTTGAGACCAGGATCCTATTTGTGTTCATGACACACACTGAGCAATGTTTTTGTTATGCTCTCCGTGTACTACCGTGTTATAACCCCACAATTTACTTAATGAGGTGAATGTGATAGTGCAGATCAGTGTGCTTAAAAGTAAAATTGATACTTAAAAGTGGACAGAATGTCTTAGGTAATGGAATTTCACTAGACTGAAGAGAATTCTTAAATATAGATGAATATTTAGTTTTTTAATTGCATCCTGTAAAACTTCCATTGAGATGCTCAAGGTGACATTGGAAAGAGGCTGCAGTTTTCTCCTTCAAGAGAAGAGCAGTGCTTTTAGGATGCAGGAGAAACAGTTGCCTGTGTTTCAACCTCTGCAGTAAGACAGAGCAGAGGCTTGAGATAACATCTCTCTGTGATAGTATTACCACTTGTTATGCTGTTCTTAATTCCATTTATTTTTAAAAGAAACGATGAAACCTTCCTTACTTGCGAGATGTTTCAATAGGTGGTGGGGCTGACAGAGAAGTTCAGAAAATTAATAGCTAAGGGTTTGTAAAAAACACTAGAAAAATTCATTTAGGAAGATCTTTTTGTCAGTGGTTGGTTTCAATGGAACTACCATATTATTTTCTGTTTGCTATAAGCATTAGCTGAATGAGTAAAGCATCAGTAATCTAATTTTTCTTTTAAAACTCTCTTTTGTACAGTACTCTTGGATTGCTCAGGTGCCAATTTTTCCTGATCTGCCATAAAGCTTTTCCGTAGGAACCTTTTAATGGGAACATTATTTATTGAGCCCGTTTTCCAGTCAGCACAAGACAACTGTGCTGTACTTCCTATTGTCCTGTCTTAGGCTGAATAATCCAATGTCTCAGCCTTCCCCTACAGATGTGTTTCTTGCTGGGGGATTGGGCTTGGTGTCTGTGTTTAGGGCAGAATTGTGTTTGCAGCCTTCCTCATCTCCCATCTATGTACTGTTTTTCCCACGAGAAAGATATTGCCTTGTTGGAAGTGTCTAAAGGGTGAGGTACAGTGTGTCTCTAAGTCTTAACTTGTGTTAGGGTTAGGGTTTGAAGAATTTCTGTCATTGAGAACATTGAGAAGAGAGAAAATGCCTCTTTCAACTGATTTGATAAGAAGAGACCTTTTTTTTTGCTGTATTTGCTTGTAAAACAACAGACAATATGTGATCATCAAAAAAAATTCTTACGCAGAGTTTGTTCTATTTCTTCTTACAAATAAGTGTATATGATAAATATTGTGGGCATATGGGTGGTTTGGGTTGGGTCTTTTCTGGGTTTGTGGTTTTTTTTTATTGTGGGGGTTTCTTGTGTGTTTTGTTTTTCTTTTTTTGTGGTGAGCCTGAGTCTTTCGATCTCGCTTTTGCTTCTAAAGCACTATCTTGGAAGCGTATGTTCAGTAAGCTGCTCATGCTGTTTGTGTGTTGAAACTCATGCTGAAAGAAGAGTGGCATCAAGCTGATATCTCCAAGAGTTTCAATGAGGAACATGTTTGCGTTTCTCAGGACAAGTGGTTGCTTCTAAGTCAGTGTGTCAAAGCCTCTTTTCCCTGGATCAGACTAAAGCATATGAAACCAAATTGCCATAGCAGTCATGGAAGGAATGAGAACATACAAATTGCTGGCATGAGCATACACAGAGACCACCTTTCTATTCCCCTAGGCTGATTAGAGATTGCTGAGAATTTTATGATTGCACATTTCATTGTGCATGAATGAAAAGCAAAGTTGTTCATGAAAAGCAAAGGTGGAGAAATATATTCAAAGAACAGGAGTAGTGGTAGGTCGCTCACTGCAGTTATTGTGTGCTGCCACTGCAACTAGAATCAAAAAAAAGAGGGAGGCAGTAAAAACAACCTCTTAAGTTGTTCAAACCATGTAGCACCTGGTGAAGACACTTCCAAGTTCAAGAATAGTTGAGAAATTGAGACCTTTCCAGGTTATCTTTAGGGAAACATGTCCAACAGGTTTGAGAAGAGGAACACTTGGTCTAACTGAGGGAAGAGAAAGGAAAAGGGAGTGACATCTATAGGACAGTACAATTTTACAGCTGTTTGAAAAATGCAGAGCTCATAATAGCTGGGTGTTGTAACCATGGGATGTTTTCTGTCCTGCAGGCATGCATATCATTCTGTTTCAACACCTCCTGTTTGCCCTCAGAAAAACATAGCTGATGTGAAACTCCAGACAGGACCTACATCCATACAAAGCTCTGATGCAGTCGTTATTCACCCTGGTGCTGTGCTTGCAATGCTGGATCTTCTGGCCTCGGTTGGATCAGCTACACACCCAGAGGTAAGGGACAAAAAAGTGCGGTCTGAAGTTTTGAGAGTGACTGGGAAAAAGGATTGCTGTGGAAAATAGGAAAGCTGATTATGTCCTCTAATTTTGTGCTGAAAAACTAATGTATTTCACAGGTTATTTGAGTTGAATAACTGGTAGCATAGAGGTCTGACACGAATTGTTGCATTTCATAAACTCTTTTGTTTATCTCTTTCAAACTCTTGGTAATAATGTAAATTTAAAGAAAGGTATGAAGTGGCCATCAGATAAGTTTTCAAGCACTGTGATTAATTCATGTGTTCCCTAATGTATCTCAGGTGTTAATGCATAGTATGAGGAAGACACAGGACTGAACTTTATAGCTCGGGCTGTACACGCTGTTTGAAGTCGCTGGAATATATTCTAGTTCCAAAATTGTACTGACTGCTTTGTACAATTTCGAATCCAAAATGTCTGCTGGTGCTTTATATATGAAGGATTTGTTGGACATTTTTTAAGGTTGCTTATGTATCTTTTGTTTGAGATGCCTTCTCTGAAGAACACTTTCTATTTAAAAAAAAGAAAGAGTTCCAAAAGCTTGCAAGAATTACTAGATTCCTCTTTCTTGGTTTCTGCTGGTGATGAGTATGGTGACTTTCTGTCTTTAGGACATAAATTTAACAGTTATGTTGCATATGTCTTCAGTTTTGTAGAGATTATGATGATGACGGGGAGCAGAATGCAGCCCTATAATCCAAGGGGAAGTAGGTAGCAACCTGATACACCACTTAAACACTCACAAGTCTATGGGGCTGGTGGGATCTGCCCAAGGGTGCTGTGGGAGCTGGTGGAAGTGCTCACTGAGCCACTTTCTATCATTTACCAGCAATCCTGTCTAATGAGGAAAATTCCAGTTGACTGGAGATTAGCCAATGTGATGCCCATCTACAAGACTGGCCAGGAGAATCAGGGGAACCACAGGCCCCTCAATCTGACCCCAGTGCTGGGGAAGGCTATGGAGCAGATCATTATACATCCCATGATGCAGCACATACAGAATAGTTGTGGCATCAGCCAGCATGGCTTTATGAAAAGCAGGCCCTGCTTGACTAACCTGGTCTCCTGTGACAAGGTGACCCTCTTGGTGATGAGAGAAAGGCTGTGGATGTTGTTTACCTGGACATTAGTAAAGCTTTTGACACAGTTTCCCACTGCATTCTCCTGGAGAAACTGGCTGCTCATGGCTTGAGTGGGTGGACTCAAGGTTAAAAACTGGCTGGGTTGCTGGGACTAGAGTGGTGGTGCCAGAACATCTATCTGGCAGATGGTCACCAGTGGTGTTCCCCAGGGCTCAGAACTGAGGCCAGTTCTGTTTAGTATCTTTATTGATGATCTGGATGAGGGAGTCAAGTGCACACTCAGTCAGTTTGCAGATGGCACTAAGTTCAGCCAGAGTGTTGATCTGCTGGAGAGCAGGAAGGCTCTGCAGAGGAATCTGGACAGGCTGGATTGATGGGCCGAGGGCAATTGGTGTGAGGTTCAACAAGGCCAGGAGCTGAGTCCTGCTTATGGGTCTCAACATACCCAGGCAGTGCTACAGGCTGGGGGAAGGGTGGCTGGAAAGCTGCTCACTGGAAAAGGACCTGGAGGTGCTGGTCAACAGCATTAGCCAGCTGTGCCCAGGTGGCTGAGAAGGCAGATGACATCCTGGTCTGGATCAGCAATAGTGTGGCCAGCAGGACCAGGACAGTGATTGTCCCCCTGTACTGGGCACTGCTGAGGCCACGCCTTGAGTGCTGTGTACAGTTCTGGACCCCTCACTACATGACATTGAGGTGCTAGAGCATGTCCAGAGAAAGGCAAATAGCTGAGGAAGAGTCTGGAGCACAATTCCTGTGAGGAGCAACTGAGGGAGCTGGGAGTGTTTACCCTGGAGAAAAGGAGACTCAAGGGGGTTCCTTATCTCTGTCTAAAACTACCTGAAAGGAGGTTGCAGCAAGGTGAGGGGCAGTCTCAACAAGTCAAACAAGTGATAGGGTGAGAGGAAATGGCATAAAATTGTGCCAGAGGAAGTTTAGGTTGGATATCAGGAGAAACATCTTCACCAAAAGGGTTGTCAAGCACTGGAATGGGCTGCCCAGGGCAGTGTTTGAGTCACCAGCTCTGGAGGTCTTTAAAAGACATGTAGATGTGGGACTTGGGAAAATGGTTTATTGGTGGGCTAGGCCATGCTGGGTTAAGAGTTCAACTCAGTGATCTTAAAGGTCTTTTCCAACCTAAATGATTATATGTTTCTATGTTAAGTTACTAGGAATAGCTTAACAGTCACAAAAATAAGAGTTCTTAGTTCTCTCTAAGCTGACTCTTTTTGCTGGTGAAAAGTAGAGCTTAGTTTAACCATTCTTACCTGAATTGTTTTTCTTGACCATAGTTCTGGTAATCCTTTGTGTAACTAATTACCCTTTTTTGTACAGTGTTTCTTCACACAGACACATGCACACACACATCCTCAAACACACAAGTGCATGCACATATATTTAAATATATGTAGTTTTTTGTGTTTAGTGCTACTGGTAGTTTCATTTTATTATTATGCATAAAGCCTTTTTTTTGTTTGTTTTCCTCCTCAGTTTGCACTTTCTCAAGCCCTGTGTTGTTCTCTTTTTCAGCATGCGCTGGATCTCCAGCTGGCAGTGGCCAACATCCTGCAATCTCTAGTGCACACGGAGAGAAACCAGCAAGTCATGTGTGAAGCTGGGCTCCATGCACGACTTCTGCAAAGATGCAGCGCTGCTTTGGCAGATGAGGACCACTCTTTGCATCCACCACTTCAAAGGATGTTTGAAAGGCTGGCCTCCCAGGCTCTGCAGCCCATGGTGTTGAGGTCAGAAGGACAGGCCTGAAGTTCAATTGGACTGAGCCCTGCAGCCTGCACTGTGCCTGGCTCATTGTAAATGACTGGCAGTGGTAGAGAGCCTTAATGACCTGATGTGGTAGTGATAGCATGAGATCCCATTTTATTTCTCATCAACTAGATTGTCTCCTGGCAGAGAGACTTTGTACCAGGGCCTGTAGTGACAGGACCAGTGCCACGTGTTTTAAACTGCAAGAGGCTGGATTTAGATTAGACATGAGGAAGACATTGTTTACAGTGAGGGAGGTGAGACACTGGAAGAGGTTGTCTAGAGAAGGTGTGGATGCCCCATCACTGGATTTGTTCAAGGCCGGGTTAGACAGGGCTTTGAGCAACCTAGTGTAAGTGATAGCTGTACCAGCCCACAGCCAACGGCTTAGACTAGATGACCTTTAAAGGTCCCTTCCAACCCAAAACATCCTGGATTCTGTGATCTCAGATGTAAGAAGGAACTTAATTGTATTTTCTTCTGTGAATCACTGGTTGGCTGACCTGCAGCCAGGACAACTGCTCAGTTCACTTCAGTGACATGTAGCTGTGTCAGAAGGGATTCTGCAAGGAGCCCTCTTGCTGGTAGTTATATCACAGGGACTTAAGCTTCCCTAAGCATAGACACTGATAGCCTGGGTGGCTCTATAGAGAGATACTGTAGTTATCTAGAGACACAGGTGTTGATAGCTGTGAAATGATTCCCCCAACCAAATAGGACACACTGGTAAAACAAAGCTGAGGTCTCTTACTTCAGCCTATGATATGCCTCTCCAGAAGAGTTCAGCTTGCTGAACACACGTCTTTGAGTGTCCTAATATTCTCCTACAGGATGCAGCAGCCTCCTGCCAAGCTTTTAAATGAAGAGAAGGGAATTGGAAGATTTATCAAAATTGCTTGATTATTTAAAATAACGTCAACTTTTGAGGGCATGTGTTCAAATATTATATAGTTTTGAATGGATCAAATATGTTTCTCTTAATTATGCATTGGTTTATTTTCTTAGATAAAAGTTATGTTTATTGCAAGCAATTACTGTCTTTTTAAAAAATGGTATTAGATTTGGTGCCATTATAGGCAAATAAACAGACAAAATGATTTGCAAATACTTTTTTTCTCTTTCTTAGGGAATTTTTACGCTTGGGAAATCCTTTGAATTGCGGAGCCTGGGACAAAAAGCTGTTGAAACAATACCGAGTGCACAAACCCAGCTCACTGAGTTTTGAACCAGAAATGAGAAGTAGGTGCTGAAGTGCTAAAAATGTGTGTATAGAATGTTTCACTGATATCCTCCAAGTGCATACCTATTTAAAATTTTTAGATAAACATCCATAAAAACCTAACTTTACCCCAGCTTTGTATGAATGCGAAATCATCAAAAAGTTTGACTGGAAAAGTTATAAAACCAGAGGGAACGTAGTACTTATAGTTAATGTATATCTAGCAAGTAATTTAGGTTTTTATTTTAGGAACAGTAACTTAAATATGGTAGTAGTTTGTTTTTAAGTCTTGAGTAGGTCCTGCATTTGTAGTTATTTAACATTATTTTTTCTCAGCTACTTTCATGTGCACATCAAATATCATTATATCTGTATAGTACCTCTCATGGGTTCAGTAAGGTGTCAGATAAAATAACTGCACTATCTTCTATTATTATCCCTGAGTTTTAGAGCTTGGGAATGGCTATTAATGTAGTATAGGAGAGTCTCAGTTAATTATAATACAAAGAAATTATTGAAAAGTTTCCGAAGCACGATATTTATTTCTATGTGTCAGCTTAGTCATTGTATGGCTGGCTGTAACACATAGTTAAAAATACCTTAGTTGAAGTTTTTGAATTATTTAAAAGAAACTAGGAAGTATCTTAGATGGTACTGATTAAGCATTAAATCATGAAATAAATAAACAAAACAAATTAACTGAATTCATGTTATATTATCATGTTCAGTGCATTTTAAAAGAAGGGAGAAGAAGAGATTCAGTTTCTCTTGGCCAGTGCTTTATTTATTTATATATATATTTGCATTAGGGTATTATTGCTGAGAAAAATAAACAATGAAAATGATGAAAATGTGGGACTGGAGAGTTTTTAGCCTAGGAAAGAGAATGCAGGGGTACCTTTTGAATACCACAAGTTATGTTATATTGCCTAAGCTAAGTTTACTGAGCCATTCTGCTTATTGAGAGCTCTGAGACTTCTAGCTCAGAGTTACTGCATCTGAAAAACATGAAGCAGAGTTTTTTCTGCCTGTTAAGTCAGGTAGCAGGAAAGCTTCTGAAAATGAGCCTCTGCAAAAAAGGACACTGTGCTGACATTAGATAATGGGATAGCCTCTTGGCTTTACCACAATCTTTCTGTAGTTTGTTGCACGATGCTCATCTTTCTGCCTTGGTTGAGCATTTTTATAATCAAAGCATTGCCACCCACCTCATTATCTTCTGGGAGGCTGAACTAGCTGAGAATGACTGACAATCCAGCTATTCCACTGGACTTGAAAGGTCAAATAAACAGGCAGAAAATGCCTCCCTTTTGCAATGCTGGGTTGTTTCTTGGCTTCTCCTGTAGATAGTATGGTCACCTCCATGGAAGGTCTGGGTCCCGACAGCGTCTTCGGTGTGCATGAGGACAGCCATTATCGGATAAGCAAGAGCCTGCTCAAGCCAGCAGAAGGGAGCACAGTGCCCCTGACCAGAGTCAAGTGTTTGGTCTCCATGACAACCCCACACGATATCAGGCTTCATGGCTCATCAGTGATGCCCGCGTTCATTGAGTTTGACACATCTCTGGAAGGGTTTGGGTAAGATCCTGCAGTGCTCTCAAGTAGCATGGGGCACAGTGCATTGTTTGCTTACTTACTTTTTGTCCAAAGGAATGGTTGTAATTTTTAATAGACTGTTTTCAAGTAAAGGAACAAATGAACTCTTTAAAGGAGAGGACAGAATGCTTCAAGTCACATAAATTTTCGGTCTTTCATTCATTAATGCCTTGATCAAAAATGCTTGCTTGCCATGTGTGAAAGTAAAAAAGTAAGTATGTATCATTGATAGGACCCTCTCTGTTCTGGAGTTCACATTCCTTTTGTAACAAAGAAATGCTGCATATCCTTGAAGGGTTGCTTGGATTTATGTATGACATTTGGATGGCCTAGATGTTCTGAGACCCACTTAAAATTGCTGAAGAACGTGAAAATGTGAAAGTGGGCAAATCAGAAATACCAATAAAGCGGACAAGGCAACACTGATGCATTCAAATAACTGAAAAAAAGTATTATTAACTGGAGGCATAGCCTGAATATCATGTTTAGTTCATTTTTTTCTTTTAGCAACCAGTATCACTTACTGTTTTTCTCTAATTAAACACCTGCTGAGTAGGGCACTTTATGAGGATCATGTAATATGATTTGACTGTTCAGAAGATGAAAACATGACACCATCCTCAATGTCTGTTTAAGGAAAATGTTCTGTCTTTTTGGTTCTAAAAATGGAATAGAAAAACCTGGATACTTGGGAGCTCTGCTGCTCTGCATTCTCTTTTCAGCTCTCCAAAGCAAGGATGCAGCTCCCATTTTCCATCTAGCCTTCATATCCAATACAGTCAGAGACAGACTTTTTTTTTATGAAAACAAATGTTACTCTAAGCTCTATTCTACATCTTTCATAAGAGAAAAGGAAAGAAAATTCTTTGGACCTAAGAACTGGAAATAGCCTGCCAAAATGAATTGTCGCTGTGTTTGCTTCAGGAGATTTGTGGATACTGGTAACATGCCCAGAAGTAACTCACATAATGCAGCTGTGGCTTCTTTTAATTTCAACAAGTCACCTAAGAAGGCTTCTATAATAAATTTTAAAGAAATCTAGAAACTTTTCTCCTTATATTGATTTCCTTTGTGTCCACAGTATCAGTGGCTCTTGTAAAGATCAAACATAGCTAAGTTGGTGGAATATGATGTTAGTGTGAGAGCATACTTGCTTAAGATAAGATCGTAGTTTGCAGTTGCCAGATCCTTTGACTGTTGAGCTGATCCCATCTCTTTATAGAGTTCAGAACAACTCAAAGGCTGCTACAAGATGTGGAGGCCCACAAAGGAGCATCCTATGCTATGGAGCAACATGGGCATGACTCTATACTTTTGCACCAAAGGCATGCTCTGCCAAAGCTCTTTGTGCTAGAGATAATGTAGGCTCATGAGCAACCTTGACAATTAATTTCTGTTTTTCATTACTAAATAAAGTCACAAAGTGTGTGTGCTTAAGGTATTTTTTCCTAGGCCATGTTTTGTTTGTATTGAACTCCACTTACATTGACTTCCATAAACTCCAGTGTGTTACTCATCCTCTGTTTAACAGCTGCCTGTTCTTGCCAAGTCTGGCTCCCCACAATGCACCTACAAATAATGCTGTTACTACAGGACTTGTTGATGGTGCAGTTGTGAGTGGAATTGGAACTGGTAAGTACTCCAGTATGACTGGTAACATTGGGTTTTTGTCTGATGTTTAGTTCTCTTAGACTTCTTTGTTAGCCATGAACTGATAGTATGGTGTTGGACGCTGTGCACTCACAAGCAAGAACTTCTTGTGTCTTTTTTGTGTGTGTGTGTGTTTCTGTTGCTTTTTGCCCCCAAGACAGTGAAAAGCAATATAAAATATAAACGTGTGATTGCTTTAAAATGCAAGGCTTAAGGTAGAAGGTTAAATTGTAATCAGCCAAGGTGTATGAAAAATAACCCAGATGTATTAAGGAAAAAGTTGAGGTAGTAGTGTGTAGAGCACAGCAAATGTGGAATGCATTGTAATGCTGTAATTGTGACTTTGTTCTGCTGAATCCTTTACTGCATTTATTACAGGTGCAATTGCACACACCATCACAAAAACCCCATCTAAATTGTTTGCTATTACTTTTACATATTGTTGTAGGCTATTCACCCTACAGGAACCTGGTGAGCTATGGGATTAATTTAATATGGTCACTTAGTTTAAAAAGGTGTTAAGTCTGAAAAGTAAGGTGAAGGTTTACTGCAGTAAGACAGAATTAGTGGGAGCATCCTAGGATATTAAATGGAGTCAGATATATATGGTAGAGAGATATTCCCTCAACAGAGGCTTCTTCAGCATTTGAGAAAACACAGCTGGTATCAACTGAGCTGGTATGAAAAAAAGAATAGGATCAAGTAGGTATCCTAAGTGCAGCTATGTAATGGGCTTTCTTTTTGTTTTTAGGTGAAAGGTTTTTCCCACCACCATCTGGTTTAAGCTACTCAACTTGGTTTTGTATTGAACATTTTAGTACACCTCCTAATAACCATCCTGTGAGACTCCTCACTGTAGTGCGGCGTGCGAACTCCTCAGAGCAGCATTATGTATGCCTTGCCATTGTCCTCTCAGCAAAAGACCGCTCACTGATTGTTTCAACTAAAGAAGAATTACTTCAGAATTATGGTAAGAGTTGTGCCATGTCATCAGCTAATGCTGACAATATGATAGGGATGCAACAGCAAGTTTGTTTTAAACCCAGTATCCAGAAAAATTGTATGTGATGAAACTTTCGGTGCTGCTTCACCACTTCGTGATGGGTTTTGACAATGGAAAAATGCAAAATGTAAACATTAATTTATGGAGCTTTTATCATTTCCAAAGAAGATTCGATGTCTATATAAGAAAAATTTTTGCCAAACCCCCAGGTATTATGTATTCAGAGGAGGGATTACACCACTGATTTTGAAAGGTTTTGCCTTTGATTTAGCTTGTGTCATTCATTTTGGACATCATCTCTTGAGGTCTTGAGGTGCAAATTTTAACTATCTTTGCTTTGAAGAAGTTTGGAAATAGTAAACTAATAGGTTGTGAAGGCTTTTTCAGTCTGGATAGTCCTGGTACTGGTAGGTTGTTTGAAGGCAATTGGTCATTCACTTCATGTTTTAATACTGTTGTCAGTTTTCAGAAACAGTTTGTATCTCCATTCAGTATCTATGACCAAAGAAGGAATTACAGGAGGTGTAGTGAAGATCTAAGTGAAGCTGGCAATAGCAGTAAATTTGCTAGAGAGTGCTATCAGTACACTCAAGGACTTGAGAATGAGCCATCCCCTGTCTCCTGCCTTGTCCTCTATCAGACCCTCCAAAAGTGGTTGGTTTTGATAGGCTGACACATTGGGTCTGTGGAGGAGCTGAGAGGGGCAGGGCAGCCTTCTGCATGTGTTTCAGGTTTAGCTCTTCATCAGACCAGCACAAATGGTTATCAAAAATCTATTCCTGCCTCTGTTCTTTACTTTTGAGTAGACAGCACTAATAAAGAATTTATACAACTATTGTTATATTTAAAAAGCCCCACAAATAGCTAATCAGACTTACCATGAAAATAAGGAATATTCTATAGGCAGACATTCACATCATTAACTGCAGCAGTCTCTCTTAGTAGAAAGCAGGTTCAAAACCTGAAACTTGAGGGCTGAAGAGTATAAAGGAGGAATTAAACCTCTTAAATTACAAAGGTACTGACAGTGCTTTCTTTCTCAGAGGACCAAATTCTTAGAGAATAAAGCAAGTTTATCTTCACACTAATTGCTTTAGCTTGCACTGGAGCTATAGTTCATACGTTTTTAGTTTGTGAGCCCCTATAATCAAACTCCCTGAAAGAGAGTGGATTTGCAAAGGCTTTGTCAGAGAAGATCTGAAGGTGTCTCTCTATAAAGACTGTTTTTTAACTGAACCAGGACACTTTGCTTCACTCAAGTGCTACCCTGTTTTGTCTAAATCTTAGTCGGTGGTGTACTGTCGAGTACTGAGCAGGTAGGGACCTGAAGAGCTGAGATTGGAATTGCTGTGCACAACACAGGAATTGGAAGTGCTGACAGTCTCTTGTAAGAATAAATAGGGTGATTTAAGGACCCTTCTTGTGAGCAAGAATTGTGCTCAAAGATGTTTGGCTGAGAAGAAGAACTTGAGATTATTTTTGTGTCTGAATGCCAGTTCTAAGTACTCTGCTTTTAACATTTTCCTTGTGCTATTTCTAAAGAAATGAGTGTTCTCCCTGTGCAGGCAGCTGTTGTGGTAAGAGGGGGGGGTTTAATTTTTTTTTTTTTTTTTTTTTTTTNNNAAGAGGGGGTGGTTTAATTTTTTTTTTTTTTTTTTTTTCTGTTGGGAAGGCTTTTAAGTAGAGTAAGGGTCATTTTTGTGACACAAAAGTGGGAATAAAAAGTCTGGAGGTATGGGTATCATCCTCTCTACAGTGTGAGAAAAGTGAAAAATGGCTCTGTGGGTCTGGGGAGACATCTATTGTTACTTGATGGCTACTGCTATAGAAACTTTTCTAGGAAAACAACAAAAGATCTTTCTGTGACTTGCATGGTAGCATGAGAAAGTAAAAACTTGAGCCAACTAGTAATTCCAGCTAAAATTTCGAAGGGAGGGAAGAAGGTGAGAAGTAGAATACAACTGTTGAAAGTCTTAATATATCCTGAGATTTTTAAGCTCTTAGAACATTTCTACTGGTGCCCACTAACTGGTGCTTTTCCTTTAGTTGATGACTTCAGCGAGGAATCATCATTTTATGAAATTCTTCCCTGTTGTGCCCGTTTCCGCTGTGGTGACCTCATTGTGGAAGGTCAGTGGCATCACCTAGTTCTGGTCATGAGTAAAGGCATGCTGAAGAACAGCACAGCTGCACTCTATCTCGATGGACAGCTTGTTAACTCTGTTAAGGTAACATAAATCTTTCAGTCCTCTTTCTTACTAGTTGGAGTGATTTTTGTCTCTCTGTGTAAAAAAAAAAAAACAACCTTACAATAAACAAGAACAAAACAAACCACCACCACCCCATCCAACCCAACCCAAGCAACAAAACAAAAAACAACAAGCAAATACCACATTTGTTTGCAAAGATCGATACCTCATTGTTAGGTGGAAGAAAATGCAGAGAGCACTGAAGAGCACTGTGGATCTGTCCACTGAGCAAAGTGTTCCCAACCTGTAACAGATAACCAAAGATCATTTGGCACCTGGCAGGTGTGGGCTTTAAGGGATAGAGCATAACCTGGTGTGAGGTTTAAACTAGCTATAGGTAAAACAATGCATTGACTTTCAAGGTTTACCTCCCAGTATTCCTTTTGCAAAAGGAAGACTACAGTTAACTTGTTATGCTAACAGCTGTAATACATCAGCATGTATCTGGCCATCTGTCTGGCCATACATGACTACATTCAATAGCTGCTAACAGAGTTTTTACAAGGTAGATAGAAAAAGCCTGTGAGGTTGTTATTGTCTTTATATATTGGCCAGGATCTTACTTATGTATTTGTTTAATTGTTTGAAAAGTCTTGCTGAATTTAGTTCATGACATTTGCACTTCAGCTTAAAATGGTGTAATTTGCAAAGGCTGGGAAAGGAGAGAGAACATTACTTTGAGCACCATGTTTTTAGAATCAAGATACAGCCTCTTCAAGTACAGAATTCTCATATTCTCCTCCTGTGTTTCCATACACACCTTCATCTTTTGAAAGCCACTTCTGTCTTTGCATTTTGTTTCTGTTTAATGTTCTTCACTATTTCAGTACAGTGTCAGAATACCCTGCATTACATAGCAATCATTTGATACCTCCCCTGGCTTGCAAAGCCATTTTTGGAGAAAATTTCTGATTTTGTCACAGTACTCTTGCTCCCTGTCGTGAGTTGGCCCTGGCTAGGTGCCAGGTACCCACTCAGTCACTCTATCCCTCCCTTTCCCACTGGGGCAGGGGAGAGAATAATATGGAGGGAAAAAAACTAGTAGGGTGAGATAAGGCAGTTTATTACAGCAAAAAAGAAGAAGCAAGCAAAGGTCTGTGCACACAAGAGCTAAAGAGGGAAAAGCAATCAATCTCTACTTCCCATCAGCAGCGATGTTCGGACACTTCCTGGGAAGCAGGGCCTCAGCATGCATAATGGTTCTTCCGGGAGGCACACAGTGAAGACTCCATGAATGCCCCCCCTTCCTCCTCTCTCCCTCAGCTTTTATATCTGAGCTGACGTCATATGGTATGGAATATCCCTTTGGCTGATTTGGGTCAGCTGGCCTGCTTGTGTCCCCTCCCAGGATCTCGCCCACCCCCATCCCCTTTGGTGGGGGAAGGAATGTCAGAGGGACAGCACTGCTTGGCAGTAGCCAAAACACTGGTCTGTTATCAACACCAGCTACCAATGCAAAAGCACAGCACTGTAAGGGCTGTGAGCTTTACCTCAGTCAGACCCAATACACTCCCTCACTAACTTGCCTGTGTTTTACTTCCTTACAGCTTCACTACATCCACAGCAGCCCCAGTGGCTCTGGCTCTGCCAATCCACCCGTGGTCAGCACAGTGTACGCCTACATTGGCACGCCGCCCGCACAGCGCCAACTCTCCTCCTTGGTGTGGCGTCTGGGCCCCACACACTTCCTGGAGGAAGTGCTACCTGCCCCAGGGGTCAGCACCATTTATGAGCTGGGACCAAATTATGTCGGGAGCTTCCAAGCAGTTTATGTTCCTTGTAAGTACAGTTCAGATGGCAGTGGTAACTTGGGCTAGCTGTGCTGGAATTGTGTGTGTATTGGCAGAAGAGGTGAGAGAGTATGCAGGAGCAGAGAGGAAAAGCTTGCTGTTCATAGGAAGAAGATTAGTAGCTGCTGTTGAAGAGGATTAGAGAAATCCAAACTCTTGTACTGAGATATGGTAGGAGTGCTTGTATTCCTCACTTTGGTTTTAAACCAGTAAGAAATGCTTAAAGCTGTCATTATTCACACTGTATGCTATATTTATCTGTAGAAAGTGAAATTAGAAAGGATACAAAATTTTAAAGATATGGTTATATATTCTCTTCGAGTCTTGCGTCTCTCATACCATTCTAAGGTAGTTTTCCTAGCAAACTGTAGTAAAAAGCCAGTTGTCACAGGCAAAGATGCAGATTTACCAAATGCTTCTCTGGTTTTTGATTGTTTTGTTTTCCTTCAGAAAGGAAGTTTACAGCACTTAGGCTGAACAATATCACATATCGGCTATTTGTAAAATCTTGCTTTTATATTTCTTCTGCAGTATACGTTGCTTAAGATTTTACTCTTCAAATTTAAAAGGAAAACAAAGCCATTAATGAAGGGAACTTCTATTTTGTCTTTAAGGTAAAGATTCAAAGTCTGAAGGAATCAATCCATCACCAATATCTTTGGTACCGGAAGAGAAGGTCTCCTTTGGTCTCTATGCACTGTCAGTTTCTTCATTTACAGTGGCAAAAATAAGGAAAGTTTACAACAAGTTGGACAGTAAAGCTATTGCCAAACAGGTATGCTGGGAAATGAGTTGATTAATGTGTATGACTTTTTTCTTTAACTTACTTCAAGACAATTTGCTCAATGTAGCCAGGAACAATAATGTTGTTGTTATCTAGTCCAATCCCCCTCCTGTGGGCAAGGACACCTTTCACTATATCAGGTTGCTCAAAGTGTATTCCAGCCTGACCTTGAATGCTTCCAGGAACTGAGAACTCACAGCTTCTCTAGGCACTACTAGATGGCCGACCTTGGGACCTTCTATGGTGAGGGGACTGCATCAGTGGACAAGGAAGGGGTTACAGATGTCATTTATCTGGGTTGCTGTAAAGCCTTTGACATGGTCCCCCACAACATCCTTCTCTCAAAATTGGAGAAGGATGGATTCACTGGGTGGGCTGTTAAGATGGCTAAGAAAGTGGTGGGACGGTTATATCCACAGGGTAGTGGTCAATGGCTCAGAGTCCCAAAGAAAATCAGTGACAAGTGGTGTCCCTCAGGGGTCCATGTGGGGACCAGTATTATTTAATACCTTCATTAATGACACAGAGGGATCGAGTGCACCCTCAGCACATTTACTGATGAAACCAAGCTGAGTGGTTGACACACCTCAAGGTCAAGATTCCATCCAGAGGGATCTGGATGAGTTCCAGGGTAGGTGGGCCCAGAGAAGTGGGACAAATAGAAGTTCATGAGGTTTAACAAGACCAAATGCAAGATTCTGCACCTGGGTCAGAGCAATCCCTGGTACCAATCCAGGCTGGGGATAGGCAGATCAAGAGCAGCCCTCCTGAGAATGACTTGGGGGTGCTGGTGGGTGAGCAGCTGGACATGACCCAGCAATGTGCACTTGCAGCTCAGAAAGCCAAACCTGTCCTGGGCTCATCCAAAGTCCCATGGGGCATCAGGGGAGGGAGGGGATTCTTCCCCTCTGCTCTGCACTGGTGAGAGCCCACCTGCAGTGCTGCATCAGCTCTGGTGTCCCAGCACAGGAAGGGCATGGATCTGTTGGAGTAAGTCCAGGGAAGACCACCAAGATGATCAGAGGGGTGGAGCACCTCTCTTATGAGGAAAGGTTGAGATCTGGGTTTGTTCAGCCTGGAGAATGGAAGGTTTCAGGGTGACCTGATTGCAGTCTTCCAGTACCTGAAGGGAACCTGCAAGAAAGATGGACTTTTTACAAGAGCAGGTAGTGGTGGGACAAGGGGGAATGGCTTCAAACTGAAAGAGAGTAGATTTAGATTAGTACGAGAAAGTTCTTTGCTGCGAGAGTGGAGTAGCACTGGCAGAGGTTGTCCAGAGGAGTTGTGGTTGCTCCAACCCCTGCAAGTGCTCAAGGCTGGGTTGGATGGGACTTTGAGCAACCTGCTTTAGTGGAATATGTCCCTGCCCATGGCAGTGAGGTTGGAACAAGATGCTCTTTAAGCTCCCTTCCAAACCAAGCTAGTCTATAATTCTGTGAACCTTAAATGTCCCTTTCAACACAAATTCCCTGTCTGGTCTGGTGGGATTGTTTTTAAAGTTAGACTCATCCTCCTTAAACTTTAAGAGTCCAGAGATTTCTCTTAACTTCAGAGACTACCCTGGTGATGATTCTGTTTTGTGTTACTCCTTATCACAGCAGGAAAGTTCATAAGCTGTGGATTTTAGGCTTGCATTAAAAAGAACTCTTCCCTTCATCCCCTGCTTTTTTTTCTTGTTTTCTTCAGCTGGCAATTTCTTCTCATGAAAATGCCACGCCTGTGAAGCTGCTACATAACTCAGCAGGACATTTGAATGGACCAGCACGCTCCATTGGTGCGGCTTTGATAGGGTATTTGGGTAAGTTGAGTACTTAAGAATTACTGTGCTTAAAAGTTATTAATTACTTGTCAATAAGAACTTAGGTCTAGAAGATAAACCATGTAATTGATGAATGTTAATAGTGTATCATTGTATTTATTGAACATTTTTATATTTTATGCACATACGATTATCTGTTTTTTTGCTCACATGGGATGCTTGTTTCAGTTTATGATTTATCATTATGAAAATATATTCACTTACTTTACTTTAGATTATAAACTATTGTACTATATTTCCTTCACTTCCTCTTCTGAAGTGTCATACTTCTTCTAGTGACATTCTTTTCATAATTTGAGTAATGCTAAAATGAAAATTGCTTTCACATTTTCACAATTATATCTTGCAAAAATTTGATTTGATTATGTTTTAATTAATTTTCTCTGTCTGTTCACAGGAGTAAGAACATTTGTCCCCAAGCCTGTTGCCACTACACTGCAGTACATTGGTGGGGCTGCTGCTATTTTGGGACTTGTAGCCATGGCATCAGATGTGGAAGGGTTGTATGCAGCTGTGAAGGCCTTGGTCTGCGTGGTAAAGAGCAATCCACTGGCCAGCAAAGAGATGGAAAGAATTAAAGGTTATCAGGTATGTATGAAATGTCTTAAAACAGACCACGCTGATTGAATTGAATTGAATTGCACTGTTTGTCATCACAGTTCCCATGGAAATCTCTTGTGTTGTAACCCGAGTTTCTCTTAAAGTTTCTTGAGCTCTTGGTCAATTAGCATAAATGAATTATTTAGGACATCTTTTAAAGGAGAGGGTGAGAAGTTTTTTGCTAGTCCATTTTGCACATTTAGCTGCATTGCTGAAAATGAGCCTTCATTAACAGCACAGAAGAGCACAACTGTGGTACTTAAGTGATTCTTTTCTTGTGATTTTGAACCCACCCCTGCAAGCCTGGAAGCTTCTGTCTCTAATGTGCCAGCAAGAGAGAAGGATAAGGACACATAAAAAAAACAAGTGAACTCTAGAATCATCCTTTTAAGGAGACTGCACAGATTTTGTAGTTAGTGATGCTGTTTCCTTTCAAGCTGAAGACATTAATTCTCCATTGGATTGGGGAGAAGGCCATCAGTTATGCAGAAGGATTGGCTGATTGATCTGAAAAGGTCTTGACATGAGCAATGTGTTTTATGTTTCTTGTGGAGGCTGCCTTACTGAAATGGAAAGTTCTGTGGTTTGGGTAGTGTATTTAAAAAACTTGTGATGCTAATGCCTGGTGTAGTTACATCAAAACATACGATTCCAAGGAGCCTAGTGCAGACCTTGGCTTACTGTGACCAAACAAGTCTAGACAGTGTCCTCCTTGTACCATACACATATGACTTTTCATTCCACTTGTATTGACATCAGCTAATAGTGTGGTTTGAGGGAGATTTCCAGAAATCTGTATTTCTTTAATGTTTCAATGAGGATGGTAAAGTATGAACAGTATGTTGAGAGTTGAACAAGTTTGCTTCAGAAGACAAGAAACTGTAACAGTACACGGTTCTTTCCCAACCCAGATTATAAGAAGTTAGAGCAGAAATGGGGACTGAAAGGATGGCATCTGCAGTCATGCCTAGGGGAACAAAGGGTAGCAATAAAAAACAAAGGCTTATTCAGATTTATGTGACTATTTTTCAGTGCCAGAATACCTCTCACTTGGGCATGCAGTGCTGTAGGCCTGGTCCATTTAAGTCTGCCATATCCACGTTTGTTGTCCAGGAACACAACTGTTTGAGGATGTGCTGTCCTAACCTGTGACTGACTGCCAGAAAGCTGGGGGTGGGGGGAGGGGGGGAAGGCAGGTGTGTGTGTGTGTGCCTAATCCTCAGGGCCTAGATCCTGTCTGTGGTGTAAACAGTTGTTTTATGAGTTGGGGAGTGTCCTGGATATGCTGCTTTTGTAATGAACTGTAATGCTACTTTCAAGCTCTTTCATCAAGAGTATCAACTAGGAGACATACTTTAAGGGCCTTCTCAAAAGGCGCACAGACATTTAATCTGTGCTCCTGTGTGCTTAGCCAACATTGCTGTGCTCACAGATACTAATTTCTTTCCTGTGTTCTTGTTCAAGCTGCTGGCAATGCTGTTAAAGAAGAAACGGTCCCTTCTGAACAGCCACATACTCCACCTGACCTTTTCCTTGGTGGGAACTGTTGACAGTGGGCATGAGACATCCATTATCCCAAATTCTGCTGCCTTCCAGGACCTGCTCTGTGATTTTGAAGTATGTGAAGCTGCACAGAAAAGTGATGATGGTGCCTGGATAGTGATTAAGTCAGATGCTGATAGCATACCTTAAATACCGAACAATAGCAAACTAGATTGTTACCCTGAGAACTTACTATTTCTTATATAGTACAGTAAAGCAGCGGAGCAACAAGATTGTTGCTAACTTTTCCTGCTGAAATGGCTTGAATCACTGCACAAACAATGGATGGCAGCTATAGGTGTTTCTGCTTTTTCTTGTTTTAGAAGATACGTTTTGTAGCTTTTTGTTCATCAACTTCTTTTCATCTGTGTGTTCTACTACAGTACATATATCCAGGCATGAAAAATGCACTGAAAATAAAAGTAGGAGGTAAACTTTCAATGTAGCACGTGGGAATCACTTTATCACACATCTCCTGAAAGGTTAATAGTTAGGGAGTTAAAATTCTGTTTGTGTGACCTATGAAATACTTAAGTGTTTTGCTAAACTAAAGAAAGTAGCAAATTTCAGAGGGAAATGCTAATGCAATAGAGGCTGATAAAAGATTCGTAAAACTTGTTCTTTAGTGTTTGATTCTTTGGCGTTATCTGTACCTGACACAGACTGAGTGAAAGAATTCTGACTCACATATATTAAAGTAAGTAAGTAAAAACACTACTACCACTGCTAAGCCAGCTTTAAGGTGCTGACTTAGTATTCCAAGTCAGTTTTGCACAAATGGCTTAACAGACTTAACCATTTCCTTTTTTTAGATGTCTATGTGACTATTTCAAAACACTCCTGGAAACCTTATTTAAGAAGAAATCTTCCAAAAGTCTGAGATTTTGGCTGTCGTTTTTTTGTTGTTGTTGTTTTTGGGATTTTTTAAATTATTTACTTTATTCAGAAATCAGTGACACAAACATTTCACTTAAGTTGTATAAATAACATATTCTTACTCATGCAGGACAGGGAAATTAAAAGATTTGTTCTCATAATTTTAAATTATAATATTAGAAGAAAAGCAAAAGCTGGAAAGCTTCTCATTTAAGCCAGTTTTATACACCAGAGCACAAGTATTAATTATGCTTTGTTCAATAGCAAATCAATTTTAAGATTTGTAGCTGTAACTGTGAGCTTTCTGGCTTTTATATCTTCTGTTACTTCTGTTGATTGAACAATTGGTATTTTGGTTTTTTTGGTAGAGAATCTAAATAATTTAAGGGCAGGCAATGCTGGGTAAAAAAAAAAAATCAAAATTGCCCAAGATCTTGAGTTCAATCTAGGCAGAAGGTAGTAAGTTAATTTTACAAAGACATAAGCCTTCATTTAAGTAAGTTTAACACAGCCTTGTAAACCCCAGTAGCTCCTTTGGAGTCATTGCACTTGTCTGTTTAAAGTTTGTGTGAAATTCAAAAAGACAGTGTGTAACTTTTTGTTTAGATGCCTTTAGAACTTTTCAGCATGGTACCCTTAGAGAGAATATGTTTGGAACCAATGCGTGCTTCTTCATGGCCAGGTAAACAGTCATGTATATGAATAGTTTTAATCTCTTCATAACCTTTGATTGATTTATTTGTTTTTAATCTACAAGTCAATTTGTGTGCAAAACATATTGTTTTTTCTGTATTTCAGGTCTGGCTTCATGCACCCTATGAGCTTCATCTGTCGTTATTTGAGCACTTCGTTGAACTCCTCATTGAGTCAAGGTATGAACTGATGCAAGCCTAGTAATGGGGTTTACAGGATTAGGTGATATTTAGAAGATACTCCAATTTTAAATAGCCATCTCCTTTCTATTCTTCTAGTGAAGCAGCAAAGAATGCAAAGTTAATGAGGGAATTCCAGCTCATCCCAAGACTGCTCTTGACTCTTCGAGACATGTCCCTGTCCCAGCCCACTATCGCTGCAATTAGCAATGTGCTGAGCTTTCTGCTTCAGGGCTTCCCCAGCAGCTATGACCTGCTCAGGTAGCCCACACCTGGATAATTCTGTCTTTCTTGGTATTGTTACTTTGGTCAAGAGTACTTCATGGTCATACTACTGTGGAGTGTGTAACATGGAATGCTCATGTACTGTTTTTTTTTCCTCTATGAGCTAGATTGAACTAGACATAGGCAATATGTTGAAGCCTTGATTTGTGTATTATTTTCAGTTTGTATCTGACCAAGCATGGTTGAATGATCAAACTGGCTTAATGTTCTACAGGTGAAAAGTGAAGATGTGGAATTGCAGCCCCTTTGGTCATGTAAAGCACTGAGCACTCCTCCTGAGTACTGCTGAATATTATTTGAGATGGGCTAAAAAGATACTTGTAGTTAAAATGCAATTTTGATTACTGTCTTGAATGCAAGCTTTAGTTTCAGATTTTTTCTTAATCATCACTGTATAAAAAGATATTTAAGACTGTCAGATATAGTACGACTAATTCTGACTGATGAAAATTACACTAGTTATTGCAATTCATATGTACAGGAGTATTTGAGGTGCTTTAAAAATAGTTTAACTCCTTGATCACTTGATTTTTTTTCATCTCTCATTTCATTATAATGAAAATGGATAAAATATTTCAGGACTTGGGAGCTCTTTGCATATTTTCAGCTTCTTGCTTTTAGGTACAATTAAAGGTATCAGAAGCCTCAACCTGAGCATCTTAGCTGTCTTTGTGTTAATTATACAGGACGAAAAAATTATTCAGGAATAAAACTATTGATTGGATGCTTAAATGGTTACAGAATAGATTGGAGAATGCCTGAGTGTTCCTTACTCTCCTTCCTTGAAATAAAAGATTGAAAATGTTGCATAACTGGGGAAAAGTTGCACAACTAGGGATCATTTCAGGTTAGGTACAGACGAAAGAGGAATGTACTCCATCTCATTTCTTGGAGTGGTACATCAACATCCTGTCATGGAAAACCATGACCCTGTGTTACATAACCTGAAGCTATAGACATAAACGTTATTCCAGAGTTGAGTAACCACTGTTTGGATGTAATAATTGTTCAGCTTGGGGTTGAGAATAATGTTTTGTTCTCCTCTAACTGAGGTGTTCCTTTTACTAGGACTCAGTGGTATCTCCCAGTTCCCCTTTCCTGAATCCTAGCATTTTCAGGGTCCCTTACCTGCAGACTTGTCTGCAAAGATTCCATTAATTACTGCAAGTTAATTTGTGTTTTGGCTAGTAACTTAAATGAAGACCATTTTCATCAATCTTCAGATGTGAGAAAACGGACTTTTCTGGATATCTCCCTGTCACTGGTGTCATGGTTTTATGTTTAAGGTGAATTATTGATAGATGAGAGTGCATCTGTCATATCAATGAGTGATGTTTTTTCTGTATACATCAAGGTTTGGACAGTTCATCTCTTCCACTTTACCTACGTTTGCAGTCTGTGAGAAGTTTGTGGTCATGGAAATAAACAATGAAGAAAAGCTTGACAGTGGTAAGTGTTGACAGTCCTTAGAAGCAGTAGAATAAAAATACTTTGTGGTCTCTTCTGTGCTTTATACATAAAATGTAGAAATAGTGCAATTAGCAATGTTGCTATTTTGTTATAACCTGGCTGCCAGATACTGGTGGGCCTTTAGTTTTCAGTATTGTTTGCAAAGCAGAGAAAAGCACATTTTCTTTTGTTTCCTTCATTTAACACAGTATGGTTGTGTCATCTTTCCTCCACTTGCTCCTTCCAGTCAGCTGTGCATCTCAGCTTCTTTGTGGGAAAAGGAAAAAAAAAGACAAACAAACTGGTTACTTTGTGCGTCTGCCGTCCAGGTGTGGAGGAAGTAAAAGAATTAACTAAGCCTAGTAACTTTTTTTTAGGCAAAAAAAGAAATGTTACTGTCCTTCAATAATTCTTACATTGAATTGTTTTGAGACCACTTCTACCCTTATTTACCTTGTGCAATTGCATTTTCAATCAGTCTCCCTGAACAGAAATGTTTTAGTCCCACAGTGGATGTCCCCCAAATAACTAGGAGTAACCAAAGAACCTGTCTTTCTATGTCTCTTGGGAATATACTGGTGCAGAGGGACAAGTGAGAGAGAAGTTTCTGCTTTACAGTTAGTTATATTGGTCTGGTTTCACAAAGAAGAAGGTTTGGGCAGTCTCCACATTTTGGAGAGGGACTTTTCACAAGAGCATGTAGTGATAGGATAAGGAGGAATGGCATCAAACTGAGAGTTGTTTAAGATTGGATATATGGAGGAAATTCCTTAGTGTGAGGGTGGTGAGGCACTGGAACAGGTTGCCCAGAGAAGCTGTGGATACCCTATCCCTGGAAGTGTTCACGGCCAGTTTGGATGTGGCTCTGAGAAACCAGAGGAAGTCCAGTTGAAGGTGCCCTGACCAGGGCAGGGGGGTTGGAACTCCATGATCTTTAAGGTCCCTTCCAACCCAAACTATTCCATGGTGCAGTGGGATTCATCATTATCTTCCCATGCCTTGCCTGTTTCTTCTGAATACTTTTGCTTTTTGTGGTCTCAAAGATGATTAAATTTGAGCTTTTTAGTGAAAAAGAGGGTATGGGTATCGGAGAAACACCCAGATTGGTGTTCTCACTCCAGGCCATCCATTTTTTTGTTTTGTTTTGTATTGTTTTTTCCCATGCTAACCACAGCCTGAGCTGTTTTTTACCTGTGTGGGGGACTGAAGAACCTTGGGGAGAAATTCAGGGGGTGACAGAAATGGGAGGAGAAATTCAGGAGGTGACAGAAATGGAGAGAGAAGCTTTTGAGGCAAAGAGCATGAGATTTTTAGGCTACTGGTGTTCAGTTCTACTGTATTTCTGCCATAGAAGATCCTTTGTGTCTTGTGCACAAAACTTTAGCCCAGAAATTATGCTTTTATCTGTCTCCATTTTTGCATGTGTTGCCTCAAGCTGTGCTTCTTTTTTATTTCAATAACATAAAAGCAGGGTCCTTCTTTGATAGCATAAGGTACAGGAAGATGGATTTGCAAAATAGCTGTAAATTTAGTCCTGAGCTACGTGCATTGGCTTGGTTTCAGTAAATCTGTTTTTCAGCTGACGATGACCTTGGGATCTGTTGAAAGAAAAGGAAACTAATTTTTCTCACAATTTCTTACATTAGGAGGGATTTGGGAAGTGTCAGGGTTTTTTCCTTAAAATTTCCACATGCCCCTAACCACTCATTTTTCAAAATGTAACATGTTTATTTAATTGCCATGTTTTGTAGTTTTGAAAGAAGGGAGGGATGGGGAGGGATGGGAAGGGAGCCTGTTTGATTGTTTCTGTCTGTCTACCTGCCAGACAGTGACCACCTCAGTTCAGATTATTGTCTGAAAAGCTGTGATTCTCTCTTACCTGTTCTTTGAGTTGCCCACAGTCTGTATGACAGTGATAAAGGGGCACCAGGCATTTCTCAGCACTGTAGAACAGGCTGCTTGCACTTTAGCACAGCTTCCTTGCAGCCTGAGTGGGATCAGGCTGTATTTGCTTATGTATGGAATTTATGAATAGCCTTAAAAATACCTGAGTTCCAAAATCCTAATTTTGTCCTTTTTGTTTGTTTGGGTTTTATTCAATTTTTAGGAACAGAGGATGATTTTGGGGGACTTATTTCAGCCAATCTTATTCTACTACGAAACAGGCTTTTAGATATCCTTCTGAAACTTCTATATACATCTAAAGAAAAGACAACTGTTAATTTGCAGTAAGTACAAAAGAATCCTTGAGGTAGAGAAAGGATATAATTTTTTATTTCAAGGGGAAGAATTATACAGCCTCCATTCAATTCACTAGTTCAATTGCATCATTTTGTGGGAATTGTTGAATGATTTATGCAGATGTCACTGAATTACTCTCAGGTATGCTAGTAGAAATGGGATACATTATTAATTTTGTTGTTTTCTCTTAGCTTCATGCCTGGCTATAGAAAAAATAAAATCTGTCAAAGAGAAAACTTTTTTTTTTAGAGAAGTGGGATAGTCAGATTCTCATTTGGTTGAGATCCAAAGGCTTCACTGGAGGTTATCATTAAGATCATCGACCCTAGAATGTCCCTTAAAATAGCAAAAAGACTTTCAAATATTCCCAAGTAACTCTTCTCTTAATAAAAACAAAGAAATAAACCACCTTCCTTCATTTCTTAATACCAATTTATTAAGACAACTTGTGAAAACTTCTTGTTCAACAAAAATATTTCAGTTCAGAATTCCATGTTTGTTATTAAAAGCAGCAATTGGAGAAATCTCATGCAATGGAATTAGTCCCAGGAGCTGTATTTAGTCCTTCCTTTTTTCTAAACAAATGCACATTACCTGTTTCATTTAACAAGAGTTGATAAGTGATATTTCTTGTTTGTAGCAAACTTAACTAAGAATCTGCTCTTAAAGTTTGCCCTGTAGTGGAGGACATTGATTTTTGCTGTCTAGTAGGAAACTAAATGCTATAAAAGGTGACCTTTTTTTTCCCCTCTCTTTACTTAGGGCTTGTGAAGAACTGGTCAAGACACTGGGTTTTGATTGGATTATGATGTTTATGGAAGAACATCTGCATTCCACCACAGTCACGGCAGCCATGCGAATACTTGTGGTCCTGTTGAGTAATCAGTCCATCCTTATCAAGTTTAAGGAGGGTCTCAGTGGTGGAGGCTGGCTGGATCAGACGGATTCTGTCCTGACCAATAAGATTGGTACTGTGCTAGGTAGGCATCTTGGCCCCTCGGGACTCAGGGATTCCTGGGAGCACCTGTGCTGGTGTGTTGAGCTGTGGGTTATTGTGTGGGTGTTGTCTGACAGAGGCCTTTCTGTTACGGTCATCTGTGCTGCCGTCAGATGCT
The DNA here is from genome assembly GCA_013397795.1 of Orthonyx spaldingii. Taxonomy (NCBI): domain Eukaryota; kingdom Metazoa; phylum Chordata; class Aves; order Passeriformes; family Orthonychidae; genus Orthonyx; species Orthonyx spaldingii. The sequence continues at coordinate 62,986 of VZTJ01006371.1, read as the reverse complement.
TCTACACTCCCATTTTTCTTACAGCCATGAGCTAAGATTTCCTAGGCAAAAGGGAGTGGTTTTACAAAGCTGCCCTTAGCTGACATGATACAGATGTCATTGTAGTTCAGTTTTGGCTCATCTGCACAAAGCCTACGTAGCTAATTGGTTTTTTCCTGTTAACGTCATGATAAGGTTAAGTATGTCCTGTGGGCAGACACAGCTGAGCCACATGCAAAGATAGCATAGAGCAGCACCTTATGCATGCAACTAATAAATATGCAGTAAAATTTACTTGTTTACTTTTAATAGTTAGAGCACTGTGCAGTGTTATGTCTGAGCTGCTTTAATAGTGAGTTCCGTGTCCACCAGATTTATCAGTTTGGATTTTTGCTGTTTCGGAAATTTCTGTGTTCACGGTATCATCTCAGCATTTCTTTTCCTTTCCCTCTCCTGCATTCTTCTGTACACAAGCACGCTTTCTATTAAAGCCTTTTTTTCCAGGTTCTTAAAGCCTCAGTTATCCAGGTTATCAAACCTCTCAGTTACCCCTTGTGACCTAGAATTGTGTATAAGGCTGTAGTCCTATAGGACCCGTTTTGAGCATCTCTGAGCTGTCTGAAATGCATCTCCAGATGTTTGAAAGAATGTTTGTCAATACTTTATAGACAGGTGTAGTGGCAATTTCCCATGGACCTGGTTTTTTTCCAGTCAAAATAAAATAGTGCTTTTCAGATAAAAGTCTGTTCAGGCCCTGAAAACTCATTGACATTAAATGAGGGTCTTTCATGAGCCTCAGTAGCATTTAGATCAGAGCAGTGGTATCGATAGTACTTTCAAATTCATTGTTGTTCCTAAAATAACTGTTCAAGGAGCCACCTGTCTGTGTTGCAGCAGTACATGATCTGTTACTGCACTAAAAGTTTTTCTGAATTAGTTTACTATAAGCAAGTAATTGAAGTGTTGTTGAAGTGATCTTCCTTCAGGAAGAGGGCTCTTCCTGAAATGAAAATACAAAAATATAAAAAATATTTCTTTCTGCTTTGTATCTTTGATAGATTTCAAAATGGAATCTTGTTATTTTTGCACAAATAAAACTCTCTGTTACGTCTATTTACTGTTTACACAATATATCCCTCAGGATATTCAGCTAGGAGCATGGTTCTTTACCTTGCTAATGAATTAGGAGGATTAAGGAAAACAGTTTTTCAGAAGCTGTAAAACACATGCAAACATTTATTGTTAAAATAACAAACATCTGTTATTTGGCTCATTTTGGTTAAGGTTCTGTATTTTATTTAAGAAACAATTTTGCGCATGCATTTCCCGTGCATTGTTGTGCCGTAAAAACTTGAAAACGATTGGCATTGTAGGGAATAGGCAATTGTTGATTTACTGTGTACTTTAAATGTCCAGTAGCATAAACATTTTCTTCAGTCACAAAATCATTCTAAGTAAGATTTTGATTTGCAATCACATTTGAAAGCATTTTTAGAGTTTCCCTATTTTTCTTATTATAGTGTCACTTTAAATGAATCCAAGCTAGATTGTGTTGAAACAGATATTTTTAAACTTGAGTCTCATAAAATGATAGTGACAGATTATCTAATTTTTGTAGCCAGTGTTTTTTAATAAATCATAACATACCGGCTCCAAGATTTCTCATGAAACCAAATATGATGCATTTTTGTTGAAGGTTACTGATGGAATTTCCGCAACTGTGGAGCACAGATTTCATTAGTCTGATTCCTGATAGATATTTTCTGTTTAAAAAGTCAGTTTCTGGTGGAAAGTGCATATGTATTTGAGCCTCAGAAAAACCACCTGGCCTCTGGCAGTGTCAAAAGAATAGCTCACAGTGCCAATGTGGAGACTGAACTATCTTCCTGCCTTTCTGCTTACTTGAAAATAAGTGCTTCTGCCATCCTGGTGTGTTTGTTGTTTTTTTGGTTTTTTTCTTAAAGTAGGAAGTTGAAATACTGATGTAGAAGGAGGGTCACAAAAGGTGTTTCTGGCAACACTTAAATGAAATAAAATAAGACTATTTAATGCTTACTACCAGCTGATTAATCATTAACAAAATATCTGAAATAAGATGCCCCTGAGAAGTCTCTGGACACAAATTAGCTGCCCACAGGCTTAAATGGACCATGGGATTGCTCCTTCATAATATTAATCTATAACTGAGGTTAAGGTGATGTTTGTCTCTCAGCCAGCAAAATATCTATTTTCAGAAGTTTGGGTGTTTTAAAGGCAGAAATTGTGGTCACAGCCAGAAAATAGATCTCTGTGTGTAAGCAGTAATATTAGGCAGTCTGTATGGAACAGTGTCATCTGTGTAGTACTGGAAAGCAGTAATTTCCTTTTTTAAAATTTTTTAATTATTTAAAAAAATGAGACATCTGAAGCAGAATAGTGTTATGTGTGTGATAGTCTGTATGGACAAGTTCATTTTTTACAGCACTAATTTCTGAGGAGGTACCCTTTTAATCTCACCAGGTGAGAAAGAATGATCCTCACAGGTAATTCCCTCCTAACGTTGTTGATTTTGTGTCTTGTTTTCCATCGCAGGGTTTAATGTCGGCCGGAGTGCTGGTGGCAGATCGACAGTGCGGGAGATTAACCGGGATGCTTGTCACTTCCCAGGTTTTCCCGTTCTGCAGTCCGTTCTCCCAAAGCACACCAATGTGCCTGCACTCTATTTCCTCCTCATGGCCCTTTTGCTGCAACAGCCAGTCACTGAACTGCCAGAAAACCTGCAGGTCAGTGCACCTGTCACCAGCAGCCAGTGTAATCAGGGTGCCAAGGTAGGGTTTATCCAGTAAGATGTGAATGCAATTCTGTCTGTCATGAAAGAAAATAATGGATTAACCAGGCCCTCTCCTTCTTCTGTGCAACTGACTCACAGTCATAATGTGGTGTTTAGTGCTGAGCTCTTTGAGGTGGGAGTATGTGGAAGCCAGCCTGCTATGGCTTAGCTGTCACTAGTGTCACTCTGGTCCATTTTGGGGTCAAATGTGAAGCAGATCCGTAGTTCAAGCTGGCATGCTGTGGGCATTGAAGGAAACATAATCTTTTGCTTGCTTTCTTTTGTTATGAGGTAGGTTTTTTGTGGTTTTTTGTTTTAAGGAGTGAGGAGTTGCTGTATTAGAGAGTTCACAGGTTACAGGCAAAACAAGGGAGCTTTTATTTCAGAAAGTCTCTGTGGTTTTGTAGGGAGACAACTCAGTTGTTGCTGAAAAATGTTGGTTATTCTTATTCTGAACAGGTTAATTTGGGCTTTTTTGAAGTGAGTAGATATTACATGACCTACAACAGTCCTGGGAAATCCCAGGCTAGTACTTTATGAAGAAAAGCCACACACATTCAAGATAGACAAAGTGCCTATTTGAATTGGTTGCAGTGCTAACATTTATCAGTGAGAACTGAAAAGTAAAAATTTCACACCCGAAGGTGTTCTGTCTGCCTGCTTTCTCAAGAAGAGTACTTGAGAGCACATTCAGCACTGTGCTACCATGAGGTAGAGGCATGAAACTCACTAATCTGCCTCCAGCATTGAGCTATGACACTGTTAATTTGAAATTAATTTGACTATTTAGTAGCACTCTTAATACTAGAGGTGGAGATTTGGTCCCTTTTTATTTCATAATTGATTTAATTTTTTAGACTGGAAAAATACAGTTTTCTTTGTGTTGTTCATATATTTTTTCCCATGGGATCTCACCTGGGTTTTACTGCTAGATGTGAGTGAAATAAACTAATTGTGCAGCATGTGTGCTGACAGGTCTTTTGTTCCGAAACACTTGCATACGTCAAAAAGGGGAGAGTTGCAGTTTCATCAGCTCATGGTTGAAAGAAATTTCCTTCAGTGACACATGATCTTCATATGAAGCTTATGATGATAAAGTTTGGAGGATGTGAAACAATTAATGTTTTAGAATAGATAGTGCCAAATGAGTGTATTATATCTGTGATAAAAAGCAGCATGGAATTGCATAGGAGAAAGGGACTATTTCATTACTTCTTTCTTCTCTCACAGTTTGATTTAGACTCCATTTGGACGTTCATATTTGGAGTTCCTGCCTCCTGTGGCACTGTTACCTCCTCAATACACAGTGTGTGCACAGAAGCCGCCTTCTTGTTACTGGGCATGCTGAGGAGCATGCTGAATTCTGTAAGCATAAAAAATTTTGCTTGTATCTGAGTTCAAGTTTTCCACATGGTCAAAAGCCAAATTAGAAAGGTCAAGGTTTTGTTAGTGTCGTGACAAAATTAGCTGTGAGTTAGGCTTGTAATACTTGGGTGAAAACTGTCATTTTTCTGGGTTTTTCTGTTACTTTTTCCCGGTATCTATAGAAATACTAGCAGCGACAAAATTAACACTGCTTTTTCACAAAAAGGCTGTACTTTCTGTTTAGCTGCAGTTAAAACAAAACAAGAAAACAGGAGGATACAATGTCCTTGGCAGAGATAATTGAATTTCTTTCCTGATTAACATCATGGGGGAATGTTTGAGACTGTATCCCATCTGCTCAGAACTATGTGAGTTGCAGATTTCCTGCATGAACCTTCCCCATGCAGAGAAGTCCCCTGACTATGAATAGCCCCATGCTGGAGGAAATTAATTTACTGCCAGAGAAATGTGTCATCTTCTCATCTTTTGAATCTAATGTCAAGAGTAGGGAGAGTTGGTTTCTCAATGGGAAAATTTTGTATTTCCTTGAAGCCAGAATGTGTTATCTGCTGCAAATTGCCTCCTGGAGTGTTTGAAAAGCAGTGCCTGTTTGGTTGTCATCTGTTCGGTCATCATGTGTATGTGATATGCTCTACTGCTTGCATGCTTATCTCAAGTTAACATGTCCAGCATCTTTTGTACAAGTGTACCTACTGCAGTACCCAATCCTATTGTCACATGTTCTGTCTCTCTGCTGGTGACCCATCATGGTGTTTGGTCCTCACCTGTTTGGATACACTTCAAGCATGCTTAGAGGCATGTGCTGTGTCCTGTGTGCTCTCACTGGGTGTGTGTTCATGTGCCATCACATTTTGGGTTGGCTTCAGTCTGGTCATGCTTGCCAATATTTCTGAGTCATTACATGTTAGGGCACACATTATAGCTTATGGTCAATGAAGTGCTGTAAAATGTGGCTGGTCTCCTCTTTGAGATGTGCTTGAAAGTGTGCTCTTCCTTTCTGAAGTAAGTATTCTTCTATTGGTGCTGTCTGTGCTAATCTAGTGTTTGTTTCTCAACCTAGCCCTGGCAGTCAGAGGAAGAAGGCTCATGGCTTCGGGAATATCCAGTCACTTTGATGCAGTTCTTTCGGTATTTGTATCACAATGTACCAGATCTCATTTCCTTGTGGACGAGTCCAGAGTTCTTGTGTGCGCTGGCAGCAACAGTGTTTCCTTTCAACATCCGACCTTACTCTGAGATGGTAGGAAATCTAACTACTTTCCTGTGTTATTTTTCACCTGAGTGTTACTTTTGAGGATTTATCAATAACCAGTAATACCAAGATAAAGCCCTACTCACCTTGCACAAGAGGTCATCATCAGGGCTGGGTTGGATGTTTGGTACTTGGGTTGTGGAGCTGAAAGAAGAATGTTCTAAACTGCAGGGCAGTTGTTGTGCAGTGGCATCTGAAACAGCATTTTAAGCACAACATGCAGTTTGCTTGTTTTCTAGTGGACCATTATTTTCAATCATATGAAAAAAATTAGCTCAGATTTACAAAAGCAAAAGAGACTGAGTCAGCCCTCTGCTCTGGAGGATGTGATGAACCCTAAAATTTGTTTTTCCTATCACTTCCCATTTCTGTGTTTGTGGCTTAACCATAAAACAGTGTTATTATATTTCCTGAAACTGCTGAGTTCAAGCCAGGAGAGAGTGTGAATTCAACTTTGCTTGCATTGCTGCCCGAAGTTTTCTTTGAGCTTAGTTTCATTTGCAGATTATACTATTACTAGAATATGAATGGGAAGGAAAAAACTAGATATTGTTAGCCAACATATAAAAGTAATTTTACTAAGAACATGGAAGGATCATTAGTCTAGAGGTTGTCAAATTCTAGAACTATGGAGAGTATGATAATAAACTTCAGATAATAATAAGTGGTAGGTAGTGTGCTATTGTTTTGTTGTCAGTAAAAGTGGGAGAACGGTTTTTAACAATGCTTGCTGATGAGTCTCTCATAAAGGCAGGGTTTTTTGCTTTTATGTTAAACTTGCATTTAAAGCAGATTTGAGGAGCTTGCTCTCTCTCAAAAAAAAGTGCTGCTTACAAACTGGTAATGCTGATTTGGCATTCACCTGTACAGAGTTTTTAGAGGAGCCTGGTGTCTCTGAGCAGGCTATAACTACTAGATCCCTTGAAATTCTGTGTAGCTGCCTGACACCTTGAGCTCTTCACTGTTTGAGGGTGCTCTTCACTCCATATTGGTTTACTCCTTCAGTGTTTCTGTCTGCCCAAATGAGTAGCACTAATCAGCGCCTGGTGAAATAGCTGAATAGCAACCAGATTTCTGCACCAAAATATTATAATCTACATTCAGCCTTGAGAGAAGATTCTTAACTTTTTAAAAAAGGTCTTTCAGCTTTTCTGAGATAGCTATTAAAAATAGAAAGAATACATATCTAGGCTTCTCTTAATTTCTTGAGAACACTCTCCTGCTAAAGCAGACCAAGTGTTAACAAACGTTTGGTTACTTGACATGTAAGCTGGTGATGCAAGAAGCCTGTTGAGGGAAATCATACTGTCTCCTCTTTCATTTAAAGAAGGGAGTTGCATAAAAACGGTCAGTCTTCTGGATTTGACCAAAGCTTTCATTACTGTTTGTGCTTTTGCTACAGTCCTCTTTAAGAGCTAGCCTTTCAAAGGTTTCTGTTCATCAGAAATGGGAAAGCTGTGGAGACCCTTTTTTTTTCTTCTTCTTCTTCTTTTAGAGATTTTTGGGAAACCGGCTTACCCATAACTGCACTCTGATGAAGGTATTGTATTAAAATAAAAAAAGGCACCATTCCTTTTCTGTTTTATGTTATGTAAGCTTGATGGCCTTTTTTAGTTGGCTTTTGTCTTGGTTTTATTTTAACTGCCTTAGTTAATAACTTTTTCAAAACTTTTCCTTTTTTTCCTTTTTTTTTTTTGCAATGAGAACATTTAGTTTTGACAAGTGTCTAGAAATTGCCCAAGTAATTCTGTTGGTCAGTGAAAATGAAATGTAGCTCATACCAGTCTTCACTGGTCGTTGTTTGCCTTGGGAATCCAGAACTGGATGTTTCTATATTGGAGAACTGATTCTGAACATTACAGTTTTCTAAAAAGGCTTCCTAAGAAGCAAAACGTGAAGTGAAATACCCTTAGGAAGACAAGCAAAGAATAGAGAAGTGAAAAAACTGCCATTGATTTGCTGATCTCTACAGTTTTAACATGCTGGTTTTCACAGGTCACTGATCTTGATGATGAAGTTGGGTCCCCAGCTGAAGAGTTTAAAGCCTTTGCAGCTGATTCTGGCATGAACAGGAGCCAATCAGAATACTGCAATGTGGGCACCAAGACCTACTTGACCAACCACCCTGCCAAGAAGTTTGTGTTTGACTTCATGCGTGTGATGATCATAGATAACCTCTGTCTCACACCAGCCAGCAAACAGACTCCGCTGGTAGATCTTCTGCTAGAGGTAGAGTTTCTTTGGGGTTTGTGTTTTCGTTTGGTTTTATCTGAACTTAAGTGTGACACCTCATTTGCTAAAATGTTTTCCTCTATTTGTCTTTCAAAGTTAGGCTAGTGATGACCTGAGATTCAGTGGAATTGTCATGAAATAAGAGGAGAAAAAAAAAAGAAACACTAGTGTTTCATAAACAGTTTCATAAACTTGTTCACCTTTCTTTAATGGCTTGGAAAACCAGCATGAGAAGTCATAGCTTTCCTCAAGTTTTATTTTTGTGGAGTATGATTCAGTTGTTAAACAGTATTCTGACCATGATATCTGTATTGACTTCATTGAAAATATAAAACCCCTGCAGAAATATTAAGGTTTCTGTTCTGTTCACATTAGATAAAAAGAAATTGTGTCATAGAGGGTGTTAGGTAAAAAGACATATGGGGCCATATGCTATAAAACCTCACAAAATAACTGCATTATCTTGCTGTAAATCAACTTCTGAAGTTCATGACACTTGAAGAAAGCATTGTCCTGTTAATGGTGAGGCAGGGAGGTGAGGAGTTCAGTTACCATTTAACTGCCTGCACCTTCAGACGGCACATTCTGAAATGTTCACATCACTTATTCTCCTTGACCTACCTGTTAGTTACCTCATCTTACATGTTGCTGAGTCTCCCTGATTTTTATTGAAAGCTGCAGGAATTTTGGACCATGCTTATATGCTTATATATTTCCTAACAAAGTGAGAAGATGACAGTTATCCACAGACACCAGGAAGCATATTTGAGATCATGTTCAAGTGGCTGCAGTTCTTTACAGCTCTTTTAACTTTTTATCACTTCTCAGTGTTACTGGCCCCTTAGCATAAATAGGATTGGGTAGGTACACATTGCTAAACTTAATTTTATATGGCTTTCTACAACTTACAAGTTTGATCTGTCCCATTTACTTGTTGTTTATTGAAGGAAGTGACTGTGTCAACTGAGGAGATCACAGTTTAAACATATGTTTATAGTTTTTGTGCATCTTTCTAGAATGTGTTCTTTTCCAGTTCCTATTATGGCAGAAGATAAATTTCATGGATTTAAACAGGAATAATGCCTACTCTGCAAGACTGCATGCAGCCAATGTATACTCGACGTGCATACTTAATTTTTTTGATAACGCCAAAACTTTTTACTTGTGACAGAATGCTAAGAGAAAAAAAAAGTAGCTCAGAGGAGCTGAGAAATGAGAAAATCACCTAGAACACACTCCCGCTCCCTCTTTTTTGCTCAGAGATATTAATTATCTTAATATCTTTTTTCAGGCTTCCCCTGAAAGATCAACACGCACACAGCAGAAGGAGTTTCAGACATACGTTTTGGATGGAGTGATGGACCACCTACTTGCAGCTGATGTTTTATTGGGTAATATAACAAAGTTTAATTATCAAATCTATTGATTTGGACACAAGGTTTTGATTCTGTGACTTTTTCTTTTTTGGTGGAACTTGATTGTCTTAATTTTTTCCCCCGCCCTTTCCGTTCCTTTGATGTGTAAATGGTGTTGCTATGCTTGCATGTTCCCTCACTACCTTGAGTGTGCCAAAGCTGTAAAATAGGTTATTCACAAAAACTACATGGTGTAGGGGTCCCAGTCACATTTCATGGTGGCCTGCTGTACTTCCCAGGAGCTCTTGGTGTGCTCTGCCTCCATCCTAGGTGTCATGGGGGGCTGTATACATTTCTGTTCAAAAGTGCTTGTAAGGCTCCCCATTTCTCACCACAGCAGTAATCTGTCTTCCTCTGGGTGCAGTGCATTAATAAAATAAATCCAGAATCAGCTTTTTAAAAAAAAAAATAAATCCAGGACGATGGTTGCTTACATCAAAGGGGAAGTCCTATTGTAGGGAAGCCATGAGGTTTTAGCTTTCGTTGACTGAATATCATTTTTATGGAAGTCTAGAAAGCATGAACTAACGTAAATGTATTTTTGCAGATGGAGTTTTTTGGTAAATGTAGAAAACTTTGTGGTTTTTTGTTACCTAGGTGAAGATGCATCTCTGCCTATAACGAGTGGAGGAAGCTACCAAGTGCTGGTGAACAATGTGTTTTATTTTACACAGCGTGTGGTAGATAAGCTTTGGCAGGGCATGTTCAACAAAGAATCCAAGCTTCTTGTGGACTTCATAATCCAGCTCATTGCACAGGTAACAGTGCTGTTCTATTACCCTGCCTGAAAAACCATTTTTTGCAGGTTATGTTGAAATGCACTGAGTGATGTCACTAAACAACCTGCTAGTGATACGTGTTTGGGTCAGCACAGAAACATGCTTTTCGTTCTTAGACTTACTCTCTTACTGAGCTTTCTTAGCACATCTTTCTGTGAAGAGCAATAGAGTAAAAACTGCTCTCAGATCGCATTGTTTTTTAGAAATCCCCCAAAGTAAACAATGAAACATGCCTCACATGAATTTTGGGAAGCTGCCTAAATTTACCTTGATGTTTTTGGGAAGCTTCCTCATACACTTTTATTGGAATTGTTAGAAGACTTACTGTTAGAAATCAACAACATTTTTATAGATGTTAAAACTCTAAGTGTATCATCATTAATATCATTTCGGTCCTTGAAATTCATGGAACTGACACTTAACAGTGAAATGCCAGTTTTGAAAAGTGAGCATGGGTCAATTCAAGGGAAGATTGTGTGCCAGTAAAATGCTTTTCTGCTACTTCTGATCATGTTTTTTCACTTCCCATCAGTCAAAAAGAAGATCTCAGGGACTCTCGCTGGATGCCATTTATCACTGCCTGAACAGAACCATCCTGTATCAGTTCTCAAGAGCGCACAAAACTGTTTCTCAGCAAGTGGCTCTTCTTGATTCCCTAAGGGTCCTTACTGTGAACAGGAACTTAATTTTGGGACCTGGAAATCATGATCAAGAGTTCATCAGCTGCCTAGCTCACTGCTTGATTAATCTACACGTGGGAAGGTAAATAGCTCAGACAGAAGTTCCAGAACCAGGGCTGGGAAGTACTGAAATGACCTTTTCTTTTACTCACCTTGCAAATAAGTCAGCAAATTTTGGAGCAGTGTTTATAATTTTCCAGCCAGTGAGTTGCAAGCAAGCTTAAGAGATTCATTTTGAAACAAAATTAGGATTGAAGATCTTGGGAATAGAGAACATTTTTACCTCCTTTTGCAGAGGTATTTTAAATACTGACATATGTGTTTATCCAACTATTTTGTTGTTATCCTTTTATAATTTGAAACGTTTTAAAGATAGAAGGAAACACTGGTGTTAGGTAATTAATAGTCAGAGGGTCACTGGATTTATTGTCTGTTGAATCATTTCATACAAGTTCAATAACTTGGTATTTCTTCTGTATAGCATTGATGTCCAGTCATGCATTAAGTCGGGTGTCCATGACAAATGCTATAGACATCCACTTTCCTGCATTGCTGCAAATGCCATTTGTTCTTTCTAAGAATGTGCACAACTTGTATCTCATCCAAAGACACTTGGCAACATTCATCAAACCCCAATGTTTGCCATTTCTGGCCTCATCTGTTTTCTGCTTCTTCAAATATCACCATCTTCTTCTAGCGACACTGGTGTCCATGGCATGTCATTCCTTCATAAACCTTCAGTTCAGCTTGTAACCACAGATTGTCAGAAATCAAATGGACAGAAGTGAAGATGCTTTGCTGTAGTAGTGTGTATTAATCTTTGTGATACAGAGAATCAAATGCTTTAGCTTGACATGGGTTTTTGTGTCTTTTTATTCTGATGGTTGTTAATCCATCGTGTGTTTGTAGCAATGTTGACGGGTTTGGATTGGAAGCAGAAGCCAGGATGACAACTTGGCACATTATGATCCCCTCTGATATAGAACCAGATGGAGTCTACAATCAAGATGTCAGCGAAGGTAATCTAAGAATGACAAAGCCACAGATGTCTTGTAATGCTACGTCTGTGTTGTCATCACTAATCTTCTACCCCAGTGACTCAGGGCAGAGAGTGTGTATGTGTGTGTTACCCAGTTACTCTCTGGAGGGGAGTGGGGGCTGTGTGTCTATAAAAATATATAAAAAATGGATGAAAAGACACTTGGAAATATTAAGATAGAAACATCAAGGATAAGTTACTGTTTTCTTAAAATAATAAGAGCTCTTCATTGTTTTCTGGACATGCTCCAGTATTAGAAATACCGTTTTATATGCATTGTTTTAAATGCAATAGAAATGGGTAATTTTAAGGTAAGAAATAATTGGCATAAACTGTCTGTGACATCCTTACAGTCTTTTGCTCAAAGGAAATTTATAAACTAGCTGTGGCAGAAAGTATTCAGTGATTTTTTTTTAATGTATGTATTTCATATATATGCAGGTACTTAGGCACACATTATATGTAAAAATGCTAAAGCATAATGTATGTATAGAATTATATATATATTTATAGACACAGACTCCTATAAGGTTTTTTCAGTCTCATTTTATTAATAGATGGATGTGGGAGATGTCTCAGCTAATCAGAGCCAGTGTTTAAAATTCACAGAGAAAAAATTGCCAAAATTAATTGTTAGATGATTTCTGATAGCATACTAATGACAAAAAAAGACACTCTGGCCAAAGACATTTCACACATTGTACAAGTGGGAATTGCAGAAATTAGTCAGTTCACTACTGTGAAAATACTAATTCCTTGAGCACTATAGAGAATTTGCTCTTTGTGATCTTATACTTATGCAGGTCGCCAGCTTCTTTTAAAAGCCATAAACAGAGTGTGGACAGAGCTGATCCACAGTAAAAAACAGGTTTTGGAAGAAGTTTTCAAAGTGACGCTGCCTGTCAATGATCGTGGCCAAGTGGATATAACTGTTGCCAGACCTTTCATTGAGGAAGCGAGTTTAAAGTGTTGGCAAAATCATTTGGGTAAGACTGAGGACTTGTCTGTACTGAATGGTAGATTTCCTCAGAGTAAACCATAAGCACTGAGTGTTTTAATATAGGCTTAATTTTTTTGTAACTGTAAATGCTCTATAATCTGTCACTAACACAGAATGCTTCAGAAACTGGACCATATATAGGATATTCTTACACTCCTGTGCACAGGGCCCTGTGTTTGTGAGTCAGCAAATAGCGTATTGTGGATTGCAGTAGTGGAGGCATTGAGCTCCTCCCCATGAACCATTAGATTGAAGTGACGTCTGTTACTATTCCCAGGATTGGATGTGCCAGGCAGGGAGGGGGACCCTCTTGAGCATGTCTGCATGCAGCCTGCAAACTCTTGGTTTGGTGATGAGATTGGAAATGGGTGACTGAGCAGTTCTTCTCTAGCAGCAGTGATGCTATGACTGCTTCTTGGGTGGGCAATCTGTTCAGCACAGGAAGCAGTTTTGCAGGAAAAGGATCTGGGAATCCTGGTGGACAAGTTAAACACAAGCTAGCTCTGCATCCATGTAATAAAGATCAGCTGATGCTCAACTGAGCAAGAGTTTAGACATCAGAAGTTAAGATTCCATAGATGTGACTCATTTGCTGATTTCACAGTTCTGAAGTAATTGAGGTTAACCTGGATGTACAGAAAACATATTTGGAAACCTGGAATACTTGTTTTTGCAGTCTCTGTATTTCTAGATGTGCTGTGTTCCTGACTGATGTTTGCTCAGGTTTCCAGTATCTCCCTGATGGTCAATTTGTAGAAATGGTTTGAGTAGAGCTATACCTTTTTTGAAGCAGCAGAAAAGGTCATTCTGTTTAAAAAACCAAGTATAATGGGGAAGGGGTGAGGGGGTGGGGGGGGAGGGACCTGAAAAGTTCTCCCAACGCTTTGTTTTTCAGCTCATGAGAAAAAATGCATCAGTAGAGGAGAGGCTTTGGTTCCAACCACACAGTCCAAACTTTCACGAGTCAGCAGTGGATTTGGTCTCTCTAAACTGACTGGTTCCAGGAGAAACCGCAAGGAGAGTGGGCTGAGTAAACACAACCTCTCTACACAGGTAATTTCTGTCAAGTAATAACATGCAGTCTAAAATCCAGCAATGTATGTTCAGGGTTTGTGGTAAATATCCCAACGTATGGAATCTTGCAGAGTGTGAAGTATTATCTGGTACTTGATTTTCTTTTCCTTTTTTGACTATCCAGACTGGGCATCTTGCTTCTGTGTGTCCTGATTTAGTAGGTCCATCTGCGTATCTATAGCATTAAGCCAAGAGTTAAGTCCTTTGTTGTTGGTGAGACTGCTCAGCTGCCTCTGGTTCATGACTGTGGTAGTCTGGGTCTTAAGTTCAGTTTGCAATACTGCACTGAAATGGAAACTGTGAGACAGATGTTTGTCCTTTTTTCCATCCTGCCCTCAAGATGGAAAGAGGGGTTCAAAAGTTTTGTGGGAAAATGTTGCTAGTTCTGTTTCTGAGATGAAAACTAGTCGGTGGCTTTGATAAAACAATAAATGCTCAATGCTCGCAGTCCTTTTCCTGGTTGGCAGGCATACTCTGAAGGGGAAAGGGAAGAACCTCAGAAATTGAGCTGACAGGAACTGTTCCTGGTTTTATCAGTAGAGGAAGCAGTAAGTGAAAACAGAGATACTGCGGGACAAAGTGAGAAGGGATGGGTGTCTTGAGGATTTCCAGCAAACTAGGCAGCATCCACAAAATATTGCTTAAAAGGAAGAAAGGTAAAAGCAGTATTTGTCAATGCCAGTCTTTGGCTGTTTGGGAATGTTCCGAATGTTTATTTTAAGAAACTATTCTTTGTGGGCAAGTTTAGCAAGGTGATGTATTCATAGACTTTTCATTCAAACAAACTCTTGTTTATAAAGTGTCATTCTGTCTGTTGTCTTCTTTTTGTCTTAGGAAATTTCCCAGTGGATGTTTACCCACATTGCAGTGGTTCGGGACCTGGTTGATATGCAGTATAAAGAATACCAGGAGGTATGAATGGCTTGCAGGACTAATTACCTGACAATGATACTTTGGCCTTTTAGGTTACACCAATGCCATTTCTCAGTATGAGGCTGGTGAAATACTGGGTTCTTATAGATGCAATGCTTGAATATTTACTTACAGTTGTTATTTTTAAGGTGCTTTTACATGCAATCAAATAAACAAATGAGGAGACTAATTTTGATCTGGTTGTAGATGAAAACTAATGTAGCAATATTACATGTTAAATTGGAATTCTTTGCAAGAAGCTTAAATTCCTTAGAAGTGTAAAAAATACCAAAGCAGGGAACAAAAAGAGAGAGATTGGACAAACACTGTCTTTCTCAAGCATTGTAGAAAAACTAAGAGGAAATGTGGAGAAACATTGTATCCAAATGCTACTTTTACAGTAACACAAAGGAAATTTTATGATATCATGCAGTGTTAGAAAGTGGCCCGTCTGTGCCTTCCAGAATGAAATTGTTCCAGCCTGTGGTGTCTGCCAAACATTCCCAAAGACATTTGGTTCAAACTGGTTGCTGAGCTAGGTGCTATAAATCTTTAGAAATAACTTCTGTGAGAAGCAGGTTATTCAAAGCAATTTGTTAAAGAAAAAAACCAACCACCAAACTTTGCTTAATTAAACTTCTCTATCCCGTGCAAATATGGACAGGAAGGCCTCCAAAACAATTTTTGGGTTCATTCTTAAAATCCTTTTTCAAATTCAGTGCATTTACAAATGTCTTTGTGTTCAGCGTCAGCAGAATGCACTGAAATACGTGACAGAGGAGTGGTCTCAAATTGAGTATGAGTTACTGCGAGAGCGAGGTCTGTGGGGTCCCCCCATCGGCTCCCATCTGGACAAGTGGATGCTGGAGATGACTGAGGGTCCCTGCAGAATGAGGAAAAAGATGGTGCGGAATGACATGTTTTATACTCAGTATCCCTACATGCCTGAGGCTGAGCAGGAAACAAACTTGCTGGTAAGTATTCAGGAGTTTGGGATGGGTGATTATACACCCTGTTGCAAAATCCTTTTTTTTTTTATAGTTTTTTCTTGAGAAATGTATTTTACTGTGTTGATATGACCTGGTACTCTGTCTGTATGTCCTAAATAGTTGGTAAAGTCCAGTTGTTCCTCATGGTATATTTAGGGAAGGGACTGAATCTCTTGGCTCAAAACCAAGCAAACTTGAAGAGATTGCAACATAAGGTGAGGTGTGCTAAGTGATTCTGCCAGTGAATAGCACAGGCATCTTCACAAGCCTCCAGAGGCTGAAAGTACTAAGCAAGATTTCAGCCTAGGTTCTTGGCCTTATCTAGATAATGTGGAAAACAGTGATGTGAAAAAAAAATGATGAAAGGAAAAAGGCTACAGGCCTTGGTTTGGGTGCACTTGTGAAATGTGCTTTTGTCAATCCATGAAGATGAAGGTGGCTGTGTAGCAGAAACGTGTGTGGCCTTTGAAAGCTTAACAGTTAGTTCCTGTTAATTTTGGAACATGATTTTTAAGAAATGAAACAGTCTTTAATGTGTTTTTTTTAGGCGTGCGTGTACACATTCAGAATTTTTTTCCCTCAAATTAAGCCTGAGTGTCAAAGTACTTTAAAAAAGCAGAGAAAACATGGCGGTCAGTCAATTTTCTATTAGATACTTCTGCCTGCTTGTGGTCTGACACACAGTAGGTGTAGTGACAGTCTAATTCACATGAAGTAGAGAACATGCCATCATACATTCTTCTCAAAAGTGTTCTTTCTCTGATGCTTATGTAATTGACACCCTCTTTCCAGTCTGACTTCTCAAGCAGACTTCCTGAGACATCTGATGATACCATTCCTCAAAAGGTAAAGAAACAAGTACACTGACCAAAAAAATGTAAAATAAATATGACTTCTCCTCCTCCTGCATGTTAGGCAGTCTTAACAAGGCTTCTGTGTTTGGCTTTCAACTTGCTCTTTCAGTAAATAATTCCAGGCCTAAGGGTTTTTTCAGCAATCACATTAGAAGACATTACTGTGCTGTCCTCAACCTTCACCTAATAAAACTTTCTGTAGACCTTCCCTTCTTTGCTGCACACTAACAGGCTGTGCTGGGCTCTGCTACCACTGTTCTCACTGTGTGGAGTGTTGTGGCTTTGGGACCTGAACTAATGGTCAGTGGAACACATTTAGTAATGGGCAACACAATCACTTGAAAGCACTTACTGGGAACGTTTTTCCTTCTAAGAGAGGCTCTGGGGAGCGTTTTTTCTCCTCTGGCTGTAATAGGCTGTAAAAGGCCAACTTTTGTTAAAGCCCATCTTAGTTTTGTCTTAGCTAACTCTTCTCAGTTTTGCTATTAATAAAATACACACATTTGCTTAAAAAGTATGAATCCTGTCTTGAAAACAACAGACATGCTTGCAAGTGGCTTCTCTGCAAGCGTTTCAGTATTATGCTCTTTTCTGTTAGAGTCACAGTCTTGCCCATCACCAAGTACAGTGTGTAATGTGCATTCACTCATTTTGAATTACCTTCAACAATAAACTAATTCGTATAAATGCAAGTAATTCTATTATACAGAATACCTAATATAAATAGTTACTGTTTTCCTTTCTTCACCTTAGCAGTGCTATTAAGGATTTCTCTTTATCGGTTATACATAAGTTGTTTCCACAGATGTTTTAAGCATTGCTTAAGTGGCATTTTTGTGCTGATAAGGAGTGAAGGCTTGGTTAAACATAAGTGAGCAAATTAATTTACAGTGCCTTGAATTTCTGATTTTTGGGGGCAGCCAATTTGACCTAAATAATAAATTTCTATGTTGCTGATCTTTATCATCCCAAGCATCAACTTGTAATAAAGCTAGTTTGACTTCTGTTCTGACTGTTGCTTCCTTAATTAAGTTAGGAACATAAGAATTAGCCTGTGATGGGAGTTGGGACAGACAAAGAGGAAGGAAACACCACACACACAAAAAAAAAACCCAAACCAAAACAACAAACCCTCAACAAAGCAAAAACTCCCCCACCAAAAAAAAAAAGACCAAAAACACCACCCAAAGATACAGACAGTGCTCAAAGAATTACTTCAAGTAAATGCATATTCTCATGCCAGTTTCCTACCCATAAGTCATCAGAATCTGTACTAAGAAAAGAAGCAACTGAATTAATGAAGAATTTTTGCGTCTTAAAGCCTATCCTTGGGTGCTTTTAGTTTATACTAGTTTCCACATCGCTGTATCTTCTTGAGGCAATTTTTTATTCAAATTACTGCCTAACAAAGAAGTCAGCTGGCTAACAGATAAGCTGCTGCGTATGTTGGTAGGGAGTTAAAAAGATGCTGAAATAACCTTCTGAGCAATCAGTCTTAAGCACAAGAATCCCAGCCTTTTACAACAGTTCATATTGGCTACACTTACTCCTCATGTTGTAGTTTTACCTGCAGGCTTTTCTGCAACCCCATTATTGCTTGAGTTGCTCAATAGCTCCTTGCAAATTAGCCAGCAGATCAGATCTCCTGAAGAGTCTCTGTTTCTGTTTGTGTTGGTGTATGAGCACGCATAAAACACTTCATGGGCATGCACTGTGCTGCACACCCTGTTCCTGAAACACCTTCACTGAGCAACTGAGTGAGGAGTTGACTGACCAAGCAATTTGTTCCATTATTTCCAAGAAACCTGCTCGCTACCGGAGAGCCATCAGTTATGACAGCAAGGAGTACTACATGCGCCTGGCTTCTGGAAACCCCGCAGTCTTCCAGGATGCCATAGAAGAGAACACAGTGGGTGAAACAACTCAGCAGGAGCCAGAGCATGGGGAGGACACTATTGCAAGAGTCAAAGGTTAGATTGTTTGGTTTGTCATCTTCTCATGCATTTGCATTAAGATGAGCATAAGTACTGTAGGACTCTTGTTTTTCTCTCTTAACATTGGGTCAGTAATTTGAAAGATTACAGGTTTTGCGAACCTAATTTTTTATGTCTCAGCGTTTTGTTTTTCTGTCTCTGTTCTTTCCCAGGCCTAGTGAAGCCTCCCCTGAAACGATCTCGCTCTGCTCCTGATGGAGGAGATGATGAGAACCAGGACCAGTCACAGGATCAAATTGTTGAAGGGAGTTCAATTGATGAAGAGGAGAAGACTGACAATACAACTTTGCTTCGACTTCTTGAAGAAGGAGAGAAGGTACTGTGTACTTCAAACCTACTAAGAACTTATTGCTTTGGAATTTCTGCATTATGTATCACAAGCATGAATAAATGTCCTATACATCTTCCTTGATCTGTATATTTCATCAGCTTCTTCCTTGAAATGTGTGCTTTGTGTGCCTGACCCTAAAAACAGTGTACTGGGAACTTTTTTTTTTTTTTTTTTTTGGTGCCCTTTTTACCTTCTACTTGCAAGGGAAAAATTCACCTGTCCTGAAATGACAGCTATGAGCTATCCCCTCTTGGTTTATTGTCCTGTCAACTTAATGAGTCAGGACAGAAAATATACATTTAAAATATAAATACTGAACTTGGCACACTTTTTCTAATTAATCGTTGCCTTCATTAGCATGGAAAACCTTGATAAGTAGTATTTTAGCCCCAAGATCAGTGTTGATTTTCCATGCTGTGTAATTGGTATTTCAGACTTTGTCCATCTGAAGTATATCAGTAAATAGCGTTGTGATCATGGTTGAGTAGGCTACAGGTTCTAAAACATGTTCAGGCAGAGTAGTGCAAGTGGATAAACTGGTAAATAGATATTTATATCATACCAATGAGGCTTTATCCAACTTCGTCCCCAATTGCCAGTCACTGGCATTAGGTCTGATTAAAGGAGAGAATGACAGGATTTTTGCTGTATGTACAAGTGATAAAGCAGTGTCTGGGACTTGTTCTAACAAGGCAGTGGTTTGAGCCTGTGCTCCTTAACCTGCTTTCCCTAAGCATCTGCTTTTCCTCACAGATCCAGCACATGTACCGCTGTGCTCGGGTTCAGGGCCTTGACACCAGCGAGGGGCTGCTTCTCTTTGGTAAAGAACACTTCTATGTCATTGATGGGTTCACCATGACAGCCACCAGGGAAATACGGGACATTGAGACACTGCCTCCAAAGTGAGTACATTAATAGAGAGTTTCCTTGATTCTTAGAAGCTGAAGAAGTATTTAATGAGATGTTTGAAGAGTCAGTTCCAAGATAATGTAAGAATGCAGAAAGACCTCAGGTGCAGTTCCTTCTGTGCTTACAAATTGCTTGGTAGTAATGTATATTGTGAAAATCAGCTGTTTCTGTAACTGAACTCTCATATGAATTAAGAGGATAATTCTTTTCATTTCTCTTGTTTTTAATCACTTCTTTCTTGCCTGTTTATATTCCTTTACAGAATGCATGAGCCAATCATACCTAGGGGAGCAAGGCAAGGTCCAAGTCAACTCAAAAGAACTTGCAGCATTTTTGCATATGAAGATATCAAGGAAGTGCACAAAAGGAGATACCTTTTGCAGGTAACTTGGACACCCTATTTGCATAGGGGAGGGAAATTTGGAGTGTTTTGATGATGTCGTTTTTAAAAATTAAAATCAATACATAACTGATGAATATTTGGGAAGTGAAGCTCTTTGCTGTGTTGAAATTGAAGCATTTAGGTTGGGCATCCTTGATGGAACATTTGGCTTACCCTGGTTTAGTTTATTGAGTGTGTTAGTGTTCTAGGGTGATTTTATGTTATGTATTTTATGCTATGTATTCCATATCATCCACATACTCAGAAATGAGTTCTGTCCCCTTTAACTGAGCCAGAGAAGCAGTGGCGCGCAGTTTGTGAATGTCTGTGTCCAAAAATAAAACATTTGGTTGCACTAAACAAAGTCTGCTTCACCATAATTTGGTTTCACATGTAGCATGACTAAACTGCTCTGTGCCTGACCTTCAGAGGTGACAAGAAAATAAATTAGTGTTGACATGGGTTTCTCCTCTTTGTTTTCAGCCAATTGCAATTGAAGTGTTCTCAGGAGATGGACGGAACTATCTTCTAGCTTTCCAGAAAGGAGTTAGAAACAAAGTTTATCAAAGGTATTGTAAAATAAGTTAGAACATTTAACATGAATGTTTGTAAGTACCTATGTGGAGGCTCTTTTGGTGCCTGGTAACACCTTAGTGCTGCAGGAAAGAGTCACTAGAAGGCACTATGTGTCTTCAGTGAGAAGAGGCTCCTGCGACTTTGTTGGACATGTTGCTGAGCTCAAAAGGAAGTCTGTAACTGCACTAAATGCGTGTTGCTTCTCAGGAGATGACACTCCAAGGACAGAAACACTGAGCATAATCTTTTAACTGTTGCTGCAGGTTTTTGGCTGTGGTGCCATCTTTGACTGACAGCTCGGAGTCAGTGTCCGGGCAGAGACCAAACACCAGCGTAGAGCAAGGGTAGGTGGTTCTGTTTCTCCCAGCCTCTGTGGCTCATCAGCTTCCAATGAATGATGCTTGCATTAATGTTAGGATTGTCTGGAGAGTATCACAATTAACATTATCAGTATACAGATACATTCTGAAAGGAATTGGAGTGTTGAAGCCATCAGATTTATCCAAGTTGTTTAAAATATTTTACTCATCAGCTGCCACTTGCACTGACTTGCATAACTAACACGCATAGTTTTTAGTGTTTGTTTAGAATTTTAAAAAAAGGTACTGCTAAAGCAAAAAGGAACAGGGACATGTTTTTCTAATTGTTGCAATTGTTTACAACTTTTAAGCTTGAAATTTTGGGTTGTCTTGTGAAGCTATAACCCAGCTCTTACTGCAAAGTCAAAAAATGCATTTTCTTCTTCCCACTAGGTCTGGCTTGCTTAGCACGTTAGTGGGAGAAAAATCTGTTACTCAGAGATGGGAAGTAAGTATGAGAATTTTGAGGTATTTTTTGTATTAAATTCTACATTTTGTAATGATACATAAATAATCAGTACACATAAGTTGCATCCTCTTACTCTAACGGGTGGAACATACTGTTATAGAACATATATCTCAGCATTTAATTTGTGGTATTTCATTATATCATCAAATAGGAAATGGTTCTACTGTTGAAAATTCAGGGGGAGGGCTGTAGTAAAAGTAGAGTGAGCATTGCAATACTGAAGTAAGTTTTGTAATTTTGGGGAGGGCTGAACACTGACAGTCTGACAGGTAGACATATGAATGTTGTAAAGTGAAAACTTTACTGTGCTGTTCTCTGTCTTCCTTAAGAGAGGAGAAATCAGTAACTTCCAGTACCTGATGCACTTAAACACTCTGGCCGGCAGATCCTATAACGACCTTATGCAGTACCCTGTTTTTCCCTGGATCCTTGCAGACTATGACTCAGAGGTAAACAAAATACCTTGTCAGCCTTGTCAGTAATCTTTTGTAAGCTGGAAGTTTCTATTTTGTTCCTTCCATTTCTCAGCAGGGAGGGTATTAGAGTCTTGGCTGTCCCATGGAGGCAGGTCCTTGCCTGTGCTCGTTTTGCAGATGTTACTGGTCTGTGCACAGGTGAGGGCTGGGATCCAGGGAGATGTTTGCACCTCTACACTGCAGCAGTTCCTGTAAATGTCTGCATTAGCTTTAAACTGAATATCCTGAAGTAGGCTAAGCCCACAGAGAAAGTATCCTTGTCCAGAAGGCTGTGATAGGGGCTACTATGAAATCTGGCCCCACAGTGAAAGAATTTGCTTTTGAAAAGGTGAAACATCCTTTAAATGCTTTTGTGGATAGACATTGCCACCAACCAGACCATTATATAAAATATTGTTAGGGTGCTTGTTGAATATTCATGAAAAAATTTGGAGCAGGATGTGAGGAACAGGGCAAAAGTTATCCAAAACTCAGATGCGATTTAAAATAAACAGTCTGTTGGAACAGACTGAAGGACTGTTTTAGGCATATCCAACATTGCACTTGCTGTGTGTGTAGAAAGCAGGGATAACAGCTTTAGGAAATAGGTGGTGTTAACTGTGGTAATCAGCAGTGTTGAAAGGATTTGGTTTGGTTTTATAAAATTGTTGTCTTATTTTTAAAGGAACTGGATCTTACAAATCCCAAAACATTCAGAAACCTGGCCAAGCCTATGGGAGCTCAAACAGAGGACAGGTTAGCCCAGTACAAGAAGCGATACAAGGATTGGGAAGATCCCAATGGTAAGTAATGATCCATACTGCAGGAGGAGCAGAGGGACATGTGCCTGTCATCATGGGAGGGACTCACGGATTTTTATATTGTGGGTAAAGAGGTCTGGATATGGATGTGGAGAACTCTGCCATGTTTTTAGTGACTGTCCAACAAAGACTAAATTAGAACAAACTTGGCTTTCTTTCTGTGCTGTTTGTTTTAAATCCAAGTGATAGCTTTGTTTATGTGTAAAAACAAAGACAGAACAGTTGCACATGTAGATGAGTTTAACAATGTCTAAAGATTGGAATGGGCAGGCATGTGAAGCACACAACCAGCTGTGTCTACGAATACAGTTTGAATGCAGCTGCATGAAAATAAGTAGTACAAAGAATGCAAATACTTCTGCATTAGCAGTATGCTAGCTTTTTCATTTCTAATCTTAAAGCATGTTTTTTGGCTAAGGAAACAGCAGCTGCTTAGCTAAAAACCTCAGAATGAGATGCAATTAAGTTACCTATCCATTATTTTAGGTCTTCCTTATATATTGAAAATAAAACTTTTGTGCTTGGCAAGACAAGTTTTCTTGTGTGCTTTTATCAAAGACAGAGGCTTATTTAACTACTGCAGTGCTGTTCTGTGTCAAACAACAGTAGGTGGCAAAGACATACTTTTCTAGAAATGAGTCAATATTTTCTAAGTGTGCTTATGCAGACTTTTTGCCAGGAAATAAGAAAGTAAAAGCTGTACAAAATCTGTAGGCAACAGTTCTGATACATATTTCTGCCCAAGACTTTAAATCCACAGTAAATAATAAGACCAAAAATAAAAAAATATCTTTTTAATGTTTCTTCAGCAGAAATCACCATAGCTGCGCTGCAACATTTCAAGTAGTTAAAATAAAAAATGAGTAACCATGCAGTACTGCTCTGCAGAACTCTGTTGAATTAGGGCTACTGCACTGCAGCCAAAACCCAAATGACAAAATATAAAGTTTTCAGACTTCTGAGAATGAAAATTACAAATTCCAATTTTGAATGTGTGCAAGGCCACAGAGTAATTAAAATACAGTGTTAAATTTTTTTCCATTAGTACTGATTCTGTCACCTAACTACTTTATTTCTCCTATGTTTATGATTTTTAATCTGCAGGGGAAACCCCAGCTTATCACTATGGGACCCACTATTCCTCAGCCATGATCGTGGCTTCTTATCTTGTCCGGATGGAGCCTTTTACTCAGATTTTCTTACGGTTACAGGTAAAAATTACATCACCTCTTCATGTTTCTTGCCTGCAGTGTGTTTCAGACATCACTGAGAAATATGATCAGTCAGCTTTGTTTTCATCAAATATCATAGAAGAAATACCTTTTAGCAGAATTCTTATTGCCTGGCAGGTTTTTGATATGTCTTTTTAAAAGATGTGATGGAATTTACTCGGTGTTTTTTTTGTATTTTGAACATTTTTCTGAGTATACGTGAAAAAGATTAACAGCAGACAAAAACCAAAACAAGTTTTATTGTGAAAAATATTTTGCTGTTTCTCTGAAAGAGACTAAACTTGAAATCAGACAGATGACTCGTCTCTTCAAGTTCTGTGTATTTGTATCTATGTTTGCTGTTATCACGTACCTGAAAGTAATGCAGCTGATTAGATCCATTGTGTTAGAGGAGGAAATGTGCTGTGTTCTAGTGTCTTCATGAGGCAGAGGATGTTCTGATGTGCCTTCCTGGCAAAGCCTGCTGTGCTGAGGGATGCTGTGATACTGACCTCTGCTCCTCTCTCTGCCCGGCAGGGTGGTCACTTCGACCTGGCTGACCGAATGTTCCACAGCGTGCGTGAGGCCTGGTACTCCGCCTCCAAGCACAACATGGCAGACGTGAAGGAGCTTATCCCAGAGTTCTTTTACCTCCCTGAGTTCCTGCTCAATTCCAACAATTTTGACCTAGGTAGGCAATAAGAGCTTGATAGCAGCACTGTGGGTGGGAGAACAGAGCCAGACAGACTTAAGATATTTTCTCAAGCAGTGAGTGTTCTTTTTAAGCAGTTAATACAAAGTGTATTCTGAGAAGAACTAGTCCCTGAAAGGATTTTTGTTTGAAGGGGTGTGTTATTGCGAATTTTTGATTTTTTTACCAGTTCAAAATGCACAGATAATCATATTTTACTTGGAGTTTCTCTACTTTGTGTTTTTCTCCATGTAACCTGTTCCATAATGGTGCTCACCATCTTTGTTGCTTATTTTTTAAGCTTCACAAAATGTTTTACAATCTTCGCTTTTAGAACTTCATTTGAAAATATTCCTAAAGGTTTTTTGAATTGTCAACTTTTGTGACAGTGATTATTCAACAGGAGTCATGTAGGAGACCTGTTGTCTGTAGGAGATGCATGTTACTTATCATATGTCACTCTTAACAGTGGCATTAAGCTCTTATATTCTGAGCCCTGTGCTGTGAATCTAATAGCAATAATAAAGATTAATCAAGTCATAGGTTTTAATGGCCTCAAAGCCTGTATTCAAAATCCAGTCTCTGTTGTAAGAGATTGGAAGCACAGCCTTACAAAAAAAAGAAAAACAAAACCCTAAGAACAACCTGAAAAACCTCTCCCAGGTATATTTTACATGGAAGAATATCGTCATTACTGAAAAAATGTTGAGTTCATGTCCGTTTATCTATGTATCTGATAATTTTAGACTGTAGCCATTGGAAATTCTTCACTGAGCATCTGGAACAACAGTAGAAAAGGGTATTTTTTAGAAACAATTGTCAAACATGGTGGTACCTTTGAATGAAATAATTTGTAGCAATCCTGCTCCCCTTCCTCCCAGGTGAAAATAAAGAAAGAAAGATTCGAAGTCTGGTGATGCAAGCAATGTTTCTGTTGGAGCATTGCACTTATTTTTTGTGTGATCCTGTAAATTTGGAAATTTCTTGGTGTTTCTCTGAGTTAATAGAAAGTGTGGAATTGTCTCGTGACAACAAGTGACAGAACAAGAATATAACTAAGGAGTCCTACCAAATACATTTTTGGTAATCACTACATGTCACCATTTAATGTTCAGAGTGAGAAGGGGGCTGTCCAGGACAGATGAATGTGTTGTGCCCAGGCCATGAGGAATCACCAGTATCCTTGGGCATGGAGCTTATGGGGGATGCCAGTTAGCTCTGCACTCTTAGGAAATGAGTATTTTGCTGCACATCACAGGAGTACAGGCTATTCTCAGGAGTCGAACAACAATTTCATTCTATGATACAATGCTATCATCCTCTTCAGAAGCCTTAGCAAGAAATATTTGGATTCCTTCTCCTGAAAGCAAACTTACCTGTACAACTGAGGCAGAATTTTTCATGTTTTATTGCCTGATATTTAAAACCGTCATAGTATTTTAAAGAAAAGACTGAAATGGCATCCTTTATAGAGACAAGATACTAGAATTTGATTTTTTTTCCTTTTTTAGTTTCACTTCTTTTTCTGCTTTGCTGTTGCAGTTCAGTTTCAGTGTTTCTCTCCAAATTTTTTCCTTCTTTTTGTTTTTTATTAGGTTGCAAACAAAATGGCACTAAACTTGGTGATGTAATACTCCCTCCATGGGCAAAAGGAGATCCTCGTGAGTTTATCAGAGTCCATCGGGAGGTAATTTGAATTTTAGTGACAGTAGAAAATGTCTGTTAGGACTTTCCACTGCACATTAATCTAAGTTCAATTTGTGCAGTCACAGGCCAGTCTGTGAGTTCAGGGTTGGTGTCTGATTGTTGCCAAGGTCTGTAGAAGTTTCCTCCTCTTCCTTTTTGGCTACAGAGTACTTTGAGGCAAAACTTGCTTCAATGAAAAGCTTTATCAAAATGTAACAAAAATATGTCAAAATACGTTCTGCATTTTTCCTCCTGTAAGGTGTAGTAAACTTGACCAGTGAGCAATTTGTCTAGTTTTAATGCATGCCTTTTGAATTTCAGGCTCTGGAATGTGACTTTGTGAGTGCTCACCTGCATGAGTGGATTGACTTGATCTTTGGCTATAAACAGCAAGGTCCTGCTGCAGTAGAAGCTGTAAATGTCTTTCACCATCTCTTCTATGAGGGACAAGTGGATATATATAACATTAATGATCCATTAAAAGAGACAGCTACCATAGGATTTATTAACAACTTTGGACAGATACCAAAGCAGGTATACCTTTTGTAGAATTCTTACTTTCCAGTTAACACTCAAATTTAAATGTATTAATATAAAATAGGAAGGTGTTTTAGGAGTGAAACTTCTTGAAAGTGTTTGTCCATAAATACTCTTCCAGTGACATGAAATCATTTATGTTTCCATCATAAATGACACAAAGATCAACTTAGGGTTTTACTTGTGAGATTAGAAATGTCTTTTTTACCCCCTTACATCCTTGAAATAAAGGCACAGTGAATTATGGCTCAACTCTAAAACTCAGCATAAAAAAAAGAGAAGTATGTTCTTGCCACAGAGTCATAGGGCAGGAGTGAAAGTGCGACTTCAAAGTAATGCCTAGTGCTAAGGTATTTGAAGTTACCCTGTAATACAATAATTTCTATTATAACTTATGCTCCTTTTTTTTACCCCAGTCTCTTGGGTAATTCACTCTTGTAGAACAGCTGTAGTTAATCAGCTATAAAGATCCACATTTGGTGCAGCTTTAAAGTTTGTATTCTCCTCAAGAGATTACATTAAACAACTCAATGTAATATTAAATCTGGGGATTCATGTTTGGGGGGTCTCAGTGTTGATTGTTTTGTTTTGGATTTTTTTACTGGGCATTTCTTTAGAGTCTTTCTGCTATCCAGTGAAAATCTTAAATATCATTGGTGAATATTTCCAACCCTAGATCTGGTGGAAGCCACAGATACCTTCAGCATTTCACTGGAAACTCAAGCCATGTGTTGGAAACTCTAAACTCACCTCTCAGCACATGTTTCAGGGCAGCCACGGTGTATTTCCTGTGGCAACCCACTTAGAGCTGTCTGTCTCTCTTGGAAGGAAGGCTAAGAACTGCTCATCTGTCTTTTGTGGCTTTTCTCCTTTCCCTTCCTTGGTCTCTCTCAATAATCCAATTATGTAGTGGGCTGTAGGGTTTTCTCCTCTTATGTAATAACCAGTCCCTGGGTTATGATGATAATCCGACATGGCCCAGCTAAAGCCAGATGGACAGACAGGAACTGGGGCAGAGGGCAGGGCAGTAGAAGAGCACTGCGACTGAGTCCAGAGCTCTGCCTGAATTTTCAGATGCCTGTTAGGTAGAAACCTGTGGTGAGATCGACCAGGAATTGCATGATGCTTTGCTTGAGGAAATAGACTGCAATAAACTTGGAAAACTCAAAACTTCCTTAAGGCATTGTTGGTGGTGACTGCTCTTGGAGCACATTTTTATGTAACTGTAAAGTTTTGTTGTTCCCCTCTGTGACTTCCCATGGGGGATCCAGGGCAGGCTCTCTCAGTGATATGGCTGCTGTGCATTTTTTCACTCCTTTCCTGCATGATGTAACATGCATCTTCTTTATCCCATCTCTTGCACTAGAAATGTGCCTGGCAGTTCAGGTTTGTATTTTAAAAAGTTGTGATGCAAAACATTGCAGAGCTGGTGCTGTGTTTGAAGAGGGCTCTCACAGAGTCCGTGAGGGTCCCAAGATGCCACAGCCTGAGGGGGCAGAGCAGCTGCACTCCTGGTTGGTTTTCATATGGTGTGTTGAAGCTTTTTGAAATGTTCACCATGAGTTATTAGTAAATAGTGACAGCAGTAAAGTAACATTTGCTGACCTGCAGAATATTTAGAAGGTATATTGGGCGTATTTATGATCTTTTAAAGCTTGTACCCTTGTAAACCTGTAATTTTTGATGATCATTAGTTTCTTGATGAATTTCAGCTCTTCAAAAAACCCCACCCACCAAAGCGTGTTAGAACCCGTCAGAATGGAGAGGCTGTGGGAACCTCTGTGCCCCCTGGTTCCACAAGTGACAAAATCTTTTTCCATCATTTGGACAACCTGCGGCCATCTCTTGCCCCAGTGAAAGGTAAACTTTAAACCCACAGTAGTTCTGGCTGTTTCTTTGCCCAAGCGTTCAGACTTTCGGCAAAATAGGACTTTTCCATCTTTTGCTAAGTTCTGATATTCTCTCTGCCCATCATTTTGTGAGAGAGAGAAATTCAAAATATCCTAATATGCTGTAAGATGATGTTCTTAGAAGCCTTGAAGGTACTTGGGAAACACCATAGCTGCACCAGTTTAATATGACATTTTTCACATAGAGGGATAAAATGGAGCCCAAGCACCTCTTTATAGGTTTGAATTTAACAAACAACATTCAGGGCACATTACTTCTGGGCCTGTGAGAGCCTAAGTTTTTGTGATTTTCATGGCAAAAGGATTATTCATCACAGTGCCAAGAAATACTGAGGAATGTTGGCAGGAAAGGGTGGTGTTGGTAGCTGCACTGAGACAAAAGAAAGTGGGTTTTGACTTCATATCTGATGTTAGACTGAACAAAACTTAATTGTCTGTGTGAGGCAGGTAAATGCTATACAGGGATTTCTTTCCTAGCTGAGTAAAGAAATCTCTGGCTCCCTGCTGTCAAGAGAGAAGGACGTTCTATTACATGGGACATAGCAGGCCTTAGAGAGAAGACTAAGTCAGGAAATTAGAAAGCACTAATCTATATTTGGCTCTGCATTTGTTAGGAATGGAGCAAAAGTTGCCATCAGTGCAGCTGAAGCAAAGAATGTATAAATAGCCACTACAGAGACCTTACTTTGGCAGAGCAGCAGGTACTTAAAGGGATCAGATAGTATTTGTCTCTCCCAGCAATAAAACATAACCCCATCTTCTTTTTCAGAGCTCAAGGAGCCTGTGGGGCAGATTGTGTGTACTGATAAAGGCATTCTGGCAGTAGAACAGAACAAGGTTCTCATCCCACCCACCTGGAATAAAACGTTTGCTTGGGGCTATGCAGACCTCAGCTGCAGACTGGGTACCTATGAGTCAGACAAGGTTTGTAATCTGAAATTTGTTCCAGCAATTAGTACTCAATAGTGAAAAAAAATATAACAATGGAAATTTATTTCACATGTGAATGAAATAATCTTGTGCTGCATAAATTTAATTGTTCCCTCTCGAAAGTCTTCATCAGTATACTGGCAAAATAACAGTAACTAATAATAATTTTTTACCAGGTCTTAGTGACTTAATGACTGCAAGGTGGCAGCCAAGTTTTTATTTTTTATCCTACAAAGTACTAGTTCTGCAAGTAATTCTTTGTCTTCTGTTTTTAGGCGGTGATTGTTTATGAATGCTTGTCAGAATGGGGTCAGATTCTGTGTGCCATTTGCCCCAATCCCAAAGTCGTTATCACTGGAGGAACAAGCACAGCAGTGTGTGTGTGGGAAATGGGTGTCTCCAAAGAAAAAGCTAAAGCCCTCACACTGAAACAGGTAAAATACAATAAAACTGCCTTTCATGTAAATTAATGTTATAAGATCAAAGTAATTATGTAATGAATGTTGCTTACTTAGTGACCTTTGAAACCATGAGTCCAGCAGATCTCTGGAGAATGAAGTAATTGAGATACTGATCTGCATCAAAAGTGGGCAAAACACATCTTTAAAATTGCATTGTTTTTATGAATAGTGGATCATCAGGAGCTTTCTGGAGAGAAAGGGAATTTGGTAGTGATGTTAACAAAATTATACAGGTGTGTTTTGTGAAATTATCTGCTTTCTTGTAGTTTTACGTGTAACACCCCCATCTGAAAACTGTGTCAGGAAGGACAGTGAAAGGAGCCTGCCTTAAAGGTTAATTTTCCTCTTTTTAGAAAAAAAAATTACTTTAATTACAGCAACTTTTAATCTAAAACAAGCACCCATGCTTTAAAGTCAGCTGCAGCTAAGTGCAGAGTAAGTTTTGTGTGTTTATTTAAAAAAAACAAACCCAACAAATGCAACCAAAAAAACCCAAGCACAACTAAGTAAAAATATTTTAGCAGGTATGTATCATTGCATAGGTTGTAAAGTGTAACTGTTCCATTAGCATCTTAATAGCAGGACTCTTTTTTTAGAGGAAATCTTTCCCTCAAACTTATGAAAAGAAATTTAGGGAATTATTTAATAACTTCCCTTGTGCAATAGTCAACTGTCCAAAGCTGCATTTCCAAAGTGTTTTACTTTAAAACTGTACAAGATTAAAAAAAGACTTTATCTTAAATTTTGGGGCAGCATATTTGAAGGCCATTTACTGTATTCAGTGAGTGATTTTTAAGAGTAAGATGAAATAATCTGACTGTATTCCAGACTGCTTTTCCAATGGTTAGATTAAGCCTAAAATGTAAAAGCAGGGCCTAATATGTGTAGATGCTTGTAATTTTCTCATCCTTCCAATTGACTTTGCCTTTCTTGTCTCTTTTATCTTCTTAGTCATCAGCAGTTTCTGTAGGAGTCATTAACTTCTATTTTCAGAATGTAATTTCAGGTGCAGCCTGGAACATGTTCTGACCTTATAAACAAGCTACTGATGCAGAATACGGTTTTCTTCAGTGGAAGGATCTGTAACATTAGACCCTTGAATTTTGTCAGAGTACTTTTTAGATGGAAAAAAATTTATTGCTCTTACCATTTTCAATCATGGAAGTAGTTATCAACTGAAGACTTGTAAGGCAGCTGCGTCTTCTGATGGGATATTCTGGTTACATTATCTGAATCTATCAGGTAAGAGGGTTTAATGTGGAATTTTTGTGCTCTCTTCTGATTTCAGCTTTTGCTTCTGACTTGTGTTTTGCAGGCACTGCTGGGTCACACTGACACTGTCACGTGCTTAACGGCATCGCTGGCATATCACATAATTGTGAGTGGATCCCGGGATCGCACCTGCATCATCTGGGATCTGAATAAGCTCTCCTTCCTGACACAGCTCCGAGGTCACAGGGCTCCAATTTCAGCACTCTGTATAAATGAATTAACGGTGAGAGTCAAACTCCATCCACCAGGGTGCAGTGGGAACAGTACCAAGAGTTGGAAATCATTAAACCAAAGGAAGACAAACTAGGCTCTCCTGTTAATTTCGCAAAAGTTGTATAACTCATCTGAAAACTGATCAATTGGTTTAGGGAATAATTTGTGTCTTTTGTCCAGAGTGATATGTGGGTTTATTCCATGCAGAGTGACTTGAGCTCAAAAGAGGTTATTAACAGTGCTGGAAGCAGTATAGTTAGTGTGACATTCCAAGTGAGCTGCCAAACCTGCCACAGGAGCTAAGAAAAGCTTTTGATACATGACCTTGCTTGGCTTCTCTTGTCTTAAGCTGAATTGAAAGGAAACAGGAGATACCTTGGGTGAAGCTGCAGTGCCAGTTGTAGTGGAAATAGACATATCCTGAAAGCTTTTTTCCTGGTGATCCCGTGAGTTACAAGTCACCCTTTATCCAGCTCCAATGCATGGCCATCAGGGCTGGATGGACCCTGTTGAAACTATGTCTTGATCTGATTATTAGGTTCTTAGAAATACCTCTGCCCAAATTAAGGTACAAACGAGACCATTTGTCACTCAATAGTATGAGTTTTATTTGATAGTAGATATGAGAGAGAGAGAGAGAGAGAGAGAGAGAGAGAGATAAAAGGATAGTCAAAGAAGAAAAGCAATAGGTGGGGGGGACAGAGACAGAATAAGGAAGATATCACCACTCCATGGATCCCAACGCTGCTCCGTTGATCCTTTCCAGCCGGTGTTCTTGGTGGTGAAAGTCCCCCTGAAAAGCATAGAATGCCTTGGGTTAATATACCCTCCAGCCAGGTGGCATGTCCAGGCATGTCCCCCTGGGAGGGGGGATTTTGCCAGTGTCTCTTTGCAACAGGCTTTGGACCTGTTGCATCACATGCAGTCCTGTGGTGCAAGGCTTCTGGGGAGTGCCTGAGGGGGTTTTTGATGGTGCAGGACTCCCCTTCAGCTGCTTCTCACGTGAGTGTCCCATGGATGGGGCCTGTGGGGTTGGAGTTCCACAGCTGGGCCAGTTTGTTTAAGGGAGGATGGGTGTTCAGTGCCTCTGGCCAGAGGTTTATGCCATGCACTCAAAAACCTCCTCTTCCCCACCACACTCGATTGGGGCAGAGTTTGTAAGTCTGGCTTGTGTGAGCTTTGTTCTCCCCCCTCACCCCAAACTCAGTCAGGGACCATTGTCTCAGCAGAGCTGAGTGGATGCATACCTATCTCTCAGCCTGAGATGATTGAACAAAGGGTTTTCCCTTTATCTAATCTCAGTAGTTTGACTTACAGTCCAAAGTTCCAGTCTGCAGGGAGTCTCTGGTTGTTGTCTTTTGTAATACCAGTGTTTGAGGCATGAATTATTTTCAGTCTCTGACAAACTGTAGCAGATGTAGTGGTTGAAATCAAGACAAAACAGGGCTGTAATGCAAGGAGCGGGTAGCAAGTGTCACAGTTTATTAGCTTCTGGGGGTCTGGTTGTAGTGCTGTCAGTGCTTCAGACTGCAGCTCCTGTTTCCCCTCTGTACTAGTTTGGACTGTTCCCAACAAGGAAGCAAATGAAATTTAAAGTGACACATGTTTGTGAAAAAGAGCGGAGTCAACATGAGCAGTGTTTGGAAACTGAAAAGGGAAAGTACTGAAAATATGCTGTTGGATCGTTACGCTATGAAAAGTGGAGGAATTGGTCAACTCACTGTATGCTGTAAATAGAACAAATGAGTTGCTACTAAGACTAGGTTTCTAGGTACAGTATTTTTAAAAATGTGTATAATCCTAAAGATTGCTTTAGCTGGCCAGACACAGCTTGAATAGAACTTTGTGAAAAGTGTCAGCCTTGGAAACTTGGCTTATAAATGAACTTGGCTTATATTTATGCTGAAGAATACCTGTGACTTGTATTGAAATCTGTCTTTCAGGGAGATATTGTATCCTGTGCTGGCACTTACATCCATGTGTGGAGCATTAATGGCAGCCCCACTGCAAGTGTAAACACCTTCACTGGCCGAAGCCAGCAAATAATGTGTTGTTTTGTATCCGAGATGAATGAGTGGGACACCCAGAACGTCATTGTAACGGGGCATTCGGATGGGGTTGTCCGGGTAAGTACCAGGAGTCACTGCCTGGAAAATAAAGTTTATGCCTTGGTAGTAGTAGTATTTAGAGAAGTCATGCCTGTCCAACAGTGTCCTGGCCAGAACCAAAAGCAGTCCTGCTGTACGTGGGTGTTTCACCTGAACAATTCTTTCTCCTTTTTGATGCCCCCACTGGAATGTGGTAACCAGCAATAGTCAGCAGAGCATACATTTTCCTTCCTGCTCTGTTTTGGTCACTAGCTTTCATGCCTGGAGACTGTTGTTTTGGTTCACCATTTTTGTTTCACACACCTTGAGACAATTCATTTTTCTGCGTAGAAAGAAAAGAGAAACTTAGTGTCATCTCTGATCAGTACAAGTCTAATCCAACTTTTAGTACTTTTGTGTGCAGCCTTAACCAGAGTCTGCTGGTCAGACAGCTGTGTGGAGTGGATTCAGGCATGAACACAGATGTCCTGTTACAGTTTCTAGTCCCCAAAAGCAGGGTTTAGTATGGAGATGTGACCTGCTTTGCATGCTACCAGTGCAAATACACAGTTCTGCTAAGCCATTTTAACTGCACAAGTAGCTCAGAAAAAAGCCCAGAGTTCAGTAAGTGCCACTCTGCTTATCCCCTTTTCCTCCAGTTCTGGCGGATGGAGTTTTTGCAAGTACCAGAAACACCAGCTCCAGAGCCTGTGGAGATGCTGGAAATGCAAGAGGACTCTCAGGAAGCACAAATAGGTATGTCTCCTGACAAGTGTTCAGTATTTCCCTGCTATATCGGATCTTTGCTATAGGTAGGTGAAATTCTGGTTATACAGTGCAAGAATGGGTGATGGAGATTTTGTCTCAAAAGGCAGTGGACATCCAGTGGGTACAACAAACGGAGCATCTGAGTTCTTTGTTCACTACCTTGCTTAAGGTAGTTTCATACTGCTACGAGTAAGAAAAAATGTTGCCTATCCAGGCTTTTTTTTCTGCAAAGGTGAAACTTTTCTCTGCGTTTGTTTCTGCTGTTGGTACACCCCATTGGCTGTCCAAAAGCTAGGTATTTTCTTGTATGAAATGGAATTATAGCATAACAGCAGAGTTAAAAAAAATCTACTGACGGAAGACAAGCAATGATATATCCCTTTCTGCTGTTGGAAGATTTTGGTCTGTGCTTCATGATTGTTTCTTTTAGCCCTCTCATCTTCCTCTTGCCCTCTTCATAATGAAGATATGATCTGGATTTGGATCTGCATCTCATGATACTCATTAGTAATTATTATATAAATACAGTTTTTGGGTTTTTTCAGTGTCACTAGAAATAGAAATGTCTTTGGTAATGCTTTTTTGTATTAAAAAATGGTATTATTAACAAATCTGCATCATATTTTTCAGTCGGAGTTTCAGCATAGCTGACTGTGCTTACTTGTATAAGGTGTTGCCAACTTGAGTGTTTTTAAAGTTTTTGCTCTTTTTTCTATCATAGTCTACCTCAGAGGGACTGTTCTAGGAACTAGCTTCAGCTAAGGAGTGTTGTTCTCTGGCAACAGAAAAAAGTGTAAAAAAAGGTGCAAATAATAAGAATGGTGTGATTCCTGGCAGGAGCTGAGTCTCTGAAAAAGCTCTGAGATGCCTGTGTGCAGTGTCCCTCTCTCGTGCAGTGTTGGTACCCGTTGGGCTGCAGGCAGTGCAGCAGCAAAATATGGAAAAAGCTCAGGCCGTAACCAGCCTCACTAACAGCACCTTGCCCCCTGTTGTGCGAATCCAGGGCAGGAAGCCCACGAAGAGGACAGCAGTGACTCCGAGGCAGATGATCCGTGCATAGGGCAGGACACAAAACTGCAGGAGAGCCAGAGCCAAGCAAGCAGCACCAGTCACAGGCCTCAGTCATCATCAGCCAGAGCAGCAGCAGCATGGTCAGCAGACAGCGGCTCCGATGACTCCAGGCGTTGGTCGGACCAGCTCAGTTTGGATGAGAAAGATGGATTTATCTTTGTGAATTATTCGGAGGGACAAGCAAAAATGCATCCCCATGGTCAGGTTAATCACTCCCACCCCAGCTATGCTGAAGCACAGCATTACAGCAAGCTCAAACCAGGTAAAAGAAACCATGCACAGCCCTCAGTTTTATTCCTGAGTGAAATGCTATAGAAAAAGAGAAAAACTTGAATCTCTGGGGGAGATATTTTTCTTACTACAAAGTCACACATACTAGTGTGTTGGGGAGGAGGGAACAAAAATGATAATGAGCAAATTTGCTTTATCCCTTCCCACTTCCCTCTCCTTTGTAGGATACAGATGGGAGCGTCAGTTGGTGTTCAGAAGCAAACTAACTATGCACACAGCATTTGATCGCAAAGACAACGCACATCCAGCAGAAATCACTGCGCTCGGCATCTCCAAGTGAGTAGCTCGCACGTCAGGCCTTCAGACATTGTTGGATATTGTCAGCGAGCAGTGGTACCATTGTTCATAACACTGTTTTGTGGTGCTTCTGTTTGGGGCAGCCTTCTTCAAGGACTGAGATAAAAACACAAAATTAAGTGGAATTATTCAGCTGCTTTGGGTTACACAGAGTGTTTCAACTCCATTTCTCAGTCAGAGCAGGGTAATTGGGGCATTACTGACTGTGCCAGTACTTCAACATTTTACATTCTCTGACGTGTAAAATGGGTTATTGATGCCTGTGCGTTACAGTGCCAGTGTCGTTGCAGGAATAGTTTTGCTTTTCCTTGCAGGGATCACAGCAGGATCCTTATTGGGGATGGCCGGGGCAGGGTGTTCAGCTGGTCAGTGAGCGATCAGCCGGGCCGGTCTGCCGCCGACCACTGGGTGAAGGACGAGGGCGGCGACAGCTGCTCAGGCTGCACCGTGCGCTTCTCACTCACCGAGAGGAGGCACCACTGCAGGAACTGTGGACAGCTCTTCTGCCAGAAGTAAGCAGCCAACAGCCTCCTTTGGGTGCTTTTCCATACAGAATTTTAGGTGGGGTAAAGTTGTGGAATACCACAGAACTCCGGTGAAAGACTGAGGCTGCTTTAACTGTGTGCAGGACTGTGAGGATGCTGATTTAGGGGCCACTAGGAGGCAGCCTCAGACAGGAAAATGTATGACATAGAGGATGTGTGTAAGCTCCCCTTATCCACTCTGATCCACTGAGTCAGAGACATTATTTCTAATTTCATCTCTTTGAGTCTAAACTGGTGACAACAGCTGTTTTTAAGCTTCCTGTCACGCAGTCTCATTGCATTGACTCTGTGGCAATCATTTGAGTTTCTGTTTCTGCCACATGGCACTGCACCTTCATGTCAGGGTAAGTTAGGACAGTTTTCTGGTATTTCACATCATGATGGTAATTCCCACAGCTCGATGGAAAGTGGATAGAAATGGAGAGGGCCTGTGTTCAGTGATGGTTGTTTTTTCTCCACAGATGCAGCAGGTTTCAGTCAGAAATCAAACGGCTGAAGATTTCATCACCGGTCAGGGTGTGCCAGAACTGCTTCTACAACCTGCAGCATGAGCGGGGCTCAGAAGAGGGGCCCAGAAATTGATGGGGGCCTGGCAAACCTCCTCCAGCCCCACTGGCACTCCAGGAACCAGTGAGAGCATCGGGAGGGATTGGAATATTGTCTGTTTACACTTACGTTTATACTGCGTCCTAAGCACTAAAAGTAAAAAGGGATCATTGCATTGGTTTGTGTTGACAGAAGGCAGACGAGGCGAACAGCATAAGAAGAGAAGAGCAAGGCCCAGGAAGACATGTTTAATAACCACAAATCCAACAGAACTGACAGCCCCTACACCCATGTTGACGTGGCTGTTAAGAAAATCCTCACTTATCCTAAACACCCCTTCTTGTCTTGTTTTTGTAGAGTTAGTCATCTTAACCGGGGGGAGGGGAGGGCAAGGCAAGGCTTTTTAGAAGATAGTTGTAAATCTGCCTTCTTCACAAGCAACTGTGTATATTGTAAATAGGTATAACGGCATTTTTATCTAAATATGAACTTAACTGCCTGTTACATGGGATTTCAGATTACCTTTGTGTGGCATCTTTATCTCATCTATCAATTTAAATACGAATGTTTAAAAAAAAACAAAAACAGAAAACTCAAAGGCATTATGCGTATTTCTGTTAAAAATACAGTCTGTGCATGTTCGTTCTTTCAGTTGCCCACGGTATATTAATTTAAGCGAGGCTATTCATAGAATTACATGGATTTTTTTCAAAAGAAAACATTTTTGAGAATAATACCTTGGAGTATTTTATTCTAGCTGTAAGATAACCAGGAACTAAATTGTACACTTGTGTTGCATTTTATACCAAACTATTTACCACCTCAGTGTTGTTCATATTTAATAAGGCCTCTTTTATACATATGTCAGAGCTGCAGTTTTGTTAATTACTTACTATTCATTAGCAGCTGATTCATGCAATGCAAGAACCAGCTTTTACCTTCTTTAGTCAATAGCAATTGACTTTTGCATGTAGATACAGAATTAATTCCTTGTGCATAAAATTTAACCACTGCTGTCCTGTAGCTTCTTTGCAAAAAAAAAAAACCAAACTTTTGGAACAACAGGCATTGCTCTAAAGCAGGGTGATCTTGGTCATGTCAGAAATGCTCCTTGGAGCTCTCTTTGTCTTTCAGCATGCACCATCAGCTTGAGGACAGCAGTAGATTTCCATTATGGTTTTAAGTTTCAATATGAATTTAATTGCAGTATTTTTTTACTACTCTGTCATTTATTTTGCACTACATGTGGGATGAAGTAGAGACATTGATATCCACTGGGATTGGAGCACGTGCATTGGATAGGCCCATGGACATAATTTCTGCTTGAGGTCTTGCCAGTGGGTTTTTGTTTGGGCAAGGGGAGAGAGGGAGGGCAGCAGGCAGGGCTTGTGGTCGGTTTGGTTTTGTTTTTTAACATATGTGTATATATTTTGTAAATGGGTGACAAACTGATCCAGAGCTAGGTATATTCACAATGGATTATTTTAAATAGAGGTAAGGATATGACCCAGACCAACAGAAGACAGGTGGCTCTGATAGTACTTGAGTGAATGTTGTCACTCACAGGGATGAGTTTATCCTTCATTTGGAATGACTTGGACAGGTTCTGGTCCTGGGATGCAAAATCCTTAAAACCAGCACTGTCCTTGGAATTGCACCATCAAAAATGCCAGGCAGTCATGTGTTGGTGTGAGCTCCTTCCAGAGGGTCCTTGGCACTGTGGGGGCACCCCTGTCTTCTCCTGATTTGAGCTTTTAGCAGTGAATAATTTGTTAATTCTGACCACTTACTATTTACCCTGGTATCACATGTTTATGCACTGAAGGTTAAATATGTATTTTGATACTTGTTTGTTTATTATGTATGTGCTGGTCTGTAAAATGAGATATATTCCTGTTTTGGTATGTATACTAGGTCCCCAAATGAACAGAATGGCTTCTCTAGAGCCCTTGCACACTGTTGAGTAAATGCAGGTTTGTTGAGCTTAGCTGACCCAAATTTTGGATCCAAAGAGTGATGGTCAAGTAGCCACACTGACTACTGGCTACCTGACAGATTTGACCCTAAAAACAGGAAGAGGTCCTCAGTAAGCATGTGCGGAGCATGGGAATTTCTGTGTTCAGCTGTTCTCTCTAATGTTGCCTTCACCCTTCCCAAAATGATGCAAAACCAGCGTAATTCAGAAGACAGGCTAGTGGCCTTAACGTTTTCTGTTTGAAGAAAAGGCTGTTTTAACAACTCTTAAATGCCTGTGAGTCCACAGTTTTCCTCCCCTTGCCTCCAGATTTCCAAATCACCCCCAAATTTAAGGAAGCCTTCTTTTCTGTGAACTGCAACTTGGACAGCCACGCGATTAAACCCTAATAAAAGCAAGGCCATGATGACAACACTGATGTGATCTAACACTGAAGCAAGGACAGAGTCCTGCTGTGGGTTCCCGAGGACAGGGGGCTGTCAGCCACAGAGACCTGTTGTACAGGTATTGTTCCGCACCTGTGGTGTTTGGCAGCACTCTAAAGAAATCCTTATCCTTTACAAATTCTTCAGTGTGCAGGCTGGGCCCAGTTTACATTTTGCAAGCAAAGCGTCACAGCCCTCTGACTTAATTCTATTCCCAAAAAACCACGTTTTTGCTTGTTGGAGGCAGAGGGGGACAAGCACACCTGCTCGTATTTCCTCTGGCAGCTGGTGCTGTGGGCAACTGTGGTGTTCACGTGGGAGTGGGTTTTTTTTCCATTTCATTTGAGCTTCTAATGCAAACACTTGCTTTGTTTTCTATGTAAAAATCTGTTGAGCAAAAATATACCCATGTACACTAGCATTAGTAGACTCTATTCTCTGCAAGTACCTCACATGTTTTCTCCTGCCTTGTTCTTTGTAGTAAACTTATCCATGTACTCCTAACATTCGTATGTAGCGTGCAACTGCAATGTCATGCTTTTGAGAGGGGGTTGGCTGCTTCCAGCCAACATTCATCAGTTCAATAGCAAAACACTTTAGATAAGTTATTTTGCACTTTCTTATGTATAAAATTGGTAGAAACTTATATTTGCTTTGTATCATTTAAAGACTCCTTTTGTTTCGGTAAATGACCGGTGTATAAAATACTTATGCAGTTAAAACTGTTTTTAGAAAGTATTTTTAATTTCAGCAAGTTTGGTTACTTGTTGCATGACTATTAACACAGCTGACTTTTTGTGTCAGTGCAATGTATATTTTTTTTGTCCTGTTATTAACTTGTAAGCCCTAGTTAAATGGCCATTTATTTGTACAGCATCAGAAGTAAATTGAAGATAAGTGGCTAAGACTGGAGTGTGGAATTTTGTACTATATTGCAGAATCCAGTATCTGTTTTTTGGTGGTTACGTAAAAGGCCTGACAATTTACTATCTAGTGTGCAATTTGTGATATCTGAATGTTCATTGTATATTTGTCTC
Source organism: Orthonyx spaldingii (assembly GCA_013397795.1). Classification (NCBI taxonomy): domain Eukaryota; kingdom Metazoa; phylum Chordata; class Aves; order Passeriformes; family Orthonychidae; genus Orthonyx; species Orthonyx spaldingii. The sequence goes on along the minus strand of VZTJ01006371.1, from coordinate 22,337 downwards.
CAATGCAAAAAGATAGAGTAACACAATTACAACAATACATGATTAAATGCAATAGTTCAGGTACTGAAGTTTTGTTTGTTTGGTTTTTTTTCATTTCAAATAAATACCTGCTATTTACCACCAAGAAGCTGTTTTGCATTTGTTGGAAAGACACAACATTTGCAGGTGAATAAACATTTTTAACTCAGGAGTTGTAACTGAGTAACATTTTTCTGTGTCATCAGGAGGAGTAAGTTTCTAGTACTTGTTACAGTTTTCTATGGCCATCCATGATGGTGCAGCATGAAATGTGCCATAGTTTTTTCGGTTTTGCTTTAACCTGTAGAGTGTGAATTCAGCAGAATCTGATAGTGTGTAGAATAGGCTGTGCCAATAGAGAGAAAGCAGACAGAAAAGAATTACTTAAATCACGCTGGATGAGGGCAGTGGAAAAGGAGGGAGTTACAGAGGCTATTTCCATGGCCTTGCTGAGCCATGACTTGATTATATAGGATGGTAAGGTCCACTTTTCGTACGTTTAAGTATTTCTCACTCGGCCATTTCCACATTTTAAATCTTTCCACACACTGAAGAAAAGCTTTCTCTTTAACAGTTTTAGGGGAGTTACAGTGCTCAGTATGGCTGCAGACACTTGACAGCTGCAGCCTGGATGTCCTTCTGCTGCCAGGGAGCAGGTCATGGATGAACTTCACCAAAGCACCCTGAGCCAGGCAACCATGCAACTCTGGACTGTGGGGTCTGGCATTGCCTCCCACTCTTTTTGGGGAGAGATTTCCTACTAACAGTAGCTCCAGTGCAGCTGGGTCATTTACTATATGCAGTATTTCGGGCTCATTTTCCTTGGCTCACTTTCCCAGTACAGTGGAGAGTGGAGGTGCCAGGAACAAGCACTGGGAAGTAGTGGAGCCCACAATCCTGATGGACCTTTTGGTTGGGAAAAGTGCAGTCCCAGTCCTCCCCCATGGAGCACGGGCCTCAGTGCACCTTGGAGCCCCTGTTGCAGATCAGGTGTTGGAAGAGTTGGTTTGGCTCCTTTCTGTCCAGACAAAAGGGTGACTGATTAGGAAATCCAAAGCTCTTGGGAGCTTCCTGCACTAAAACTGGGTCTGGGAGAAGGAAGGAATGGTGAAATTCATGGCAGCTCTAATGTCAGTGCTGGAACTGTAAAATCCCAACAGGCATCAGCTGGGCCAGCAGCCAGTTTTGGAGTGAAACAAGGCACTTGTTGAGTGACAGGGCAGCTCCTTGGAAGTGCCCTAGCCTTTAGCTCTGGCTCCTTCACCGTTCCTGCTAGGCAGCAGCACCTCTCAAGGCCAAGCATTCAATTTAGCAGGTAAAACCAAATTTGTGGCCAATTTGCTGTGACCAACTGTCTTTCACGACAGGTGCAGTAACTCAGTTCAGAAATGTGAGGTTGAGCTGCTTTCCAGGCTCACTGTTCTGTGCTGTATAAAATGCATGTATGTTTTCAAGGAATTCCTGGCAGTGGAACATGTCGGTCTCCATGTCAGGACAAGGATTTTATTCACTAGCAAGGTTACTATTGCCAAACCATATAGAGGGGTTTGGGTAAGCAAGCACAGGAACAGGGCTGATGTGCTGGGAGCCAAATCCTGCCCTGTCTTCCTGAGGGAATTGAGTGGCGTTGCGTGGGATGTGGGGTTGGCCCCCCAACAAAGGGCAATTTGTAAGGAATGGGACCAAAACTTGGTGACTGATGAACTTAAATGCAATCCTGCCTGCTCAAGAGGGCACCAGAGCCCCTGGTGTGGGAGCTGGGCAGGAGCAGAGACAGCCTCTGGACAGGAGTGTTCCCACTGTAAATAATGAGGTAGGGGGGATGTGTAGCAAGGCCCTTGCCCAACAGCAGCAAGAGGAAAACTCGGTGCTATTGGCCACGACCCCTGTGCAGGTGAGGTGCAGGGGGTGGTGCTGACATGAGCTCTGGGAAGCACTTCCAGCCCTTCCTGGGGAGCAGCTTCTGGGGCCACGCAGGTCACAGCAGGGACTGCTCTCCTTAAAGCTTGGCTGCTCTGCCCAGACCATCTTAAGCTGGGGAGAGAACCACGGGGGTGCTGCTGGTGCTCAGCTGCTCTCCTCTCACAAAGCAACAGCTCACAGGGATGCTCATTACAGGATAAATTATCCAGCTGCGGAGTAACCTGGGGGCCATTTCTGCACTCCTGTGAAAGGCAGAGCTGTCCAGCAGGTTTCCCAACACACCACCCAAACTCTGCAAATTCACCCATGTGAGCAGTGATTACAAGACCGCCATGGGATACGTGCATTTATCCAAGAGCTGATTAGGTCCAAACTGAGCTGAGATGCGGATTGGCAACAAAGGATAACAAAAAAGGACTCTGTTCCTAAAGCGAAGTGCTGGGGCTCAGCTGTAGCAAACTGCTAAGACCTCACTGAAGTCAAGGCTGCTGCTTTCAAGGGAGAGTAAAATAGGTTTGAGCCCAGCTGTGAAAAACTGTGTTAACTAAAAATACCAGTGATCTCAGGGTTACTTCTGCAGATCAATTAAAATCCTCAGTTCTTATTTTTTCCTTGTAATTTCTTCAAGTGTAACAGAACAGCCTTGAATTCATATAGAAGCAAAAATGTATTTTCCTGTGGAGGCCTAATTTGTTTCTTTGCACTGTGTCACAGGATGGCATTGCTCACCATGACAGCCACCCAGGCAGACAAAAATAGCAAGTTAGAACACGTCACCCCGAAGCAGCAAAGCCCAGAGACAGGAGGTACTCTGCACTGGTTATCGTTGGGAGAATATCTTTGTAGGCAAAGTCTTGGTCATCAGCAGCTTTTTATGGCAAGGACTGAGGCTAGGGGCTAACAGGACAGTTGTGACACAGCTTGAGAAGCGGAAGCTTTTTGGGTACTTGGCAATGCGGTGGAAGAAGAAAAATCCATTTCTAGTGATACAGCTCCTAGAAGCCAATTCTTTATTGAAAGCTCTTGTAAGCATTCCAGTACAGACTTAGCTGCTCTACTGTAGCTTTGAGTTGTTGAAGATGAAAAAACATTTTTAAAGAAAAAAAAAAAGGCACAATGGACACCTCTATAAAATTTCATAGTAGATGAAATTCGAACACTGATTACACCAAAGATAAACATCAAACCACAGGAACTACACACAGCCCTAAGGCAAAGCTGTAACAAATGTACACAATTGCACTTAAGTCTGCAGAAAGTTATGACAGGCACCACTGCCCAAGCACTCCATATCCCGGGTCAAGAGGGCACCTGATGGATATCTCTGCATTCAGAACAGCAGTTTGGAACCAAGAAATACCCGGAGTGTTGCTGTACTGCACATTCAGCTTCTTGGGTGAGTGAGAAATGACCTGGCAGTGCCCAACTGAAGTTGTTTATGAGAAATAACTATTAAACCAGTCTCACTGGTAGCTGTTGTTTTGTGCTTCTTCCTTAGCTCAAAATCCCAGTCTTCCACCACTGCACATCTACCTGCTGAGACAGAAAATGTGGCCCAATACCCTGATCCTGAGGAATTCAGCAGAAATCCTGTGGCGAGTCTAAGCTCCTCACAATTTCCAAACAGGTAAAAAGCAGTGATATTGCTGATTTCACTCCACACTGCCATTCTCAACCACAAACTGCGCACCAGGATTTTTCTCCAGCCCTGAGCGTTTCAGCCCAAAGGGACCGATTATAGTCAAGGCCTATACTAAATGAATTACTGGATCTCCACCCCATTTCAGTCTCTTACACGATGTTCATTATCCAGAGAGACCAGCTCTCCTAAATCCAGGCTGAAAATGACATTTTTGTGAATTCCCTCTACAAAGCATGAACCTCTCCCCCTTTCCAGGTGGTAGAGAGACTTAAGTTGAAAATCCATCTGCAGTCTCAACTCCTCTCCTAGTAAATCCTCCAGCAATATGAGGGCCTCCAAGCCTTCCATATCCTGACAGTAAAAATGAGTACTTAGCTGGACAGCATTTTTTGCCTTTCTGCACCCACAGCCAACCCTCCTGCAGTGCCTGTAAAGTGAGAGATTCCACTACTCCAGAGGGGGTGTTCAGGCAAAAAAATATTCTTACCAAATCCCATGGATTTCAGAATCCATCCCCGAAAATGTAGAAAAAAGTGAACATTTTTTACAGTTTGCTCAGAAGGTCACCCTTAATGTTTGGTTCAGTCTGTAATAAACCAAAAATACTCTTTTTGTTGAAACCTCAGATGCATGGGAAAGACAGTGAGCTAGAGAGCAAACATTCCATTTTGTTTCGTTCGAAGTGTGAGATCCTTCACTATCCTGGAATAATAAACCTCTCTGACAGGCAGCTGCTGTTGTTAGGACTATTTGCTCTTTGTCCTCAAGCTGAAGAAGCTCTACTGTGCAGGAGGATCTTGCCAGTCCCTGGGGGGTACAGTGGAGTTGGTTGCTTGCAGAGCAGCCATGGGCAGCAGGAGGCTTAGGGACCAGATAGAAAACCTGAAAGTGTGTATTGAGTCTGGCTGAGATGGAGTTCATTTCCGCACAGCAACCTAACAGTGCTGGGCTGTGTATTGGCACCTGAAAACGGGTTGATAACATTCTGTATTGACTATTTTAACCAGGTATTGGGGTTTTTTCATTTTATTTTCTCGTCCCAGCCCCATCCTGCTGAGGGAGAGCAGCTTGGTGGGCATCTGCTGTCCAGCCAAGGTCCACCTTCCACGGTTCTTTTTGGCACCCCATATGGAACAGGGACAAGGGCAGCTTTGTATCCAGTGTGCTATTGCTACAGCAGTGGTAGCCTCCTATAGGAGTCAGGGAGTTTGCTGGCTGCACTGCTTATCCTCTTATATGGCTGAAGCTGGGAGCATGTTAGCACAAGCAATGGCTCTGGGCTTTGTCCTGGCATGGATGGCCTTGCTGTGCTGCAGAAGCTGTCTTGTCTCCCCGTTAGTAATACATCTCCCTCTCCCCACTCTCAATTGATGTGGATGATTGTGCAGGTTCCAGAGATCCTTGTTCATGTTTACGTGAGCTGTTAATGCTACTAATTAACACTGTTGGCATGCAATGGAGTTGGTGGAATCCAGTGTCATTGCGGTGTAAGAGAAGACTTTTGGGTGAGGCAATAGTGAGATGTGCCCTGAGGTGGCTGTTCCCTGGCTGGGATGGTGTGTGGAAGGATTTGGGCAGGTTCTTAGGACAGGTGTCACCTCCAAGAGCCTGGGACTTTACACCTGGACAGGCCACAACCCTGGTAAACTTAAGTGCCACCTGATAGAGGGGTGCCTTGCCTGCCCCAGTGAAAACTGACAGCTTCTGCCCCGTACTGGGGCCTGGCCTGTGCCTACTGAGCCACAGTTCAGTGCTCTGAGAGGACTGGGCTGAAGGCAGGACTCAAGCAACAGCAGCAGCTACAGGAATTGCCTCAGGAGTGAAAAAGAAACTGAACAAGGAAAACAATGGGTCCATGTCATCAGTTAGTGAGGAAGGAAGAAGAAGAGGAAAGGTTTGATCAAGATGTCAGTTCTTCAGTAAATAAACTGGAGGAAGGAGAGTGAATTCAGACAGGATGTGGAAACTGTCCTGTCCCTGACCGCCTCAGAGCTTTGAGACATGGAAGGATTACAGCCACCAGCCACGTGAGGGGATTGTTGTCTGGCTGATCCAGTGCTGGGATTATGGGACTGACAGGCAGCAATTGGAAGGTAAGCAAACCCAGCAGCTGGGATCCCTTGCTAGGAACCAAGGAATTGAGAGAGGAATTGGAAAAGAGGCAGCACTTTGCAGTCTCTGGAGAAGGCTCAAGTGCAAGGATGATCTTGTGAACTCCCCTGGAAAATGAAATCCTGCAGATAAAGGCATCTAGTATGTGAGAATTAGTGGTGCTGGAAGCCATCTACAGTGATCTAGTGAGGTCTCCAAAGATCCAGAGGATGTCCTGTGCACACAGGCTGAGTGGAGAACAGCAATTCAAACTGCTCCAGCATCATACTCTTAACAGCTCGGCAGCAATGTGTTGCTGGATATGGATATATCAACTTGGAAAGTGTCTCTTCTTGGGTCCAAAACTTTGCAGCAAATCTCTCTATCTCTTCATCCCTATGGAGCAACACCTTGGTTACCAGGGTGCCCCAGGAAATCAGTCCCAGTCAGAGCTGAAGGGAGCCCCAGGCACATGGTGCACTCTAGTTCATCCCGTAAGCCTGGGGGAGCACAAGAGGCAGTGGGAGGGTGGTGTGCTGGAAGCCCATCCACAGGCACTGAGAGGGAAGGGAGCTGCTACGAAGGGGCCACCCAATAGGAAGGACTGGAGGTGAGATGATGCTCAGGAGTCCTTCCCAGTCCAAGTGTTTCTGTAATAGTAGAGAAGCAGTAATAGCAACCATCAATACACCTCATCTAATTCTCTGTTTCACAGAACTTTGTCTTATCCCTTCCTTGATCAAATGTCAAAGAAGTTATGGATGGATCCTTCTCCTGAGAAGACAACCACTCTGTCAGGAGAAACAAAAGTCCCCACCAGCAACCATCCTGACCTCAGGTGAACACCGAACCCCAACCCTGGGCAAAATCTGAGGAGAGAGAGGGAATTACGATTGTAAACCAGTGATGTGCTCACTACAGAGGCCTGGGCACCAGCATCCAATACAACAGAGATTTACACACACCTCTGCAGTTACTACCCAAATATGTACATTGTACACACCATGTAACACACTAAGTGATGGGACAGACAAAACCAGTGCACTCTGAACACCCAGTACTGAATGCTGTCAATACAACATGGGGTGCTTTGCTGGGAGCTGATAGGCCTTCCACCAGAGGCACAGAAAAATGCATGGAATGACTGCCTAAGGGGTAACTCTGGACTAAAAGGAAAGGGATCAAAGTAATGACGATATGTATTTCACACCGGAAAATCAAAATTAGGCTAGGCACCTCAGAATTATTTTTTTTTTTCAAGGTGATTTAGTATCAGACAACTTCTCTTTCATTTTGTTTTGTTTTTACAATTGTGCATTGGAAGCATCCATAGAAGGAAAAATACTGTGGCAAGGCTGAATAAAGACCAGTTCTTCTCTGCCCATATTTCACTGCCACAGGAGCTGACAGCTGATGTGGAATGGAGGAAGGAGGAGGTCTGAATGTGGCACACTGAACAGATCTTCACCCATGCCAACATGTCACCTGCAGTCTGTGTCACAGCAGTGATATGAGCTGGCTCAGAGCTCTGGTCCCCCACTGGATACAGATTCCCCCCAGAAGGGAAGTGGAAACATTTCCTTTAAGTATAAAACTCCTTTCTGGGGTCTGAATATCTGACACCTACTAGAAACAATACCCAAAACTTCAAAAATTTACCTTACATTATTATAATGTGCTCTCCTTTCTCTTGCTTGCTTGGGACATTTCACATCTCCTTTTGTACCATGAAGAGACATGAGAGATCACAACTAACTCAGACACTTCAGCAGAGGGCATGAAAATCCTCGTGTATGTATGAAGAAATAAACTGTCTTACGCATCAGATCTTGAAGAGTAAACTCTTTGAAATGAGCTTATTTCCTTTATTAAAAAAAAAAAAAAGAAATTCAAGTTGATGAGTGTCTCTGGATATCAGAACTGTGCGTCTTTTTCCCTCCTCTGTGCTCCTGTCAGGCAGTGACACAGCGAAGAGAAAGTGCAAGGGGCTGCTGCATGGTGCACAGAGACTGTACAGGCTTTGGACCCAATGGAGAAAGGTTCCCACCTGTCCAACAGCACGTGGTTCCAGCCTGGTCTGTCTCCTTGGAGCTAGAGGATCACAGATGACGGTGGTAAGAGCATAAAGCAGCACTCTCAGGAACTTGTATGGCTACACCTGATGGCACTGGCATCAGAACCTAAACATTCTGAAACTTCTCCTTTATTTTTCACCCACTTCTCCTGGAGCACAGGGGAGTTTCGGGTGGCTGCAGCAGAAGAAGAAAACAAACCCTCTTTCTGTCTACCTAAGAACATTGTGCGTTTGTTCCCCTGTGTTTTATCGTACAAGGAAGCCAGCTTGGGGCTCAGGGACTCACAGTTGCCAGGGAACTAAGGGTTCTGGGGAATACAAGCAGGTATGAAATGACTGTGCACCCCCTCCAGCCTCAGGTGAAAGCCCAGAACCTCGTCTACGTGAACAAAGTGTGGAGCTGCTGGGGCTACAAACCCAGGGAGCTGCCCCAATGCCACCTGGAACAACGCAGGCAGCACGACACGGTCAGCCATAAGCAACAATGTTCACTATGCACCAAGGGAGCAGTGGCACCTTCTAACACTGGGAACAGAAGATACAGACAAGACAATGAGTCAGCCTAGGAACAGATGGAAGTGTTCTCCTGTAGCATGCTGTGTCCAGTGGCAGCAGGAAAGGATCACTGTGGCATTGTCTTCATGCCCACCTCCCGCTGGAAGCGAAACTGCGGCTGAAGGAGAAGGTGACCTCCCCATTCTTGTACTTGCCCCAAGCTCCAAATGGCACTATGACAACTGTGCTGTTGTCTTCGGTGCCAAACTGCACTGCCTGACAGAAGAAACAAAGTGTCAGCATCAGCGTCTGGCTTGGAAAAGGAGACAAGTGTCTGGCTTCACCTGGGACAGTACGCCCTGAGGCCAGAGACTTCCTTGCTCCTTCCTGGCCCTGATGCTCCATTCTGGTATGCTCCAGAGCTTCCCATAGGATATGTCACAATCCAGAACTGTGGTCATAAACTGGCCATTTCTGTTGATGCCAATGACATATTCAGCACAGGAATAAGCTGCAGTTACAGTCCCATGCAGTTCAGGGGATTGTGATCTAAGCAAGTTAATTGATGTGATGTCTGGCAAGGATGTGGTGAGACCCAGGGTAAGGAAAAGGCTAGCCAGCAGGACTGGTGAATGTCTCTGCCAGCACAGTTCAATTCACTTGAATGTGTGGTATTGTATATAAAAAAACTTGGGGTTTTTTAAAGCCAAACCAACCCAACAAGGAGCATCTGGTGCCCAAAGAAGCACTGGCATTACCTGCTCAGTGACCACATGGGCAGCCTCAGCAGGGTCGTGGCACTGGCTGATGAAGTCACAGATCTCCTGGCTGTTCACTATGAAGTTGATCCCATCGGTGGTCAGGACCAGGAAGCTGTCGTCTGCATGGTGCAGCTGCAACAGAGGCACACAGGATGCCCAACCACAGGTGAGTGTTACCAGGCAAGGGAACTGCCTCCATGTTTTTGCACTCTTGCAAAGCACTTTTTTTTTCACTGAGGGTGCTGCGTGCTCTCCTGCAAAACTTGTCCTGAAGCTGAGGTTTTCAAGCAAGGATTTCATGATAGCACTGCAGTCATCTCCCTAAACTCCTAGTGGGTGGCACTTTATCAGGACGAAAACAATATTAAGTTCTTGGGGCCCTGGGAAGTGCATTGGGGAAAAGTAACAGAATGCAAATTGACAGGAGAGCTTCCTGCCAAAGTGGAGGCTGAATACCTTCTGAATGTTTGTTTTCTGGATGACTACAGAGCTATGGTAAGATACATGAAACTGTCCTTTCCTCCTCCCCCTTTTCCTCTCAACTGTGCAAACCTTTACATATCCTACTTTTTTGACGGCAGCCCATCCATATCCCACCCAGTTCTCAGTGATGGCTTTATACCAGCATTAACCTCAAAATTATTCATTTGATCACAAGACCCAAACAGACTAACACCTGTAATGCATATCATGTGTTATCTTTCTTCCCTCATCATGTATTTTACTGTGAAAAGTGGGATTTAGAAGTTGATCTGGTTGAATTTAGTACCAGATTCTTTTCTATCCTGTTAGTGTTAATCTGAAACAACTTAATTAGAGCTGCTCTCTGGTTACTTCAGTAAAAAACAATGTGTGGCCATCAGGCTTCAAGTGGGCTCGTGTGTTGTGGGTACCACCACTGCATCAAATACCTATGAAGCCCCTTAGTCCGAGTGTTGCTGTCCCTGTTAACCAGACCTTCTTTTACCTGAACCCTTTTTGTTTCTGGCTCGGCTATCACACCACTGTTTTTAAGATCCAAATCTCCTATGCTCCGTGTCATTGCAAGTCTACCATTCACATGAGGTTGTCCCAAACTGTTCCAGGAAACGAAGCCACCACACTTCTTAATCCTGTCCAGAGGAACAAAAGAAAAAGCGAATGAGTTACTGCTTCACACTGTTACCTCCATCTCTATCCTCTACTTCTGTCACTAGCTAGAATGAGGAATTATGTATGGAAAGCCCAAGGTGGAAGGCTGAGGGTTGGCTTTAGTTGTTTGAAGGGCTCCATGGAAGGGATGTGTCTTGGTGGGCTAAGTCCTGACCTGAGAATCACAGTGCATTCCTTCAGGTTCTAACTTGGTTCTGACTTGGCACTTTTGGACAAGTCTAAACCATGTGGTCATAGCTTTGTTCTGAATCTTAGTGATGCTGATCTTACTGCTGAGACAGTTTATGCTCATGGAGGGCTTTCCACATCCCTGGTCATCTAAATGGGACCCATTAACTGGAGCTTACAGCCAGCTCAGAGTGGTCTCAGGGCTCTGTATTCAACTCTCCTTTCTTCCTGGCCCAACCCAGCAGCAGAGCACAAGCGCATCCTGACTGAGGCCGTGCCCTGGGAAGCCACATCCTCAGCCAGCAGGTACCTTTCCTTCTCCTCCTTTCTCTCTGGAGTATGGTCAATGGTGAGTTTCATGGCCTTTCCCTTCCGGCACAGCAGAGCACGACTGTCTCCCACACTTGCCACAACCAGCTCAATTCCATCCCGGAGCAGAGCCACTGTGGCAGTGGTCCCAGAGTTCAGCAGAGTTGCTATAAATGCCATCAAAGAGAGAGGTTTTAGCACTGCCTCAAAGCGTGGAGCCATTTATAACAGCAACAGTTTCAACTGGTAAAATGAAGACAACTTGTGCTCTACCTAATCAGCAAGCAACTGCTTTTAAGTTTAAACTAAATCTACGCATACAAAAAACCAAAAGCATACATGCATGCATGTAGGACTGGGAGAAGAGAGGGGAAGTGGGAAGGATTAAGTGTTTCTATGCAACAACATGGCTCCATGCAAACAGGACAAGTGGGACCAAAGCAGTACAAGGTTCAATGGCTTCCTTTCAGTTTGTAAGAGTTTTTCAGTCCCATGAGCTCACCTTGAGTTACAGGGTTATTGTGCTTATCACTGGGCACAGCGACTGCACAGGTAGGTCACCATAAAGGTGATGGCTCATTCTTGCTGTTAGGTGGTGAAGTGGGCAATTATATAGTTATATATAATTATAGTTACAGTAATTGTAATTCCATATAGATCCCCAGAGGGAAAGCAGTAGATCAGTCTGTGGCATCCTCCTATTGCTGGCAGAGCTGTTACACTCCCCCTCTTCTTCCCCCGGAGAAGAAGGATTCAGCCAACAGGCTTCCTGGCTTTTTCCCAGAGGGTCCCTCCAGACCCTCTCAGCTTGCTGGAGGTTCCAGTGCGAAGGTGAAGCTGGATTCTGGGACTCAGCCTTGCCTTGTGCCTGCAAACTGATGCAGGTGGCAGTGGCTGTCTGGGCAGCCTGCTCAGGGCACTGCTGGGATCACCTGACAGGGGTTTACTGTGAGTGCCCAGAGGGCAAAACAGAGCCCCGGTGCTGCCCTCTTTCTCTACAGGGCAAGGGAGTGAGCTCAGATGAGCTGGGCTCACTGCACTAGGGACCTGCCTGCATTCACTCATGTAAGCAGATTTAAGGGCTTCTCATTGCAATTGCTACAATGGTCTGGAGAAAAAAAAAAAAAAAAAAACCACCAACAAAAAAAACTTGAAAAAGAGAAATGCAAGCATCTATTTCAGGAAAAAGATCTGGAGTATCATCTGCAGTGAAGAAAATGCCAGAAGAACTGCCCAGATTTCCCTGTTTTCTTTGCTTTGTAAAAAGGGCAAGTCCCACTTTACAGTTATTATCTTCCCTTCCTGCAAATTCTGCAGAGGTAACCCAGTAACAGATGCCTGGAAAACTCCTGCTGACTTGAGTTATTACACTGAAATGTCTGGACAGGACCAGCTACTGCTTGGAACACATTTGCATTCACAGCCAATGCAAATCCCCTTGAAAGGCCCTCTGCAGGTCACCTGCATTCTAGGCTTTTTCAGTTTTTCCAGTTTTTCAAAATAAGCCAACTTGAAATGAGTTTTGGGCTTGCTCAGGAGTGTGACTTCCCAGTTATATTCCTGGTTTCATGTCACTAACAGTTAACATGTCACTACCTTTCCACCACAGCAGAGATCAGCTGCAACTACACCTGCTCCTACCTCTGGCCCTGCTGCCCTGACCCTGGGAACATGGGACAAATCTGAGACAGGACTGTGCATTTGATCCCAAGGAATGCCAGGTAGCCCCAAATCTGACCAGCTGCCAATAGACAGAAACAGAAATGCAAGAGCTGTGAGGTCTTGACAGCCTCCTTCCCCAACCCCGTTGAGGTCTCAGCACCCTGTAAGTCACACAGGACTGGGAGCAAACTGAAGTCACCAAGCCCTGGAAAATGCATTGAGCCTTGTTGTGCAGTGAAAGCAGTGAGTCCATGAATCAAAGAAAAAAAAAAAAACAAAAAAAACCAAGCACAAACCCACACAAACCAGTGTTAACTAAGCTGGTATTATTATTTAAAACAGGTATTATTACTGTAGTGAGGACTGGGTTTAGCTGAACCAGCAGATCAGGGGTGACCCTCAACAGTGGGGACTGCGGTCACACCTTGGGCTGTGCCAGGGCCATTCAGGCTGGGACACTGGAAACTGGATGTGGCAGCTCCTGACTGTCCAGGCAGGCACTGACATTCTGTTTCTCATTTGAAGCAAGGACTAGCCCAGTGCAGGTTCACTTTGAGGCACATTATGAAAGTAAGATACTAACAAGTACCAGTGCAATTAGAAATTTTAGTAAAACCAGTAAAATACCTGTTTTAGCCAACAGCTAGAACGAGTGAAATAGAGAAACCTACATAAAACTACCTTTTTATTTTACAGAAAATACATTTAATTTAGACATTAAAATTAATGCAGAACTGCTGCTACTTTCCCATTTCATTCTGTGGTTTTAGAACTATGCTGAGAAACATAAAAAGTTGAATCATAGTCTTTTATTCATAGAAGACAGGAAACATTTGGAATTCAGCTGAATCTGCATCTTTGGAGCGCAAACTCCCAAAGAAAAGAGCTGCTATCAAAAAATCAAGGGCTGGTACTAAAGAACAAGATGTTGTCCAGAATTGTGGTAATGGACATAGTGACTTGAACTTTATATGTTTATTAGTTAAATAGCACTCCTAGAAAAAAATACATGCTGGTCACAATCTTCTCCTTGGACCCAGTCTGTGATCTGGCTGGGGATGCAAGAACATAGATGAAACCAGATGTAGCATTATGTGATTTCTAGCACAGCTCAAAACCACAGGAATGATGATAGCATAACATTTCTAGCATTTTACTACACCTACTGCTAGTTTATTTAATAACACAAAATACGTTGCATCAGCACGTGTATTGGTTTTAACAATTAAAGAGTTTATTTTGTTATCCTAACAATATCACTATAAAACTAAGATCTTTCAATATGTTCTTAACACTCACTGGACAACTTCTACTGCAAGTCATCTCAACTAATGTGACAAAGAGGATGTTGGAACCTTCCAGTAGTCCAGGCTAGGAACCGCTGGACTCCTTCACCTGGGACAAAATTAAGCAGATCTCTCTTTCCACTGAAGCCCAGCTTAAAGTGTCCAGGGCCTCCAGTTCTAGAGCTGCTGACCAGGTACAGTGTCTGCCACAAATAATATGCACACAGAGGCAAATAGGAAATTCACCCAGGGACTTTGTTCAAACAAAATAAACCTGCAACACTGGAGATGCAAGAATAAGGGCTGCAGAACAGGGGATGGAGTCAGTCACTCTCAGGTTTTCCTTCACTGTCATGTGCAGGACATGTAGGAAGCTCCTGCATCTCTGGCCTTGGTAAATCAGCCTTGGCATTTCTGGGAAATTGCCACTGTTCTCACCTTCTTGCTAAAACCGTGTGACAAAACCAGTTTAGATTCAGCCCAAATAAAATCTAAATTTTGTTTCCCCTATGGAAATAAGTAACCAACCAACAGAGCAAACAACGAATTTTGTCAATGCTAGAGGGCCATCTGTCTCATCTATGGCAAGAGTGGCCACTCTGAAGAACATCTGTTCCCTCAAGGTATAATACCATATGAGGAGTTCAAACCAGTGCCAACTGAAATGGGGCCGTCTTAAAGGCACTGAATTGAAGTATATGAATTGTTCTGACTCATGGAAAAATATGCAAAATAAACATCCCTTTAATATTGTAGTTATTATCTTCTAATTGGATTAGGTAATAATCACGGCCCTTGGATAAAAAGGTTGCCTTTATAATTCTGATAAATTTATGAAATATTCAAGTACAACTGCTGCAGCTCTCCCTTTTCTTCAGTGTTGCAGGTTAACATATTTAAAGAAATAAAAATCATTTTTTTAAAATGGTAACTTAATCCAACAAAACAAACATTACTTTAAAAATTTAATTATTTTTAAATAACTTTTGCTGTTTGCTCAGCATAAGATTCCAGAGTAAGATTTCTTTCACACATGGATAGAGAAGTTAATACCTGATTATGATTTAATAAGATGGCTATTCCAGAAGTGAGTGGCCAAAGTGATTAGAGTTGGATTCACTGAACGTGGAGGTTGATGGACAAACTCCCTCTTGTTTTCTCTGGCTCACAGTGAACAGAAGCAGTAACAATACCTGGTAGGACTCCAGTAGGCCAGGAGAGGGTTTGTCTCACATTTCTCCAGGGAAATGTTCAAATTTCCTCAAGCACAGAATTTAATTTCTTATTTCTATCCTTGCTCAGCAAACCTTTCAGCCTTTACATTTCAGTTTTTATGGCTGTCAAAAAATAGCAGAAAATTCTGCCCATCTCTGGCAGTTGTCCCATGGAAAATGACATTTGTTGGATGTGAGCTTCCTTTACCATGTCCTATACCTAAATTTAGCAGTGATTTGAAAGTGACTGGATATATTTAAATGCATGGAAGGGAATGAAAATGCATTTTTGAAGAGGTATCAAACACCAAGCTTCAGGGCTCAGACATAGCTCTAAGCTGTTAATGATTACACAGGATTTAGACAGAGGACAGATTATCCCACACCTGCCTACAGCAAGTTTCTTAAGCTTTTGTGTGAAACAACAGATACAGGTCACTGTCAGAGGGGTTACTGGACCAGTCTCCAGCAGCACAGCCCTCCAATAGCACTGGTGAACTGCATGCCAGACACAGCAGCAGTACCTGGAACACATACATAAACCATTTTTATTATTGAAAGCTCACAGAAACTACCATGCTATGTATTCTGCATCTGTAATTTCAAATATTGTATCATTTTTAAGCGACCTACAGAGGGCCATGTCCTTGAAGACACAGCTGGGGCCTCCAACAAGGCACATCTCTAGTCCTGTTAAATTTGTGCCTTATGTAAAGTTTTACCCCTTAAAAAGTACTGTAAACAATGCCTCAAACATACCATTTTGGCTACAGGGATTTGTCCCACAGATTAGTTTCCTTCAAACACCCAGGTACAAGTTTTTAAAGGTGGTTGTGTGTTAGTAAAGACCTGGACATCCTGAATGTGCACTGGTTTTTTTGCAGACACAGTGAAAGGAGTGAGCCCTGTGGAAGGGTCGTCTGCTGGAATAAGTCAAAGCGATTATTTTCCACTTCATCAGCTATGGCCAGGTTTCTAAAGGAGGTCAGACTTGGGGAGCATCCAGTTGTCACCCAGATACACCATGTTACACAATCAACCACCATCTTCAAGATACTCTAGCACTGTCTTGACTGTCACATCCAGAATAGCCATAGTTAATCAGAAATTTTGCTGGCAAACCAAATCAGTTTGGAAGCAGGTTTCTAACAAAGAACATGCCAAGCACTGAAATTTTATATAACTTCCAAAACATCAGCAACAACAAAAATATCCACACAAAGCAGTCAACATGGTATTGAGTTATTTTAACAACAGATATGCGAGAAGTTTAATTTGTTCAGAAATCCAAACTTGACTTTGCATCCTGTTACTCCCTTCTTTGCCTTAGAGCTTGATTTTCAGCTGAGAACAATGGGCTCTTTTAGACCCTCCAGGCACCTGCAAGAGCTCACAGGTGCTCAGCGTACCTGAGAAACACCGAGTGCCTGCCAGAGTATGGTCCCTGTGGATGTCTGACAACCCTTTTACCCTCTATTTTGCTATTTTAATGAAGAGGTCTTGTGTAGTATCCTGGTAACCATTGCATAAGTTTTCTGGCATTAAGCAGCACCAGTTAGTTAAATGGTATGAAAAAAATCCTATAAGCAGTTCTAAAATGCTCTGCTTGCTGCACAGTTTGTCTGTCAAGTATTGTTGTAATCCAATTCTCTAAGTCTCACCTACAAAGTGTTATGATTGGAAACAGTTTTTAGAATAACAGAATAATATATCCAGTATAGTTCACAATCTTTCTCCTCAAGGAGCTGCTCTGACACAGTATAGAGGTCATTACAGTGAGCCAAACCAAGAGCTGTCCTATTCACAAAGGGGCAGGGAGGGGGACAGTTACATCTGAAAATGAAAGGTTCTGTTCCAGAGAAGCATTCCAACTAGTATTCAAATGCTGTCTTGGATTTGGGTTGGCAAGAAAATATATTTGCAAAGAGGCTCTGGGATCAAAAACACATCTGCTCTGCTGATGTGTCTCTCATCAGCTCAGCTAAAACTCAGCCCATAGGTCAAAAGTGACTCTGGTCATTTTTACCACATGAAATACAATGAGAAAATTAACTTTACAGATTCAATTCCCCTTTTTTAAGGACTGCATCTCAGGACTTAAGACTTTTTTTCTGATTCCTGGTGCAGGCTAAGGTAAGAGGCAGTGCTGCAACAATCAGGCTACCTGTCCTGCATTTGAGTCTACCTAGATTCATCTTGCAGTTTAAGTGCAAGAAGCCACTCCATTACTTGATTGTATTCAGTCACTGCTTAAGAAAAGCAGCTTGAGAACACAGTATCACTTCAGTCCCTACAGGGCTTCCTGGTTTCCAGTCTTTCTTGGAGAGAAGACTTTTACAGTTTCTGTTCTTCTGGAAGAACCTCAGTTATTTTGCCAGTGCCTGCACCAGCACTGAGACAGGTTTTTTGTTTGGTTGTTTGTGGGGGTTTGTGTATTGGGGTTTTTTTTTTTCTGTTGTGGGTTGTTGTTTGGGTTTGGTTTTTTTTTGTTTGGTTTTTTTTTTTTTTTGACTGGCTAAACTCTCAAAATTGTATCTCATGGCCAAGAAAGCTCCTGTGACAGAACTGGGACAGGCACTTCTATCTCCCTTCCTAAGTTACCCTCTATAAGCTCCACTTGCTGCAACTGGAACTTCAGATGTACTTAGTCTCTAGACACATATACAAAAACTTCATTAAAAGCCAGGATTAAATGGGAGTCTAAAACGGCTGGTGACAGCTTTACCACAGCCTTACCACAGCCAAACTTGTTTTCCTCTTCACTGCTTTTTTCCCTTTCCCACTCAGCTACTCCTGTGATTCTGTTTGTGCAGAAGCAATACTGATTGCACTACTTTTGTCTTATGTTCCTTCTCAGGTGCAGCAGCCAAGTTAGAAAGGGGAACTTTGACACTGTTGCTTTTAAACCACAGGAATAACAGTTCTAAACAAACAAATAAACATATAAAAACACTGATCCCCACCCAACAAAAAAAAACAAACAAAAACCAAAAAACAGAAACAAAAACACTCCCCTACACATTTCTTACCAGTAAAATTATGGTCCTTGTAAATCTAAATCACTCTTTGCTACCTTGACAAACACTATCCTTGACAGAATCACATTACGAGAAATTCACTGATGATTATGCTAACATTCAGATTCATAACTCCTCCAGTAAATATGATTGAGACTTCCAGTAGTTATTTCATTTTTAGGAGGTAAAGCATAATTGTTTCATTTGCAGTAAGTGACCAGAGAAAAATCCTGTGTTAAGTAAAATTGTTTGCAGACACTTTTCTGGACATTTTACTGCAAAACTACTGAGCAAATAAAACAAACTTTATTCTCCACACTTATATGACTAGAATATTTTTTTACCTACCATCAGCAGAGACATTGGCATGCCTTTCATATGCTTTGTTTATTTCTAGAAAAGCTTTGCTCAAAACATTTTCCAAGTTCTCCTCCTCAGCAAGAAATTCTCTGGAAACAAACAAGCAAACAAAGAAATTAAACTTCTTTCCAAGAAATATACATCCTGATCAATCTGCTTTGCAGTCTTATCTCCTCCCTGCACCCACTGCATGATACTGGACTTGAGTGAAAAGGTAATGTGATTTTACTATGTGCACTGAAAGCATAATCCTGTAATTTTGCAAATATCTATGTTTCTTATCCAGTATCCAGGGATGCGATAGATACAGAAGAGTGTAAGCAAACTATAGGTCAGCAATAACAGAGACCCTGTGTTAGAACAGTCAGTCCACACTCTCCCTGTGTTCCAAGACCTCTCGTGGACAGGGGGCACAATCCTGTTTTCCTCTCCTGTGTTTGTGGGCTTGCCAAGTGGGGCAGGCATCACACAGAGTAAGTAATTCGTGGCATGTCTGTTCCACCCAGTGCTCCTGCTGTCCCATAAGGAGAGGCGGTACATAACCTGGGAGGATCAGCCACAATGTATAACCCACTGATGCCCTAAGGAAGGACTCTCGGCTGTAATTTATTAGACGCACCTTTCCTTGATGAGCACTTACTTAATATATTTTTCCATATACTTATCACAGAAGTCTGCAGCTGCTGCCCCACCATGCCCATCGTACACTGCGAAGTACAGGATATCCTCCGTCAGCTGAGCGTAATCGAACCGGTCTTCGTTTTCCTTACGCTTCCCGATGTGGCTGGCGCAGCCCACGTTGCTCAGGCTCACTTTTGGGATCGGCTTCCCGTACTTTATGCTGGGTGGGAGGAGAATGGGTTCATCGATGCGATTGTCCCAGATGCCGAAGGTGTCCCATGTAGTCGGCCGGCCGCTCCCGTCGGAGTCGAAACGGGAGGCGCGGCGCTCGCAGGTGGAGATGGAGCAGGCGGCTGCGGGGCGCTTCTCGTCTTGCAGCAAGCGGGACGTAAGCACGGCTCTCCTTACTTGGAACCCTCCATTACGTACCAAATTAATTAAAGTAGCTGTGGACATAACTTGTCTTCGCAGAGATTCGTAGGAAAAAAAGACCAGAAGCGGAAGATGCGCAGCTGCTGGAATGTCTTGGAGAACAAAGCGAAAACTGATCAGGAAACAAGCACAGAAAAGGGAATTTTCAGTTGCATCATTCAGGAAACAATGTCGCCCTGAGAGCCTGCTAATCTTGCGGAGCACAGCACTCCCTGGAAGCGACTGCAGACGGATCTGCGTGACTCACCGGGAAACTATCCCACACTCAGCAGTAGCCCACATCTAGCCCCAGCTCTGCACACAGAGCAGGGGAAAACACTTCTGCTGGCCCCCTGCATAATGACAGCCCGAATTTTCAAAGGCTGAAGAGGTTGACATGGAGCAAATGAGAGTGATGATAATACTAAAATGTGAATATGTGAAAATATGAGATGAGGTTGTGAACATGAGCTTGTCACGCATGCTCTTCAAACACTGGCTGAGATATCTGCACTGTGACTCCCGGGGGAAAGGGAGGAGAAATAGATTTGCTAGGATTTTAAATTTTTTTGTCTGCACATGATATTTGGTTTTGTCACGTTTATGAAGGTCTTGAACAATAATTTTTAACACAAAGCTATGAAGTTAATAGTGATTTCTTTCACGCTAAGAATGACCATGAAGAGTGTATCCATGGACATCCACAACTGCACACACAAACTTCCTCCTCAAAAAACCCCATGCAGCCATTTGCTGTTTTATCTGGCCTGAAGTCCTCTGCCACCTAACCCTGAAATGGGCTAACACAGGCAAGCAAGATCTTCTACTGGCTTCTCAGATCTCTTTTTCAGTCCAGATAAATTCAAACACACCACTTGGCTCAGCACAGAGAAAAATTTGCTAATGATGACTCATGCCGAAAAATGAAGAAAAATTGGCTTATTTGGCCTTTTGTAGAGTAACACCCAACTTGATCCAAGTCCAACAGGCTGGGATGCAGTTTGTAATAACTACATGTTGTTGCACTGGAGTAATTTGAACTGGACCACACAGATCACTGCAACTAATCACACTAAAGTTGTAAACCCAGTGAGGGATTTCTAACTTAATTGCTCAAAGTTTGCTGAGGGCAAAATTATGAATGAGAAGTATTATATGACATAACAAATAATTGAAAAATACCCAGGCTTAGGTTGAATGCAAAAAAAACCCAAAAAAACACAGCAGGGTGGTCTAACGTAAGCAAGCAGCAAAGAACAATACTTGTACCCTAGAGACACTTTAATTCTGGAGTGCCTTGCTGTTGTACTTTGCCCAAGACAATCACAACTGCATCTCTAGATCAGAAATATTTGTTAAAACTATGTTTTTTAATTGCTAGATAAAAATCTGTGTACTTGCAAAAAACATGCAATCAAAGGTAACTTAGTAAAGGGTTGCTTTAGTAGAAAATGGCAGTGACAGAGCTTTTGGGAGGCCTTCAGCAAACGTGTTGTTTCCAGCTCCAAGTATGTTGCTTTAGATGCTGTGGGTTTACCTTTCATGCAATTCTTAGGTTGCATGGAAAGAGGAAAGGTTTCTTTACTTAGCACTTAGAGGTTAACAGCTGACTTGATAAAACGCTGAACGTTCTGGAAATCACTGTTGTTGCACCAGCTGAACATGGAACCACTTAAGATTTTAAGATTTTCCGTTTTACTGCAGGGTGATGGCAATATCATACCCTTATTTTAGTGTGCTTACAGGTATTTAACACCTGATTTACTTTCTGGAGCTGCTTTTTCTTTCCTGCTATTCGTGACTGGTAACAACAGCACATTAACTTCCTTCTGTGAAACACAGCACCACCAAACTGAAAACCTGCCAATTAGCAAAACCCATGCTCGCTTTCACTTCTGTCAGCTTGAGAACATGAAATGCTCACTATATTTAGACTCCCCAGTATCCACAGCACGAATCAGAGGATCAGTCCAAACCTACAGACTAATTAATGCATTTGTTCCCTATCAAATTCAGCTCTCACCAGGCAAGTAAAAAGAGTGAGGACAGTTTTGCCTTCCAAGTGTCTCTGCAAGTCAGGAGCAAGAACCTGCTTTTTAGTTTGTTATGTAAACAGCTCTGGACACACAACAGTCTGAGCTTTCCCAGCTGATATGTTTGCAAACACAGGGCAGGCCCATCTGGGCAAAATAAGACCGAGGTATTGAAAAGGGGCACACTGCTGTTAGAAACAAAGTCCAAGATGGACAGTTCTAGATGGAAATCTGCTTTGAGGTGCTCCATCTGATCCTGTTCACCTGTACACATTTACCTGGAGAGAAACAATTCCTACAAACAGGCTGGGAAACAGTGATTAAAGCGGGATGAGGTGAGTGATTAAAACTGTAGTTTTACGGGCTGGCTGCTGCTAGGCAGATGGAAATTTTCCAGGCTGCCAGAAGAAAAGGGGAAAAAAAGGAACTCCGGAAGAAAGCAAAGGCATGCCTGCTGCCCCAGGGGATCCGATGTATGTAAAAAGGAATGTACAACTCCAAGTGCACTTGCCTCGCGTGCGTTCCAAATCCCACCGATGTGGGCAGGACTGTATGGTTCTGCATGTTAGGATCGTATTAAATCAGGTGGGTTGTTGTTTCGGTTTTTTATTTTAATCCGTGACAATCTAGTCTCGCCTCCCTGCCTGGACAGCAAACTGCACACGGACAGCAGCAGTTTAAGACGTCTCTGCCGCAGTTTACTTGTCACGAATTAGCACAGGCCGCGTTTATGCCGTGCATATCAAAGCTGCGCCGCTCGGCGGCAGCCCCTGCGGAACGCCGGCCGTGCCCAGCCCGGCTCCCTGATGTGCCAGTCCCGCTCCCTGACATTCCCAGCCCCACTGGGGCAGCGGCGGCCCTGCCGCGGCCCTTCCCGCCCAGCAGCCGAGCTGGATGAGAAGGGAACGCGGACCGAGTGGAAGAAGCAAGCAGAAGGAGACGCTTTCGGAGCGCGGCCCGCGGCCCGCCGCCCTCCCACGACCCCCGGCCCATGCCCCGGGCAGGTGGCCCCTTACCTCCTCCCGCGCCCGGGCCCGGCGGCGGCAGCGCCCCAGCGATGCGAGAGCGGCACCTCCTCGGCCGAGGCTGCCGCGCGGCCC
>VZTJ01006367.1:60951-104523 GCA_013397795.1 Orthonyx spaldingii | reverse complement strand
CGGGAGGCCCCTGAGGGGCTGCGGTGGTGGGAAGCCCTGAGGAATTAGGTGTCAGAGGCCACAAGCACTGCCCACAGCCCCACAGGGGACAGCAAAGTTGGGACACTTGTTCCCAGGGACACAGCTGCAGGAAAGGACCCTTCCCACCTGCTCCTGCCTCGGCTTCCCAAGGGGTTTTTCCGGGTGAATTCTGGAGTAGAGCAACGATCACCCCCAAACAGCCCCGATTCCTCAGGGCCCGGCTGTGCTGCCCTGAACCAACCTTCAGAGAAAGGTAGGATCAGGTTCCAGCATTGTTTTCAGCACTGCTTTACTCACCCTGAGGTGACAGCAGGAGGCTGTTTTTGCCTTTGCCTTGGGAATTGGAGATCATGGCTGCTCTTGCCCCTCTTCTGGTTGCCACTTGAATTTTGTCCATAAAACTTCAATTGCCTCTTTCAATCTGTGCTACCCACAGTGCTTTTGTGATGGGGATTTTGTTGCAGACATCATGATTAGCAGATCTTGAAATGTCCCTGAGCACAAAGTCGAGAAGAATTAAAGCCACACAGGCCACATTCCCAGCGTTCAAACACAGCCCTGTTGCTGGTGCTGCTGAAATAGAATCAACTTACAGTGGTGATCACAGAAATTGCCTCTGGAGTGTCAAATAAAATGAAAAAATCCACCAGGAGAAAGAAAAACCAGAACATCTTGACTCGCTTCATTGCTTCCTCCGAGCAGCAGAAAATGGAGATGCCCAGAGGTATTTCCAGCTGCTGCTGATCCCAGTTGGAGCCCAGCCTGCTGCAGAGTCCCTGCGGAACCTGAGCCCAGCCCGGGGAGCTCCTGCAGTAGCAGGAGCTCAGCGCACGCGGGGCCAGGCCCGGAGCCCTGGGCATGGCTGCCAGATTGCGGGGCAGTGGCACAGGCAGAATGCCCTGCGGCCCAAACCTTCTGTTCCTGCCACAGTGCGCCCATCGTTCTCCCCCTCCTCCTCTCCCAGCACAGCACAAATTCTAGCTTGGAGGAGGCTCCCCAAGAGGGAGCTCTGGTGCCCTGCTCCTGTTTCAGCCTGAGTGTCCCTGCAGGGGAACAGGGCATCTTTCAGGCAGTTCCAGAAGCTCATGGTTCTCATTTCATGAGTCATCTGGGATGCAAATGGCTTTTGTCAGAAAGACAAAAGCAGAGGGAATGGATTAGAAATTATTAGAAAAAGATTACCCTTCTTACAGACAAAGTTCACCAAGTCGTTGCTTGCATTTCTCCTTTTCAGATTCTTTCAGTCAACTACTCTGAGAGGTCCAGCTTGTTCTGGTGCTTATCATGAACTGATTGTGCTCTTGGTTTATACCAGTGCAACAGATGTAGAATCATCTAAACTGAACACAGAAAGAAACTCCCTCTGTAAGCCCATTTTCACATTCAGGATCACTTTCAAGATGTCCACGGGGATTTTGGAATGATTATCACACAAACTCTCCACTTCTGGCTGCAGACTCTGGAGATTCTTTCTCTGCATTCAGTCAGAGTTTCATTCCCTAGCAATTCCCAGTACCCCACAATGTTTTCTTAGGGTAGAACAGGAACAATGAAAACCTTACCCACAGCACAACTCTCTAGTCCACCAGGAAAATAAAGGGCAAGTTGTCAAGTTCTCAAAACCTTTGTCCTGGTTTGCTGCAAGAGTTGTGCTGCACACAGTGTGGAAAGCCAAGAGAAGCTGCAATTGGTGGCACATCTTGTGACAGGAGCTCGAGCTAGTTCTTCAGGAAAGGGTCTTGAAAAGAAACAAGCCAGGATGTTCACATCTTCTATTAATTCCCTTCCTTAGATGCTCCCCTTTTCTGTGTTGCACTAGTTCTACATCACAGTAATCCCAAATGGATCTTACCTCAAAGACCTAGGACTTAACAAGTTTTATATACTCCACAGTATCATTAGCTCAACACAGTTTGCCTTCTCCCTGTTTTGCTTTGAAAGTAATGCTGGAGTCACCAGAAAGCTGCAAATGTAAGATCTTAGAGCACAGCGCTTTGGTCAGCTCTGGGTTCTAGAGACAGGGCATGTGCTCCCATAGTATTTCACCCTCAGCAGTGACAATACACAGCAGCAACAAAGGTGATTCCTATGACATTGTGCAGGGGTCAAGACTCTGTGTCTGGGCTTAACGGGGCAAAGTGAATCTGTTTGGACAGACTCAGGATCCACACTAGTTTGGTTTTCTACCCGTGTCAATGAACAGCTGGAGAAATAAAGCAGCCAGCAGTTTCTTTGCAGAGAGGGCCTTTGGTCCACGCTGAAAGTGCTGGATGGGCAGGGAGGAGGCAGACAGCTGAGAGCTGAGCTGCTCTATTGGACTGGCATCCAAACTCGGCCATAAGAGTGTTCTCATTCTTTTATTTTAATCCTCCTATGGGCAGTCTCCAATTTTCACCTGGAAGCGGACAAGAAAACAGGACCAGCCCTAGGGATGAGGGCACCGCGCCGGGCGCGGCCCCGCCACTCACACTGCCCACCCCGAGTTAGCTGCGGAGCAGCGCTGCCCCGCAAGGGCTGCATTTCTTCCTGCTCATGTCCTGCTCTGCCCTGCCACGGGGCTGGCTCTGCCTGGTGCTGGCAGGCTCCCCATTCAGCCCTTGGCTCTGCTCCAGGGGAAAGTCCAGACAGCGCTTTGTTTGCTTGTGAGGAAGAGACCACACTGCGGGGCGAGCAGGCGGGAGGAGGCCCAGGGCGTGTGAGCAGGAGGGGATAGTTGCAAGATTGCCGGCAATAACAGTGACAATCCAGTGAAGGAGAAGTGAAACAAGGCAGTGGTTTTGGCGTGGGTGCGGGAGGAAGAGATGCTCCATGACTCCAGTTTGGCCCCGGAGCAGAGCAGTCCGGGCTGCCCCGGGGTGCGGGGCTCGGCCATGGGGCGCGCAGGGCAGCGGGGAACGGACACATGGGAATGGACACACGGACACGCGGACAAACGCTCCTGGCAATAAGAAGAAACAAAGACGCCCAGACTTTTTTGTCCTGCCTGGATCACTGCGCAGGGGTGATCAGATGGGAACACGCAGCCCTCGTGCTGGAGCTGAGCTGCTCTTACCAGCACTGGTGGCTGCCATCCAAGCTGGTTTTGCTTGTCCAGGTTCACTGACAACTGGGACCCTGGGCAGAACACTGACAGCCTGGTCTCACCCCAGGGAAGAAGGAGCTCCTGCAGAAGCTGTCCCAGGTGGGGCTGCTGCTGCTGGAGATATCGAGGATGATCTCAAGGATGACAACCTCTTCCTCGACCTGGCCACCAGCAGCTGAAGATGATGGACTTTGATTGTGGCACCTTCTTCAAAGCCAGGCTCCAGAGCGAATTTGTAGGTGAGTGCACAGCCAGGGGGATGCTCCCAGATTTGGGCATTGCACAGCCTGGCCGGGAACCAAAGGTTCCCCTGTTGCTGGGGCAGATGCAAGGAATCCTTCAGTGGCTGCCGAGCTGCTTTTTGGCAGGGCTGGGGGATGGGCTGGGGTGGGTACGAAATGGGAGTCGGCTCCTGGCCCTGCCCACAGCCCCCAGCACTCACCGTGCCCGGGCTGGGGCCGGGGCTGGGGCTGGGGCAGCCGGCCCGACACAAACAAAGCCCCACGGCGGGAGCAGAGGGGGGACTCCAGAACCTGGGCACGGCTGCTTTGCTTTGCAGGCAAGGAAGGGCTTGGGCTGCTCCACTGCCCTCGTTTGCTTTGGGATCCCCGTTACTTTTGGGGCAGTGCAGGGGGAAGGGAGAAAGCAGGGGCTTCCCTCACCCGTGGGTGGGTTTTTCCCTGGCACGTAGGGGTTGGGCCTTCCTCAAGCCCCTGACAGAGATGAGATTTGTTACCTTTGTTCTTGTTTCCCCTTTCTGTCTGTTTTCATTAATTTGTTGTTTGTTATTTTAAAGGAAGCATTCTAGGCAGTGTCCAGTCTGGATGGGGAAGTGCTGGGGCCCAGCTGCGGTGTGGATGGGCCGTGCCCTTGGAGAAGGCTGAGGACAGGGTTTGGGAGCAGCTTTTCTGGCGGCAGCCGATGGCGTGAGGTGGGTCCCCGTCTCCTTGGCACGGGTGGGATAAGAGCTGTCGGGAGCTGGCAGCGAGCACAGGAGCATCCCGCTCTGGGCAGCTGCTGAGGAGGTTGCTGTGCCGTGGCTGGCTGCAGGCTGGGCACATGTCCTGCCCTCCTGCTCTGCTGCCCAGGGCAGCAGTGATGGGCAGCTTTGGGCCCTGCTCTGAGCACGGCCAGCACGGCCTGGGCACCACGGGCACTGGGGACAAGGAGGACAGGAGCCTTCAGCTGACAGGCGGGTTCTGGTTTCTCTCCTTGCAGCCGGGCTCTGCGGATGCTGAGGCTGCTTCTGAGCCCTTTCCACACCCCCAGTTCTGCCCCAACACTGCTTGGGGAGTAGAAGGAGATAGAACTGGGGGCATGGTCCAGTCCAGGCTCTTTGTCAGCCCCATCTATCACTCCACAGAGCTCCCTGAAATGCCATGAGTGCAACCTGATGCCTCCTTTTGGTACTTTCCAGAGGTGGTGGCCATCTGGGATGTTGTGTCTACCTATACCGTAGGACAGATGAAGCTGAACAAGGTAAGGGCTGGTGTCTCGGTCCCTTGTGGTCCCCCTCCCTGAGCATCATGGCACTGCCCCGAGAGAACTCCTCTTAGCGTGCCCTGAGCTGCCAGGGGTGAAGAGACCTAGCAGAGATACGGGATCATGCTGGGTCTGTGCTGAGGATCATCCCTGGGAATCTTTCCCTGGATTGGAATTGTTTGGGAACTTCTTTAGCTGAGGAATTTTTGTGAATGTTTTGAAGAAGGAGAATAAAAAAATTGAGAACATGGGTTTTTCCCAGTTTTCACATTTCCTATTGTCAGAGACTGGATTAGAGCAATGTCTCAAGACATCTTGGGCTTGTAATGTCAGTGTCTGTGTCTGGGGAGGGGTGGGCCAGGCTTTGCGTAGGTGAAGCGGTGCCTGCCCTGCACCGGCCCCAGCAGAGCTGACGATCGCGACACCTGGGGGCGGTGCTAACCTGCTCTCCGATCCCAGCTGGGGGCTGGCCCATGTCAGCGTCGGCCTGAGGGCTTAAAAAAGGCTGACCGCAGGTAGCCGGCATCTGGACCCTGCCTTCTTTGGGACTCTGTGGGGGAATCCAGGAGTTAGTAGCTATTATGTGTGTTTTGCTGTAACTTTCTGTCTTTCTTTTTCTTGCTCTTTCTCTCGTCATTCTAATCCTCTTTCCTCTTTTCATGGAACTTTCTGGGTAGCATAACATCTTAAGGTTTAAAGGTTTTCTAGGTTAAATAGGCTAAGTAATTGCTAAATAAATGCTAAGTAATGGTATGATAAGAGGGTTTATGTTGAATTTGTTGGTATATTTACTCCTTTGCCAAAGTTTCCTTAATTTTCTATATTTTTGCCTTTTTTGTGATTTTTCATCTTTTGAGAATATCTGGTGGGGATTTCTCCTCTGCACTGGCTAGAGTAAAGGAACCTTGAGTTTAACCCCTGGATTCAAGGGTTTGGGGTATAAAGCTATCTCAGCTGTTTTGTCTTCTTCCTGTGCAGGTGTTCTTGTCCCAGGTCTTGGGACCTTTGCTGTGGTCCACGAGCAACTTGATGGCACAGAAGAGGTGTGTGTGGTCCGAAGACCTGTGTTCCGGCTGGATGTGGATATGTCCTATCTACAGGAGCCGGTGTTCCTGATGGTGATGATTCTTGGTGAGAAGGAATCCAGCTCCACATTTGTGGGGACTGTGTGCACTCTGCTCTTTGGGAGAGGGGGGAGTTGCCTCCAAAGTTGGAGGACAGCTTGAGTTGCCCCTGGACCAAACCTGTCTTTCTGGCATTTTGCCATGAATCTCACGTGAGAGTTTGCTCAGCTGTGGCAGTAATAGTGTTCTTCTCCTCCTCTTCCCAGGTGACATTGAGATTGTGCCACTGGATTACTGGTGGCTATCCTGGACCGATTCCCTCCCGCCTGATGTGGTGAGGGGCTGTGTGGAGGAGACCATTCTCCTGTGCTCTTTGCGGCTGAGAGATGGGTGGTGCCCTGCCTTTGCGTTCGAGAATATTGGCATCCTGTCCTGCCGGGACAATGTCTTGTGTGTGCGGTTCCATTGTGGCTATGTCATGGAACTGTAGAGTCAGGACACCTGGCTGGCTCTGCTGCTCACAATGAGCTGGAATTTGGGGACATTGAGGTGCTGGAGCATGTCTGGAGAAGGGCAGAGGGGCTGGGAAAGGGTCTGAAGTACACATCTCGTGAGGAGCGGCTGTGGGGGCTGAGCCTGAAGAAAAGGAGGCTCAAGGGGTACCTTCTTGCTCTCTGCATCTCCATGAAAGGAGGGTGAAGCCAGGTGGGGGTCGGTCTCTTCTCCCAGATAATGAGAGACAAATTGCACTGGGAGAGCTTTAGGTGGGATTGTAAGGAAAATTCCTCCATGTAAGAGGTTGTCCACCCCTGATGTGGGCTGCCCAGGGCAATGGTGGACTCATCATCCCTGGAGGGATTTAAGAGACGTGTGAATGTGGCCTTGGTTGGACTTGTTGGTATCTGAGGGTTCTTCTGACCTTATTGTTTCTTTGGTTCTGCGATGTTCACAAATGAGCTTTGGGAAGAGGAGTTTGGAGAAGTGGCTCCTGTAGGACGGGAGACGGGTCTGCTTCCTCCCGTGGAAGCCTTCTGATGGCTCCCTGTCGCTCTGGAGGCCGAGGGTACCAGGTTCTGGTATCGATGACAGAGTGACCGCTGCTTGGGGGATGCGGGCTGGACAGGCCTGCGTGTTCCTCGGGTGAGTGTGTTTCCTTGGTGTTTTTCTGGTTCCTTCGTAGGCTGCAGAGTGTGGGGTTTGCTGTTCCTTGAGCCTGTGGCACCATTTGCTTCTGGAGTTGGCCTCGCTGATTCTTGTGGGTAACTTCCAACTCAAGATGTTATCATTCTATGATTCCAGGTTTTGGCTTGCTGTGTCCAAGGCTTTTTCCACCTGACACACAAAGGTTGCAGAGAAACACAGGGTCAGAACAGGTATAGAATGGGTTCCTGCTGCTCTGTCGCATGTGCGGTGATCACATTGTGTGACCGCATGACCTCAAGGGCTGCTCCCAAGAGCTTCCTCCTTTCCCAGGGGAACGAGAGCATCCTAGAAAGTTTTCCCTCCCTGTGCTGCCAAACCAGAGGCCAGGCACGAGGCAGTGAGAGCCAGGGCCAAAGGCACCTGCTGGGTGGAACTGTCATGGGCAGGGATTGGAGGGATTCTTGGACCCTGGGTGAAATCCCCCCTGGACACTTGAACTGTAGCAACTCAGGAAGGTCCATGGGAAATAGTGCTCTTGCACCATCAGTGTCCTCATACTAGAAAGCGCTGCACAAGATCGTGCAGCAAGCAAGGGGTCAAGGTTGGGGTCGGGCTCAGGCAGGGGGGGAGTTGAGACAGGTCCTGCTGCGACGCCATTTGCCATTCCCAAAGCCCATGGGTAAGAAGCTGCCATCTTGGGAAGGACAGCGTCACCCGCGACCGGCCGCCATCTTGAGGGTGGCATTTTTTTTTCCACCGGGTGTCTGCAGTACCCCATTCTCATCACCAGGTGGCAGCAGCATTCGAGTCCCAGCCAAGATCTCGGGATGCTGAATACACTGAGCTATTCTATTGCCTTCATAGAGGTATTTTCTTCCAAGTCCTTTACTGCTTAATTTGTATACACAAAAATTATATCTGTATTTTTAAACCTTATATATTTATGTTTAGAAAGTCTTATACTCCAAAAACCTGTATATAATACAGTAGATACAGGGTTGTATTTTGAAATCAATTTTAATTAAAATTATTTTATATATATATATAGAGATAAAGATAGCTTTTGCTATCTTTTTATACTTATATAAAAATATAACCTATATATAGGTTTCTATATTTTTTGCCCCAACACACGCCTTAAATTTCCAAGCATTTTTGGGCTGTAACCTCCCTTTTTTGGGGAGGACCCCACCTAACCCCTCTTATAACCTACTCACCTTCTCCTCCACTGCATCTTCACTCTCCCAGTGACATTGGGGAGCCCCAAATGACACCATCTCTGCATCACCTCCTGCCCAGGCCTCTCTCATAGCCCCTTACCCAGTGCAAAGGGAGGGCAAAGGCAGCCACCAATGGTTTATTCCATCACACTTAAGAAGTTCCTTCAGAACATCTTCTGGCACTTGGGATCCCTGACACTGCCCATGACCACAGGACACCTCAGATGTTGTTTTCAGAGCAGCACTTGCCAGACTGGAGCTGACAGTTGGTCAGCTCCTGGAACAATGGGCTGCTGGAGGAAGAGGGAGAAGGATAGTTTTTTATTATTTTCTTGGCAATGAGTGGTTTTCCCATGGAAGATGATTTGGACTGTGAGGTGTCCACATTTCCCTCACGTGGAAGGAGCTGATTCATCCCCAACTTAATCATTACATGGGAAGGAATCCTGGGAGCAAGGCCAGGTACAACTGCCCCTCAGACCTGGAGCTGGGCCACACTAGGGAGCCACAATGATCCCAAAGGGCTGGGAACAGCCCCCGGATTGAGCTGGGGATGCCAAGGTGAGAGCACCCAGCTTCAAGCCCAAGGAGAAATCACCTCTCCACTCCTTATTTTCAGGTATTTTTCCAATAGCTGGAATCCAAGGAGCTGACAGCATGGGGAAGGGAGCAGGAGACAACAGTGATGCTCAACAGGATCTCACATTTATTACTGAGAAGTAATTAATGGTGAAAAGAAAGGCAATGCCCATTCCTCATTGGATTAACAAGAAACTGAAACATAGTCACTACATATTTTACAATATTTCTTCCTTGGTTTGTTTGTTTTGGGCTTTTTATTGTCCAAACTTTTTCCTGTAAACAAAAAAAGGTTTTACCAGTGTTCTCAGCTTTCACAAAACCAAATTCATCCAGACTTAATCTTTAAATCCATATAGTGCACAAGAACAGAACATTTCTTAGGACTTCTAGTACTTGACTTTGGAGTAACAAAGGGTCAGAGAAAAATGAACCACCTTTAAGACACAACCTCATGGACAATTTTCTGCTCAATTCTTCTTAGGCCAAAACCCCGACTTCCTCACAGAATTCGTCCTCTTCCAGGCCAGGGAAAGAAAGAAAGAAAAATAAAGTTACTCCACTTTGCATGGTGGATGTTACAATTCAGTGTTCCAAGTGCAAATGTCAAAACCAGGGAAGGAGGTGCAACAGAGTGGAAGGAGGGGCAACAATGGGATTTAAAAATTAGAGAAAAAAGAAGGCATATGCCACTTATGGACTTGAAAATCCAAAAACCATAGTAAAAAGACAAAAAACAAAGTGTACGCTCTGAAATCACAACCAAAGCCAAAAGAAAGCGGACAGGTTTTACCTCTACTCTATCTAGAAGGGATTTTTTTTGTTGTTGTTTTTGTTTTTTAATCCTATGTCTTGTGACATTCCAGTACTTTTTTTTCCTTTTTTTTTAACTGAAAGTTTGTAAAAGTCTTTTGAAGTCAAAGGAATTAAGAAAAACAAGTCCTAATTCTCTCTGGGATACTTTTGCTCCTTTCTCTCTCTGAATGACAGCTGGATGCAACCTCTGCTGCAGTCTCTGGGGGAGGAATGGCCTTTTACTTGACACGGCCTTGGCGTTCCTGCAAAAGAAATAACAGAGATCATATTAGCTGAGAGTAGTTTTATTCACCGCTGTTACACATCAGCATTCCAAGACGTGGCTCTCCCATGGAGCCTTGTCCCATGCCAGCAAAGCCAGGAAAAGAGCACTGTTCTTGGCAAGAGAGGTGCTGCTACTGCGTCCAGTCATTGCAGGGAAGTGACATTGCTGAGGTCCAATAGCTCCTTGTTTTCCTTTTTTTCTCAAGTGATTCACCACCTGCAGAGCTGCATCCAGCTCTGGGGATTCCAACATCAGAAGGGTTTGAGAAGGGTTTGGAGCTGCTGGAACGAGTCCAGAGGAGGCCACAGAAACACTCAGGGTTGGAGCCCCTCTGCTCTGGAGATAGTCTGGGAGAGCTGGTGGTGTTCATCCCGGGACACCTCTGAGGCCCCTTGCAGGGCCTAAAGGGGCTCCAAGAGAGCTGGAGAGGGCTTTGGACAAGGAGGAATGGCTTCCCACAGCCAGAGAGCAGGGATAGATGGACCATTGGGAAGAAATTCTTCCCTGTGCGGGTGGTGAGGCTCTGGCACAGGTTGCCCAGAGCAGCTGTGGCTGCATCACCCTCGGAAGTGTCCAAGGCCGAGGTTGGATGGGGCTTGGAGCAACCTGGGATACGTGAAGGTATGCCTGCATTGGAACGAGATGGTCTTTAAGGTCCCTTCCAACCCAAACCATTCTGTGATTCTATGAAAAAACCCCATCTGAACTTCCATGTGGGCATCAAAGCAGGCTGGAGCTCAAACTCAGGGAGCACCGACATTAGCCTTGGTCTGCAGGGACTATAATAGTTCCAGTCCCCAGCAGAAAGCCTCTGATACCCCTGGCACTACTTGATGGCATGTCACTAGAAAAACAAGAAGTTCACAGGAATTTCCCACTCACTGCTGCTCTCACCCCTAGGTATTCCCCTAGCACCACGGAAACACCCTGTCCAAACATCTGCACCAGAATAAAGAGGCAGCACAGCACCAAATACCCCCAGACACCAAGGGCTGTCACCCCCTCTGCTGTTCTCAACACCCCGTGCCCATCTCTTCTGGGTTCTGCTTGGGTTTAGCGGAGAAGCTCTCACAGAAGCAGGTCCAGGCTTCCCCAGAGGGTTATGAGGTGTTCAAAGTGTCATTCCCAGATCATAAGACACCACCTTAGAAATTAAACCTGTCAGCAGCCAGAGGGCTCTGAGCTGATGCTCCTCCCTGGCTCTGCCTTTTGCCTGAGGACAGGAAGATCCCTGTAGTCTGGGCATGACAGGTACTGCTGAGCTCCAGCTTCCCCAGAGCCAGTCCATCACCACGCGGCCAGTCTGAGACATGCCAAGTCCATCCCACTTTCACAGCAAAACCACACCCGCAGCAGGTGCCCACAGGTACAGCAGGTTTTTCCTCTTCACTCAGAGCAGAGATGCTGTCAGGGCTCTGAGTCTGGTGCTTTGGTTCAGCTCAGGATGTTTCCCTGAGTGTCAGCTGCTCTGCCTGGAGTTGTATCCCCTGAAATAAGGGCAGCAACAGAGTTCCCTGCCTGCTTCCCACGCTAATATGGTGATGGGAGGTGCCTTCCCATCCATCTTGACAGCTCATACAACCTCTGCCACAAGCATACAGGCTGCTACACGAAACCCCATCCTTTGCCACTGCTAAATCCAGGGAGAGCCTATCCCCAAACAGCTTCAATCCTGGGACAACAGCATGTGCAGCCATCTATCCTTAGAAACCTTCCCAAAAAGGGAGTCCTGGCCTCCAGCTCAGAACAACACCACTGGCTTTGGCCTCTTAACCACACACCCAAGGAGGTTTCACCTTCAATTCCTCTGCAGGAGCTGCATGCAAAATGAGCCCAGCGAGATCCTCTGCTGTCTTCTGGGGACAGGGATCAGACCAAGGCACACATTCTCATCAAGAACCGCTACCCAACATAAGTCAATTTAATTCCCCTCTTTTCCTGTAACTCTGCCCAAGTCTGTTGCAGGTGCTTTCACTGCCAAAAATGCCACTGTACCACAGCAGAATTCAACTGCTAGGGTGGGAAGCAGGGCCAGGCCTGAACACAGAGCACAACAAGCAGTGCAGGGAGAGCCACAAATCCAAAGGAAGGTGCCAAGCCCTGTTCCTGGCTCAGCAGCCAGCATGTTATGTTACACAGGGATAGATGGCAATGTGACACATTCCTCTGGGAAGCAACCACAACTGCCTGAGCTAACGCCGCTGCTTCCCAAATGCAGATGTGAGGTAAGCCAGCTGCCAGGTTCAATCACACCCTGTGCATGTCCAGGGTCAGTGTCCTGGGCTGGGACAGTGGTCAAGGGTCCTGCGGCACACATCACCCTGTTAGCTGAGCAGCAGGACCCCAATCAATCACATCTTCCCGCTGAGAAGGTGATGCTGCTCCCAAGGCCTGCGTGCAGCTCTAACAAGGAGCCAACCCCAGGGAAAATCCTCCCTTAAATACCAGTGTGCCAGGACAGAGGCTAGAGCAATTGTCCCCGTGTCCCCAAGCTAGAGAGGGGACAAAAGCGACCATCTTCCCTTCACACCTGCTGTAAGCCTGGACTGGGGAAGGGGGACCCCACTGCCCTTCAGTCAAGGGGCTACCTCAAGGAGCAAGCCAGAGGGGAATGGAGGTAAGGTGGCTGGATATGGAAGGAGGTGGATCCCTGATCCAAAACCACAGAATCACAGACTGGTTTGGGTTGGAAGAGTCCTGAAAGCTTGTTTTGCTACGGGCAGGCATACCTTCCACTAGACCAGGTTCTTACAAGCCCTGTCCAACCTGGCCTTGAACAATTCCAGGGATGGGGCAGCCACAGCTGCTCTGGGCACCCCAGGCCAAGGCCTCACCATCCTCACGGGGAAGAATTTCTTCCCAATATCCCATCTAATCCTGCCCTCTGGCAGTGGGAAGCCATTCCCTGTGTCCTGTCCCTCCAGGCCCTTTTCCAAAGTCCCTCTCCAGCTCTCCTGGAGCCCCTTTAGGCATTAGAAGGGCCTCTGAGATCCCCCTGGAGCCCTCTCTTCTCCAGGTGAACACCCCCAGCTCTCCCAGCCTGGCTCCAGCCCTCAGAACACCTCTGTGGCCTCCTCTGGACTCGCTCCAGCAGTTCCAAATCTTTCTGATGCTGGAATCCCCAGAGCTGAATGCAGCACTGCAGGTAAGGTCTCACCTGAGCAGAGCAGAGGGGTCCAAGACAT
This sequence comes from Orthonyx spaldingii, assembly GCA_013397795.1. Taxonomy (NCBI): domain Eukaryota; kingdom Metazoa; phylum Chordata; class Aves; order Passeriformes; family Orthonychidae; genus Orthonyx; species Orthonyx spaldingii. The sequence continues at coordinate 91,666 of VZTJ01006367.1, read as the reverse complement.
CTTGGTCCCTGGGGTGTTACAGTGAGCATTCAACCTCAACCACCAGCCAGATCTACCAGAACACACAGCAAGACTGAACCAGGTTGCAAACATTTGTCCTCATTTGTCCTTCCTGGCTCATCCTCCTCTGAATCTACAGGCTGTCGAACAGTATAAGTCACAGCCCACCCAGCTATGTGACAGCCCAGGAAGGCAGAGCAGCATCTGCATACGCATACTGGGCTTTGCTCTGGGATACAATCCCTGGAGAGCAAACGGATTCCATCAGGAAGTCTTTTCTGCCCTTTGGCTGCACTTTCATTAAACCTGGGCCGCATCTTACTTATGCACACGGGAGGAGCAAGAAAGACACCTGCTCAGACTCATCCCCATCCATCAAATCCCTCAGGAACAAGAAGGGCAAGAACAGCATGGCATGGGAATGGCTGATACATGCCATGGCTCAAATCCTGTGCTGACACCAAGCTCACACAGGGCAAGTATGTGCCTCAAACAGGAGCCCTCTATAATCATATCACTCAAAGCAACTTCAGTCCTGTCACCACTGTCCCCAGGGGCTGCAGCCATGTCACCAGCCAGGTCCTGATAACAGCAACTGAGCAATGAGACATCACCTTATCTATTCACACTGCAAGGAGTCAACAACAAAAAGCTCAAGAGTTGTACCTGACAAGATGACAATGAGAGACAATGCTGCCCATTTGTTTAGCATCTCTTACCTCGATTAACAACCAAGGTTCAGCATCAACACTCCTGGCAAAGGTAAGGACTTTATTGCCACACCACAGATAGGGAAACAGCAGACTAAGTCAAAGGAGGGCCTGAAGAAGAAACCACAGCACACAAACCTTGGTTTATTGGGACCTGACTGGGCTGGAGCACAAGCCCAAAGTCCTTGGGCAGGCCAGGCCAGGCACAATCTCAGTTCAGCCTGAGAAGGCACTCCAAGTAAAAGGCATCATCTGCCCAGTGCCTGCCCACAGAGGAAACAGCAGGACATTCCTTCATTGGAGTATCAGAACTCCCAGAATTATTCCCCAAAAGGCTGAGACACCCAAGCAAAAATCCTGAGTTGGACCCACAAGGATCATCAAGTCCACCTCCTGACCCTGCACAGGACACTCCAACAATCCCACCCTGTGCCTGTGAGCATTGTCTAAACGCTTCTTGAGCTCTGACAGCCTTGGGGCCCATGACCATTCTCCAGGGAGCCTGTAATCAAACCCTGGCCTTGATACACACACACACACACCCGTCTCACTGATCAAGCACCTCAAGAGCCCCACTCAGCCCATGATGTTGCACTTCACTGTTTGATGCAATCCCAGCCAAGGAATCCAGCGGGATTTCCATGTGCCTGTGTCTCCAAGGCAAACATCTTAGATCACTGCCTTAAAAATCAGGAGTTACAGCAGCCCATGACCTTCCCAGCAGGATCTGCTCAGGGAACAGACCTAGCACAAATGATGGATGATGCATCACTTGTATATTATGCTCCACAATCAGTCTCGAGTCCCAGTATTTACAAACCAAACATCACTTTTCCTGTTGTCAGCATTAGAAAGCCATCAGGGTTACAAAAAAGAGCTACATCCTAGTCTAGAAAAGGGGATAAAAAAATCAGGCAGTGATCTGGTTATAGCCTGACACCTTCATCTACCTCCCATTCACTTAATGGGGCTCAGCACCAAGGAAGACAGGAGATAATAGAAATAAAAGTGATTCTTCATCAGAGCAGGAAAGGCCTTTTGCTCTACAGATCAAAATCTAACAGTGCAAACCCAAACATCCACAGAATCCTAAACAGGGCAAACCTACGTCACTGAAAAAGCAGGAGCCAAGAAGAGACACATGGCTTTGGACATCAGAGCAACCAGTTTGGGACAAGAAGGGCATGAAGACAGCCAAGGCTTTTCCTCTACAGCGGGGTTTACACAAGGTGGTCCAAGCTCTTTGACATCCTCAGGCACACTGCTGTTCCCCAGCATCTTTCCAGGCACCTTTTAAAACTCATGCAATCAATTGCAAAGAACAAACCTCTTCTTGCTCAAACATCACATTTAATTGCCTGAATAAAGCAGCCCAATTTCCATAAACATTTATAATTACTTTCACGTAAGGACTCTTGTCCTACAGGGCAGGAAACAGAATGGTGGAAAGCTGAGAACGTGCATGACTATTTAGAGCAAAGGAGACAGAGCAAGCTAGGAGGACTCCCAGTGGCATTCCATGGGAGGAAACTGGACTGGTTGACTTTGGAGCACAAGCAAAATAACTCAAGTCCTTTCCAGTCATTAGAAAGGAAGAAAATTCTCCTGGTCTTCAACAACCAGGGAGTTTTCTTCCACATCTTCCCCATCACTACAAAGGAAATGCATTTCATTACTTTGGTTACCTTAAGCCATCGTTCAGGCAAGAAGTCTTAGTACGAGTGCCACACGATTCTTTAGAAAAGGAAGGAATTCCACTTTAATGTTTCAAAATCTTCACTCCTGTAGAGTTAATAAAGCCTTGGCACTACCCTCTGTCACACCATGCAGGTGTAATGCCAAGGACTGAAAACCCATGGAACTTCAGTGGAATTCGTGGCTCCATATATTCATAAAACATCTAGAAACAGGAGTGAATAATAGTGACCAAGTTTACTGATAATATTAATCTATTCAGGGTAATAAAAGCAGCAGCTGACTAAATGAACGACTTTGTGAGAAAAAGCTGTTGAACTTTACAGGAGACTTGGTCTACCTGGTTGAGAAAAATTAAAAGATGCATATGCAGAAAATCCCTACCCTAACTCCAAGATTATGGCTCCAAACTGACCATTAACCATCGGAAACATGATCTGTAACTCCAGGAAATTGCCTACCCTGAAGAAAAGCAAATATCACCCTGGACAAAACATACCACTGTGCTGTTATACAAACCCAGACAGGATCTATCCTGAGCAGAGTGTAGCTCTGCTCCTCTCCACCTCCACAGGCATGGAGCAGGACTGGAAAAGGGTCAAAGAAAAACAGAGATGAGCAAGGGACAGAAGCATTTCCATCTGCAGAGCCACTGTGCTCTAACTCTTTGGCCTGGAAGACAGATGACTGGAAAAGCAGAGTAGATACAGAGAAGACAGTGAAATAATTGTTCACCACCTTTTCTCACAAAAGAACAGGGCAGGTTCAAAGCAAACCAAAAGGATACATTTCCCCACACAACACATAATTAAGTTGAAGAACTGGAGATCCTGTGGATGCTCAGGGAGTGCATCGAGGTCTTGGACAGAAAAATCATGAACTGATAAGGACAAAGATACATCCTCAGAGTTACAGAAATTCCCAAGTCACATATTGTTCAAGGGAAGGAAAACCTTCAGAGATGGATATGTGCCTGTAGTGTGTTTGCTCTCAACCATGTTACTGCCAGCTGCATACACGGCTTTTTACCTGGAAACAGAGAGCAGGGATGCCCAAGCAATGTCCCTCTCTGTGCCCAGCAGACCTGCAGCTCCTGCAGCCACATGAGATGCACTTACACAGACTTTGATCTGACCCACTGCAGTTGTCCTGGTATTTGAGGCTTAAACACCACCTCCATCCCAAACAAGACAGAGAGACACTTCATGCTACAAGAAAAACACACCACAATATTCTGTATTATGAGAGGACAAGAGCAGATCTATTTGCCTGCTTCTGTCAGCCATCAACAGCTGAATTCACAAGCTCAAGTAGAAGAGCCAACACTCCCTATAGTGTGTCCCGTCATTTTACGGCCACTTGAAAGGGAACACAAAGCCACATTCACTGGAACAGAATTTTATATTTCATCTTCTTTTTCCCCTCCTCTAAGTGTATCAAGAACACGGCTCTGGAATCAGCTGAAGTCCAAATCAAGCCACAACAGCCAAAAGGCTGATGATCAGGGCTTCACAATTTCCTTAATTTTGAGCTGATGATGGGAAATTCTCTGAAGGTATTTTATAGATGGTACCACAAATAACAGAGTTGAGATGGAAAGAGCAGAGCCTTCCCCTACTGTGCAGAGATACAGGGAAGGAAACTAAAGCATGTGGTTTCCTTTCCCCCCCAGGATTAGAAACAAAAGACAAGAGTTTTAGGTAGATTTTGTCTAAGTCTTCCAAACTAGGATTACATTACAATAGCTCTGCAGTTAACTACACAAAAAAGCAGCTCAGAATTGTGCTTTTAAGAAAAAAAATTCTAATTATAAAGAACCAGAAACTTCCAAATCCTTGCACAAACCCCAAATGGTTCATTATTAACTGCTCAAATGCACTGTTACATGACACATATGTCTATTAAAAAGGCTCATAGTGGGCACTACTCACTGGAAGAAACTACAAACAACTCTCTATCCCAGACATTAGTTTGGATAATGACCACCCTTGTTAACAGGGACTTCCCTAGGAACTGCTGTGGTAAAGCAGGGTGCTGGTATTGTTCTGGCTGCCAAGCCTCCAGTGGTTTGCACCACTAAGGAATTAGTTATTAACTCACAAAGCCATAAGACAGCACAATTACAACCAAGTACAAACCAGAACATGCTGAAAAATGAGCGGACTAATCATGGTGAGAATGACCACACAGCACAGAACAAGGAGTCTCATGAACCTGAGACAGAAAAGAAGAAACCAGCTTCTTTCAGGCAAAAAGCTGGTGCAGAATTACAGTTTCAGTAAGAACAAGGAAGGAATATTGTGCATGGAGCTGTTCTTGATGCACTGCCCACGTATCAATGTGCTTCAACATTGGGAACAGCTTGGGATCCTAATCAGCTTTCAGCAATGTCTTGTGACCCACTGTACTTCTGCACTAGGGAAAAAATCCAGGGAACTGAACCAAACTGTGCCCTGGGGGTTTCACTGAATGAAACAGCTGGCAAAGAGTTTTGCTTGGAAGATAAATACTTTTTCTGGGGAAGCCGCTGTGAATAAAATAACCTGAAACACACCTGTGCCAGCAGCTCTTAACCTCAGTGCCAGCAAGTTATCCAGAACTCTCGAAGGAAAAAATAAGAGGAAAAAACCAAAGTAATCCCTGCTGCTGACACCTTACACACTTCCTTCTGCATTCCAAGCCCTCCATGGTATTTCTAGGGAATTTGCCAGCCATACACATACAATTTATCACAGAATCACAGAGTGGTTTGGGTTGGAAGAGTCCTGAAAGCCCATCCCACTCCAGCCCCTGCCATGGGCAGGGACACCTTCCACTAGACCAGGTGGCTCCAAACCCCATCCAAACTGGCCTTGAACACTTGCAGGTATGGGGCAGCCAGAGCTTCTCTGGGCAACCCCTGCCAGAGCCTTACCACCCTTACAGAAATTAATTTCTCCCTAATATCTAATCTAAATCTACCCTTGTGACAGTACAGATTCCTTCCCACGGGAAAATTTTCCTTTCTGTGACAAGTCTTGTAAACACAAGATAAGTTGTTCAGAGCTGCTTTGAGAACAGGTGGTCGAACGCCTATAGCCAATCAATCCTGAAGAGTAAATAAGTTCCTAACCAATCCCAATAAACACTCGTTTTGTATATAAAAGCTGTATTTAAATAAATAAAACTCTCTCTCAACATTCTCTTTCATCGTGTGTCCCTTCATTTCGACATTGGCTCAACAGCGACATACCCTCCTTCAGTTTAAGGTCATTCCCCCATTTTCACTCATCTGCTGAAAGGAAAAAAAAATTTTGGTTTATTTTCATTTAAGACATTCATTTGAAGTCATTAATATGTTAATAATCAATTCAATTAACATATTTATAAGAACAATGAGTTCAGGGTATTCTACAGCACAGAGCTGAAATCATCCAGCCAAGATAACCTGGAGTGGGGGGACATGAAGCTTTGCCCACACTGAGAGGGCAAGAAGTAGGTTGGGAACAAGTTCACAAGAACAGGGTGTGGAACATATTCCCCCTGTTCGAGGCCATACCTCTAAGAAGTGCGAAACCCGATTGCAGATAGTCTACACTCTCTGTCTCACCCAACCTCAACCTCAGTCCTCGAATCCTAGAATGGCCTGGGTTGGAAAGGACCTTACAAATCTTCTAGTTCCAACCATCTGTCTTGGACAGGGATAAAACAATTGAAAAAATTTAAACAGTGCATCTGAACAGGCCCTTAAACCAACATCAACAAGTCAACTTCAAATATTATTTTATAATATTAACAAACATTACATTAACATATTATTTTAAAGACTTCTAACACAATAGTAACAGTGAGAAACAGGACTACAAGGCAAGCGCAAGTGGTTTGCTCTTCCACCGCTCTGATTCCACTTCAGTTGCAGTAAAGTGGCTCCCAGCTGGTCCTGTTTTAGGGATGAGGAAACACAGTTCCCTGTCTCACAGAAGAAAACCCAGATTTGAGCATCGGACAGATCTAAGTCTTCCCTCCAGTTTTCTCCTGCCTTTAGACAGAGCTACAACACAAGCAAAAAGAGTCTTGTTAAGGGCTGGCTTAAAAATACCATAAGCACTAAGTATTCCTTACAAATGGCCAGTGGCAAACCACTGGAATAAGCAGGATGGTTTGTTTCCTCCATTCCTGGGCAAATACACAAGCATGGACACAGACCTACTGGATTTAAACAGCCTGGAAATAAACTGAAACCATGTGCATTGCTGAACAGCACAGCAGAAATTCTGTCCTGGTACATCAATCAATTAATTTTACTATGGCCAGGATTTGGAGCAGAAAATAGTGATCCTGGGATCACCGAATGAAAGGAACTGTGTGTGGGCTCAAGCCATCATGAAGGGAGAACTAAGAACCAGAAGCCTTTAATACTGTGTGAGTGGAAGGAGTGTTCCCTTGTGGCCACAGAGAACAGTTGGCTTTGCTGGGATACAGAATATCCAGGAACTGAATCTTATAGTCAGAAATACTGTCCTGTGGAATATGGTAAAGCCAAAACAAATGCAGCATTCCCCAGGACAACTAACACCAGATGGAAAGAGTGCTGGTCCTCCCTACAGGGAATATTCTCTGTCCTCCCCTCTGAGATTACAAATTGTGAAGAAAAAAAGATCTTTGTAAAATCCATCAGAAAACATTCATGTATTCCAGTGACTGTGAAATAGCCTGCCCATTTCAAACAGGCTCATACAACACCCCTCAGTTTTCCCTTAAATCACATGTTCCAAGGATGCAGTGACACTTGCCACTATCAATATTCCTTTAACCAGCAGATGTCAGGTGAGGCACAAAGATGCACAATTCCAAAAATAACAGATCCAATCTGGCCAATCCCACCTTTGTGCTTTGAGGCCAGCCCTCAGCACGACAAACTCCACCAAAGCCCACCCCATCCTGCACAGCTCAGCTTGACTCAACACTCAAAGTCCCAGCACAAAGTATCTCTTCTCAGCTGCAAACCTGACCACTGCACAGGACTGGTTTTCATGAGACCGCCTTCCTAAAATCTCTGGAACCTGTGAGTAGCCAAATATCTCAAGCCTGGGCAGACAGAACCAAAACAAACTTCCCTTAGAGCTTCCACTTGCATTTCCACAAAACACAAGCCTTTCACACCAAGGAGATCATTATGGGAGATCTTTACACCAAGGTCACTGCAGCATTCCTAGAAATCCAAGTGCGTGACCATGGGGCAGGGATTTGGTTGTTTGGTTGTTTAAAGCAAAGATAAAATAATTCTTACATAGAAGAAGTCAGTGACAAGCTCTACCATCCAGCTGTTCTGGATTTCAAGACTGCTCTAGGTAGGATTGCACTGCGAGTCAGCTCCACCATTTTGGGTCAGAAGAACATTCAAACCTTCCAAAAAACTGGATTAGTAGAGCAAAGCAAGACATGGAAAAGGAAATGGGGATTAGCTTTGGAGGAACAGGATGGACACAGGCAACAGGACAGGAAAAGACAGAGCATTATTTCAGTGTTTTCAACACTGAACTACCCACCCCTCTCCCTTTACTGGACAATGGAAACAGCACAAACACCACACAATTTCTTGGACCTGCTTTAGGGAACTCTGAAGAAATGACTAACAGTGAGAAGTATAAAAGACTATTCAAGAGTTCCCAGACTTTCACAAGAGCTCATCCATCTGCTCAGGCAGCAAGCAGGAATCAAACTGCAAATAAGACAAAGGTTTGGGCCAGTTGAAGCCGAGTGTAACAATTTCAGCTTGGGAGAAGTTCAAAACAAGCCAAACCTTGAGACATTTAAGCTTCAAAGAACACAACCGCAGAGCATCAACATCTCACACTGGAGGAAGAGACAAAGACCTGGGAGCAACAGGATTTCCCCAGCACAAAGCAGCACAGAAAGCAGGCAGGGAGCTGCTGCCAGAGCAGCATTTTAACTTTTCAGTGCTTCAACTCTGGTTCCACATACATTTTTTTTTAAATCAGGTGACTACCTGAGATGCTTAACGCAAACAGAACATGGTTTGGGCTTTTTGGCACTTCTAGTCCCATGGTAAGAATCACTCCAAGAAAAAAGAAAACCTGTCAGCAAAAATAACTGGTCCTCAATGAAACCATGAAAGAGCAATTACAGAAATCTCAACCACGTTCCAGACTGCGTTGGCGAGTGACTGAGGAGGTCAAACTGTTGCTGCAAAAATGACCAAGATGCAGAGAGTCACTTCCTCCGTGCCAGATGTTGCAGGGGCCCAGAGTATGAAACACAGGGTGAGTAAATGGCAAAGAGCAAACACCAACTGTGTCTACACAACTCCCTTCTCATCTGTGCATTCCAGAGACCTATGACTAAGTTCCTTTGCAAACAAAGAATGTTTTCATAATCAACTGCTGCTGCATCCACCAGAACATGGTTCAGAAAGGCAGCGCTGGTGCTCCGACTATCACTCTGCTTCCGACTCTCCACACCAGCACGTCTCAAGAAGCAAGCAAGGGGAGGAGACTTCAAAATGCAGATGGGAAGAAGAAAAAAGATGGTTTACAGCTTTAAGAAAATTGCTAAACCTCATTTGTAGTATATTCCTGACTTTCAGATTTCACAGCAAACACAACAGCCTTCCGGAAGAGCTCGTCATTCTGTCTGCCTTCTCCTCTCTTTTCCTCTTCCTTCTGCTTGCAGGTATTTAGTATTAACTTCTCTCCATCCATCCCTCCCTAACCTGTACTTCAGGAGCATTTTCCCCCCTCTCCCCTGCATTCTCCCACTGTGCCAAGGTCCAACTCTCTAACACTGCCAACCGTTGCTCCCTGAGGTCAGATCCAGAGGGTATCACAGCATCCCATAATGATTTAGATTGGAAAGCCCCTTACAGATGACCCTGCTCCATGCCCTGCCCACACACCTTCCAGCAACGAGATTGCTCCAAGTTCCATTCAACCTGGCCTTGAACACTTACAGGGATGGGGCAGCCACAGCTTCTCTCTGGGAACCTGTGCCAGGGCCTCATTACTCTCACAAGGAAGATAAAGGCTGGATAACACATGAAACAATTCTCGGACATGAAATCACACAAAACAATCAGGTTCTCACAAAACACCAGTTTACACCTTCACACCTTGCCATTTATGATTCCTCCCTTATAGACTTTCTCCAAGCACTGCAATTGTTGATTACCAGTTGCAAAACATGACCACCTTTGTGCTTAAGTGCTATTATTTATACAATGCTCCATGTAAAATATATATAAAAAATTCAAAACTTCATTCACTGTCATAGTGAGCAGCTGCAGCTCCTGATTCTGTTCTTCACATCTTGGGTGAAAAATCTCCCATTGCTCAAAGTAAAGAGATCATCAGGAAACTTGGCAAACTCCTAGTCAGCTGTGCTAATGCTAATTTGTAATTATCATTTTGATCAAACATAAACCAGACCCACATCGAGGGGAAGGGCAGCCCCACGTGACTTCACTACAGCTGAACCCAAGTTAAGATTCAAAGCCCACTGGTTCTTGAATTTGGGGCAGGATTTTCAATTAATGAATTGTTAAGGAGTAGTTTATGACAGCAGGCTTTTAGAACAGCATCCAGAGCAGCCGCAAGGCAAGTTGTGAGCTCAGCTCATGTGTCACACTGTTGGCAGTGCCATGCAGGTGACAGACCACCACGGCCCCCGAGCAGAGCCACGAGGAACACAACAACCCAATCTGTGTCCACGGGAGACAAGACAATCAGTCTCAGACTTCAATCACAGTGAGGGATATTTAGATTGGGCATTAGACAAAGCCTCCTTACAGGGAGGATAATTAAGCAGAGGGATAGATTGCCTGGGGAGAGTCAGGAACTGCTGTTCCTGGAGGTTTTACAAGTGGAGGGAGACATCTGTTATGCTGACCCCACTGTGGTCAGGGGGTGGATTAGTAGTCATTATAAGACCCAGCTCTGGTTACTAACAACTTCCCAAACACCCTGCTGGTCTCCAACTTCAAACTGCTCCAATCCAGGAGCTGATAATGGCACAGAAATACATTTTGTTTACAGCACAGCACTCAGGGAAGGTTGAGATTCAGAGCAACCAACACAGAGACAATCGCAAGCAGGGCCTGGGCAAGGCTCCTCACCCTGCTCTGCCAAGTGCTGACAGCCATTTCATAGAATTATGGAACAGTTTGGATTGGAAGGGATGTTAAACATTATCTAATTCCAACTCCCTGCCATGAACAGGGACACTTTACACTAGACCAGGCAGCTCCAAGCCCTGTCCAATCTGGCCTTGGACACTTCCAGGGATGGGGCAGCCACAGCTTCTCTGGACAACCCGTGCCAGGGCCTCACCTCCCTCACAGGGAACAATCTTTTCCTAGTATCCAACTGAAACCTATTCTAAGCTTCTCAATTTGAAGCCATTCCTCCTGGTCCTGTCTCTCCAAGCCCTTGTAAATAGTCTCTCTCCACCTTTCCTGTGGGCTCCCATCAAGCACTAGAAGGCCACAATAAAGTCATTACAAGGCCTTCTCTTCTCCTGGCTGAACAATCCCAATTCTCTCAGCCTTTCCTCACAGGAGAGGTGCTCCATCCCTCTGATCACCTTGGTGATCTTCTCTGGACATTTTCCCCCCAAAGAAGGGCTACTATTTGAGTGTGGGTTCCAGGTACAAGTAGGCAGATGGCCAAAAGCAGGCTAATGCCCACAAGCCCACCCCTTCACACCCCAGAGTTTGTTCAGTGCAAGGCAGCTTCCACCACCTCTTGCCCCACAGAACTCAGAGAAGACACACAAACCCATTACCTTTTTAACATTTTCCTCCTCCTCTTGCCGTTTCTCATAGTGTGAGAAGTCATCAAAGATGGAGGTGGTGTGCTTGTAGGTGGCGATGATTTTCAACACCTGCTTAGCCTTTTCCAGAGGCACCTCCTGAGTGTCCCTGGAGTTGGTCACTGGTTTATTCTCGTTGTTCTCTAGGCGGATGTGTCGCAGCTGGCTGTTGGGAACGTCCTTCACAAAAATCCACCTGACATCAAAACGTCCCTTCCATTTGTCCTGGGACCACACACCTGCACAGGTGTTATAGTCCACAGCAGATTTCATTTCTGCTACGCCGCAGAAGTGACCGCTACCGTTGACGCTGAATAGTAAGTATACAGGGCCCTTCCCATTCATGGAGCGATAGGCTGCATCCAGTCTCTTGTTGCCATGCTCCGTACTGCACCAGATGTTGTATTTAATGGAACGGTGGATATCGTCCTCAGAGTAACTCTTAATGATGAAAACCCGCCCATGCTTCGGGTTCCAGTCAAAATCCTTGGGGTTGTAGTTGTTGACAGATCTCAACTTCTCCAAGACCGGGTGCAGTTCTGAGGGAGAACCAGAACTGGCCTGAGCCTGTCCCACTCCGTTACTGTCCACTCCACTCTGGCCAAAGCCATTGCCGCGATTCCGAGGGGCAACCCAGCGGGTGGGCTGTGCTGGTGGCACAGGCAGTGGGGCTGTCGGTGGCAGCGCCTGCAGCTGCTGCCCACCCAGAGCCTGGGTCACCGGTGGGCTACTATTGATCTGCTGGCCCATGGGCTGTGGGGACACCTGTGCTGGCTGCTGAGTAAGATTCTGGACCAAGGTCTGCGACGGGGCTTTTGTCACCGGCCCTTTGTTATCCCAAGTTCCGATATCCATGTTATGTTTTATGGGAGGTGGTGGAAGACTTGACCCTGCAATGCCATTCTTGGTCTTCAGTTTGGGCTGCTGCTTGGCGGGTTTGCTGGCAATGTCAGCCCATGAGGTCGGCTTTGGCGGCGCAATCGTCGCCGGAGGCAAACTGTTCGATGTCACAATATTACTGGTGATGGATCCGCTCCCCACAGCTGAGCCGATGACTTTCGGGACGCTGCTCGCCACGTCCGTGCTGCCCAGCTTGAGGGCTGCCATGCCCTGGTCGATGGTGTTCATGCCAGGAGCCTTGTTCAGAGTCTCATTGGCAAAGGCTGACTGCCCGTCGATCATGGCACCTCCCAGTGAGCTAGGGGCATAGGCGTAGTTGCTGCTGTAGCCAGAGTTTTGAGTGGATTGTCCCTGAGAACTGTTATTCCCCCAAGCAGAAAAGTCAATCCCACTTGGAAAGAAGTTAAAGCCGTGCTGCCCGAGGAATGGAGTGCTGCCAAGGGCCCCTGGCTGCCCAAACATGGCGTCAGGGAGGAAGTGAGGCTCCCCGTTGCTCAGTTGTCCATACGAGGTCAGGTAGGGCATGGGGGGGTCTCCCCCTGTGGACCAGGCAGCTTCGCCTAAGGAGTAGGAGAATCCAATGGAGGGACTGAAGTAGCTTGGTAAGTAGGAATCAGACATTGCAGTGTATGCATTATTCTGAAAGAAAACCACAAAAACATAAGCACTGAATTGTTAGAAGGAATTGAACCAATTTTAAGGGACCAGGAATAAATACAGCTTAGACTTCCCATGTTCCACCCCTCCCTACACCTTAGGGCTGGGCAGATAAACAGGCCCAGCCTTGAATACCTCCTTTGTTACAAGGGCTCTAAAATCTGTTCCATTGTCAGAAAGGTTAAAGACAAAGCTTCCCACGCCAAGATAGAAGTGTGTGGTGTTCCTGACACATGGTGTGGGACGGGACACTGGGAAGCCCTGGAGCTTCTGCTCAGACTTTAAAAACCAGTATCTCACCTTGTAGCCAAATATCATCTTCTGCTTGTAGCTACTCCCAACAAGGGTTTTTCCTGCCTGTGTAATATACTTAACCCTTATTATGGTGTTCCAGGAAAGATTTGGGGAAAGGATGCAGAGAGAAGGGGAATAAGAAGAAAAAGGATCCAGTGGAAGCACACTGCAAAAATCCTGAGTGTCCTTGATTGCCTTCCTTAAACTTACTAGCCATGAAAACAGCTTTATTCCTATAATTTAAAGCTCCACACTCCCCAATATTCCAAGAAATTGCAAACAAGCTGGGATTTAAAGCCTATTTCTGAAAACACAAACTTCTTCAGTGCTGTAGGCACACATTGAAAATTACCTGAAGATGGGAAGTAATCAATACGAGCCTTTTACAGCACAGTGCCAGCACCAGCACACGCAGGTTTCAAATCCAGAGAGGAAAAAAAAAAAAAAATGGCTCCATGCCTTGGTCTCCCTTTTAACATCCAAGTAGCCTTTAGGTTACAAAAAACAAATGCCTAATGTGACAATTAGGGAAGTCTCAGACATCAAGTTTTGCATACATGAAAAACATGTCATTTCCCATTTAAACCCAGGACCCTGCTGGGGAGTGGTTTCAGTCCTGCTAATGGACATTATCCTCAGTAATTTGAACCTCGTGCTGCCCAGCCCCTGACACGCCAGCCTGCTGCAGATGAGATCAAAGGCAGGTTCAGTTCCCAGTTAAAAGCTTGGCTTGCAGCACGCTCTACTCTGTTTTTCATTGAATCGTGTATTCACGTGCCAAGTGTAGCTTCTGGAGGACTTCATGCAACGCTGAAATCCAGGGAGTCTTTCAAGATGGCTCTGGCACCCTCCAGAAATAGCTGGTTTGCCACTCCACCTTCTACTTGCAGGAGAAAAACAGGTTTGGGGCTAACCAAGCTCCAGCTTTACAGAAATTATTTAACATCATGTGTTCAGAGGCAAGATTTCTGTGGTACTGCCTGAGAACTCACAGAGATGCTCTCTCCAACCTTTGTTTTCACAAACGTCTCCCAAAAGCAAATCAGTAACAAAACTCATTCTCATCCAGGGTTTTACTCACTGAGGAACTCAATCCTGCTAAACCCAGGGCTCAGTCTGTCCAAAAGCACCAACACTGACACTAACTGTAAGACAAATGAAACAACTTAAAACTTCCTTTTACTATTTTGAACCAGCAAAGTCTCTTCATAAATTAATCCCCTCACTGATAAGAGTAACATTTTCTCTCCTAAATTCAGCTTTAAAGGAACAGGAACATGCTGGCCCATCCCTAAATCTGATGGTTTAGGATTTAGAGAGCCATTTCCTCTCTGCAGGAGCACTCAAAGCACATCACTATCAGATAAAAAAATCTTTCCTCTTGTCACCTCAGAATATTTTCCCACATGTCATTAGGTTCAACTTGTGAGATATTTTAACACAGTGTGTATTAAAGTACTAAGCAGCTACATACAGGAGGGAGCAGAGCAGTTCATGAGTTGAGTACAGGCAGTTCAGACCAGATTTGGGACACGGTCACTGCTGTTCTCCACCTGAACATCTCCAACACTGCTTTGTTATCAAACACAGCACCTTGCTCTGCTCCCCTGCCCTTGCACAACTGACACATTTGCTGATTAACATGCAAATAAAACTCCACCAGCTTTTCATTCTCTTCATGACTAAGACTCTTCACACAGTTATTTCCTCAAATTCACTGTTCCTCTTCACCTCAGACCAGAATCAGGGTTCAGAGTGAGCCTTACTGTTGCTGTTGAGCTTCTGGTTTTTAAAAGGTTGAAAAATCATTTGCTGTGTATCTCAACTTTAAAATATACAGTAACCTCGCAGGAACTGACAAGTAACAATCATACCTGAAAGAGCAGGTGGGCAATAAGAAGCAGTGAAATTTTACAACATGGTTACCTCATGGGTGTGTGTGCACAGCTCGGGAAGCAACTCCAAAACTCATTTAATTCAATGATTCAGAGCAGTTTCTTTAACTCCTTTTCCCATCTCCAGCAAAGAGGTGCACCCTTGGATACCTGTGTGTTTTTGCCTCCCTCGAGACCAAGCTCTGGAGGTTCTGAACTCTCTTTTATACAATACAGACCAGCAACACAACACGATGAGGAACTGAGTCACTCAAAGGTTCCACTCCAAGTTAACTTGGTGGTTTCACCTCGCTCCGGCTCAGTTTCTGCCTCCTGGGGCACATCCAATCACTTCCTGATTTTTAAAATCTATTTTCACCAGCCTGAGACACACCAAAAGAAATTAAAGATCCAGAAATACTTCATCAAACATGCAAAATAGAGTAAAATACTCTGTTGCTTCAAAATTATAGTAACTCTCATTGTCTTTAGAAAACTTAAAACTGCAGTTTGTAGGAAATACATCCATATTCAGAAGGAAGTTGGAAATTAGGGATGTTGATAACTGAGACAGAAAAAGACAGCATTAAATGACAGCAACTAGGAAAGCAGCTGCTTTTATTCAAGACTTGAAAAAGTAATAATGTTCTCTCACTCTATGAAGGCTGAATTTAGGCTTGTAACTTTTAAGGGGGCTGACTGCAGTGAGTTGTCTTGATGGACAGGCTGAATTCTGAAGATTATGAACAGCTGACATGACAAAGAATACTTATCCTCAGATCTTTAGCACAAACTAGGAAAATACCTGTTGAAAATTTAACTGAGGCAGAAACCTGTTCCTGTGCTCCAATAAAACATGCATCGTGTTTACATGAATAAAATAATGTACTGACTAGTAAAAATAACCAAAAATACAGCAAGGGGAAACCAGAACAGCTTATTTTTACTGATCACAACTGGAAAGAAAAGCCAAGAGAATAAACTGACTGCTCCAGTGCTACTACAGATGTTTATCTATGGTTCTCACTTGTACATCTAATCAGCTGAACTCCATCTGTTCTGTGTCACTCCCCTGCAGCTCATTAAGGAAAACAAACAAACACCAGTTAACAATGGAGTTAATCTAAGAGAAAGTGAAGAGGAAAAGTAGCTGCAAGTCTGACTTCCAGGATCTGGTCACAGAACTCTCTGGATCAACTCATAACCGAAGTTCTCAGAAAGTCTCAACACTAGTATCATATGTGGGCTCTGGGGTTTTTTTTTTTGGTGAAAAACAGAGCAATCTCCCTGACAGGCATCATCAGTTGACTTGGTGTAGAGGTAAGAAGGTTGATCTGATCCTCCAAAAGCGCAGCAGCCTCACATGAAGGAACTTCACAACCCAACTCGGCACATCTCTCTGGTGTGTAAAGAACCAGAAACCAACACAGGCACAACACTAAAACTAAAAGGACAGAAATGGTGACTTTGAGACTGTCACGTTGAAAAAAACAAGCTGGACACCAACTCTAGGAAATTCTTATAGCCTCAAAAAGTTGCTAAAAACCTTCCTGCCTCACCCACCACATCTAATGGTCGTCAGTGCTTTCTGCCTGCAGGAATGCAGGTGTAGGATAAGATACAAGTTAAGGCAGCTGGCAAACATCAAAATGCCGTCAGTAGAGATGGGGAATACATAAGGAGGCTAAATTTCCCTCCCCTGGAGCAACAGGAAACTACCAGGCTCTTGGTGCTCCTGCCTGCAGCAGGTACTCACCGGGCGGGCCTGGGGACTCAGGTAGGGCTCAAAGTCATCATCATTCAACCCATCCTTCTGGTGCACAGAGCCGTTTTGCACTGAGAAGAGAAGTGTAACGTTAGAAAAACCTATGCAATGAACTCCCATAATTATCAGCTTCAAGTGCTTAAAGCCAAACCCTGTAATATAACGAACTTCTACCAATGCTAACATACCACACTCAGCCCATGGTACACAGACACCCCCCCACCGCACAGACATCACCGGCAAACCTTCCCCAGCCCAGCAGCCAGGCCCGGTCGCAGGGTTTGTTTCCCTCCCGGCAGGTTTTACGGAGACCCTCCCGCTCCCAGTCGGACTCGCCCGGCACTCCGGGATCTCACCTTTGTTGCCTTGGCCTTTGGGTCTCTGGCGCGACGGCGGCGACGTGGGGAGAAAAAGAGGGAGAGCGGTGAGTCAGGGGGACAGACCCGGCTCGGCGTGGGGATATACCCGGGGTGGGCAAACAGACCCGTCGCGGCGGGGGAAGCCAAGGCCCGGCAGGGACAGACCCGGTCCGGGGAGGGGTGAGATCCGTCCCAGCGGGGTCGAGCCCTGCGGGGACAGGCCCGGTCCGGCCGCATCACAATGGAGCGCGGCCCTGCGACGGGAGAGGAGCGAGGCCGCAGCCGCCGCCCGGCCCGGCGCGCAACTCCCGTTAGGCCCAGAGCCGCGGCCCCGCCGGGCGATGCCGTCCCGGCATCGGGACTCCTACCTGCTCCAGGAGGCTGCTAGCCGACATGGCTCCGCGGTGGGGCTGCAGGCGGGGCGGGGCGGGAGGCGGCAGCGCTTTGTCCGGGCCCGGCGGGCTCGGGGCGGCCTTGGCGGACTCGGGGCGGCCGCCGGCGGAGCGGGGCGGGGGGACGCTCTATCCCACCATCCCCGGCCGCGCGTCTCTATGGCCCGGGCCCGCCGCCTCGCGCTCCCCCCGCCCGGTCACGCGGCACCGCGCGCCCGCCCAGGCACAATGGCGGGAAATGAAGGGGGGGCGCAGTGCATGCCGGGACGGCGGAGGACCGGCGTGTGGAGGGAGCAGCGCCCCCGTTCGGCTGGACGTGGGAGACCTCTTAAAGGGCCCCGCGGCCCCACTGCAGTTTCAAGGTAAAACATGGCAAATTCGGGGCCCAGCTGCGGGCTCAGCCCAACCTCGTTCTGTCGCGCCACCACATTTTAGCTCCCCCCGTCCCCAGTCCAGCACTCCAGGGTGTGGAGGACCCAGGGGACATCACAGTCCTCCGGGACCCTCACCCAGGCCAAGGGGGCTACCGGGTGTTGGGTGGGTGTTCAGCGAGCCCAGATCCACCCCCTTTCCCTCCCAAGAGACGGGAACAGCTCCAGCAGGGACCTGACAGGATCTGCTGTATGCCTGGACTGTGGAAGGGGGTCCCCAAAAGGTCCCCATTCCCCTTCAGTCAAGGGGCTACCTGCAAGGCGCAAGCCAGAGGAGAATGGAGGGAAGGTGGCTGGATATGGAAGGAGGTGGATCCCTGATCCAAAACCACAGAATCCCAGACTGGTTCGGGTTGGAAGAGACCTGAAAGCTCATCTTATTCCACTCCCTGCCACTGGCAGGACACCTTCCACTGTCCCTGGGTGCTCCAAGCCCCATCCAACCTGGTCTGGGACACTTCCAGCGATCCAGGGGCAGCCACAGCTTCTCTGGGAATCTGTGCCAGGGCCTCATCCACCCTCACAGGGAAGAATTTCTTCCCAATAGCCTGTCCAGACCTGCCGTCTGGCAGTGGGAAGCCATTCCCTGGGTCCTGTCCCTCCAGGCCCTTGTCCAAAATTCCTCTCCAGCTCTTTTGGAGCCCCTTTAGGCCCTGGAAGGGCCTCAGAGGTCTCCCTGGAGCCTTCTCTTCTCCAGGCTGAGCATAGGACCTGACTTGCACAGCTGCTCTGCTCCCACCTCCACCGCAAGCCAGGAAACACATCCCAGAGGCCACCCCTCACAAACTGGGGTTCAGAAACGCCTGCCCATCCCCTGCTGTACCCAAGGTGACAGAGGCACTGCCTTTCACCTCTCCATGAAAAATCCATTGGAGCTTAATTCCATTTTTCTTTTTAATGCAAAAAAATAACCAAACACATCTTCCTGCCCTCCCCCCACACTCCCCAGGTGTGTTTCCTTTGCTGTTATTTTGCTTAATATTTCCAGCCAAGCAGCTCCCACCCTCCCAGCCCTCCCAAACCTCTGCAGCTCTAAAGGCACCCGATGCTTTCCCCCTTCCACTTTCCCAGTGTGGCAAAGCCCAAATGGATCTCCAACCACCAAAAAAAAGAGGGAAAGAGAGAAAACAGCGGGGTGCGCAGTATTTCAGCAACGTGCCAGTTCTAATCCTGCCAAGAGATTATAGGAAGAAAGAAGAAAAAATAACACAAAAATAAAACCACCAAACAAGTAGCGACAAGCACAGAGCAGCCTCAGCACACAGTGTAAACGGAAGCTGTCTCGATCCGGAATCCGGTTCTCCCGGAAAGCAACAGCACAACATGCTTTGTACACCCTGAAAGGTCCCTGCAGCGCTGAGCAGCCAAGGGGGAGGGTCTGGGTTTGAGCTTGAATTGGTGTTTTTTGCCTTATACAAAAGGCTGAAGTGATCTCGGAGTCTTCAAGCGGCGTTTGCAGCACCAAGCCTTGCCAGGCAGGGAAAGGGATGGGGGAAAAGTGCCATAGGAAGAGGTGGGATTGGGATACAGGGACCCTGAGAGAAGGTCCCAGGGCTTTGCAGCTGAGCAATCTGGACGAGGGAAGGGAGACAGCAAACAACTACAAAAAAATAGAGATATAAAACCAATTTGTGTGGAGGAGGAGAACATGGACAGTAAATTCATTGTACTGTCAGCCTCCCCAAAGCAAGAATAATAATAAAAAATCCCATTTGAGGTGACAGTGAAGGGTCCGACATAATTTCCTTCCCTGGGGAAAATAAAAATACAAATGAGGTACCTGTTCCACCCCAAATCCATCACCCCTTCTCACAACCCATCCACACTCAAGCCACTGGTTATTGTCTCTCAAATAAAGTCTCCAGGCCGGGGCAGCCCCAGAGCAGAAGCACCAAGGCATGGCTAGTTCCTCCTGGTTGGGTTGTCCAGCAGAGATCCAGTCTCTCCTTGACCCTGCCACAGGTGGTATTGTTCAGTGCTCCACGCAGACGGAGCCTTTTCCACGTCTCACGTGTTCCTCCAGCTTTGTTTTAAAAAACAAAATTTTACATATATATATATATATTTGCATATATATATATAAAATATACAGTACAATGAAAATATCCATGGTAACAAATGGGGTGGTTGGAAAAGATGCTTAACAAAAAAGCCTGAAATAAAACAAATTCCTAACTCTTCCCCTAACTGATGCTTGCCTTCCCCACTAGTCTTCCAAGACCACAATCTCCACATTATGGACCTGGTGCTGATGGTCTTCCACATCTCCCACCACTTTCTCCTCAGTCCTCAGCTCTGTCTCCAGGATCACAGCTTTGCCCTCTGACTCGTCTGTGTCCGCCTCAGGATCCGGCGCTGGGTCAATCTCTATGATGGTCTGCCCATCATCCGAGGTGCCTTCCACAGCTTGGATGGTGGAAGTGATGCCAGACTCCATGGCCACCAGTTCCACAGGGTTGACCACGGCTGCCACATTGGCCAGGGCCCCACTGTCCTGCATGGCTGCTGAGCTCAGCAGTGCCAGGCTGGAGGACGGGTGCAGGGCGACCGTGTCCGAGGAGCTGGTCTTGGAGGAAGAAACCACGGTGGCATATCGGAAGAGCTGGGAGCCAGATGGCAAAGTATGAACAGTCACTGGGCTGGAGCCTTGGCTGAGGGTTGCCACTGGGATGTTGCCCACAGAGAACTGTTGTCCAACAGGTGCGATGGCGATGGGGGAGATGACAGTGAACTGAGGCTGCTGGATGGGGGTGGAGGGGCTGAGGATGGTGGCAGAGGCTGGGCGCTGTAGACGGGGTCTCTTGGGGGGCTTAGGAGTGCTCACGGGCATCAGCACCACGTTCTGGATGGTTTGGGACTTCGTCTTCTGGTCCCTGGCAAGTTTCTTCTGCTCTTCCAGCTGCCGCTCCAGGTCTGCAAAGGGAATGGTTGAGCAACACATCACACCAGGGTAAGTAGGAGCTCCTGGGGTTCCAGAACCAACCATCAGTCCCAGGTTTGTGACAGGAGGTCACCCAACCACCCAATGAGCCTGATCTTGGCTTCTCCCTCAAGATCAAATGGCACTGAAGGAAAAAAGATAGGTTCTCCTGCCACCCACATAGATCTGGTCAATGTTCCAGCTGCCAGTGCCTGAGTAAGACACAGGTAACATTCCATACCTGTTGGATACTCCTACAGATGAGGAGATGGGCATTTCTGCTCCCCAAGCTAAACCCACCCGCAAGGGAGAGTGGACAAACCCCCCCAGGCAGTAAGAATTGCTTCCTGAGCTTGGCTGGGTCACCTTGCCAGGAGCCAAGCACCTGCACTGGGGACAGCAGCAGGATGCATGGGTCAATGAAACACTCTCCTCAACCCTTGTCAGTGGGAACACTGGGAGCCAGAAGTAGCACAGTGACCTCATTTATCCAGGGCAGTAGGGGACTAGGACATCTCAGATAACGACAAATCCTACAGGACATGGTGAGGAGGGAAACACATCCAGTGAGCAGCTCTGGGGATCCCAGGTCAGGGGAAGCTGAGCAGGACACCCAATAGCTCCACAAGACAAGCAGAAGCTCAGCACCCCATACTCAGAGAGACTTATTAGCTCAGGTACAGCATGTCATTCTCCACAGCTCAGGTGACCATGGCACAGCACTGAGCTGGCAGGTCCTATCCCTAATCCTGAGGGAATTGGACTCGTGCCCACAGCACTGCAGCAAAGGGCACAGACTTTGGGCTGTCCAATGCCCCAAGCAACTGCTCTCTGTGAGGCAGGGGAGAGAGGAAATTCCACTCAAGCCCTAGGACAAAAAGGGATTGGGATGCACTTGTTTTGGGGCAGCCTGTACTGAACATTAACCCTAATTCATTGGGGTTGTATGGAAGGAAAGTCATGTCCATTCCCAAGAGTAGCAGTAGGATGTGAATCCTTATTAGGCATTTTACCTGCCAGTGTGTAAAGAAACTGCTCCTCTCCTTGCTCTGTCTGGTTTTTCCTGTTGTCCAGTACCTTCTTGACTGTGTCCATTAAGCCAAATGTATGGGCGACGTTGTTCAGGACTGCAGCATCTCCAAGGAAAGGGGACAGGGATGTTCATACTTGGGCACTCCAAAGATGCTCCTGTTACACCAAAAATTTTCTACTGCTTTTTAAAACCCTCTCTGTTCTTTCACAAGGGCTAGCTGACAAGGGGAAATCCAACTGCCTCATCCTTCTGACATCCCAGGATTAAATAATCTCATTCACATGATAAAGCAAATTGAACAGACCTGTGTCACTCAAGCACCTCCAAATTACTGCAAATGAAAGTGTAATTTGCAATAACAGAGATACAAATGAGCTCTGCACCTACAAATCATCACCCCATGCTGCTGACAGTGTCATTAACATGCCAAGCTCCACTGAAAGCTGTGCAAAATGTCTATTATAATCCACTGACTTCAATCACTCACAATTCGCAAAAGCTGACACATACCAGACACAAAAACCCGCCAGCCCAAAGTTAAATTAGAAAATTTAAAAAAAAAAAATCCTGGGTAAAATTAAGTTTGTGGCTACATGCATGTTCTCTCACGAAGAGCATCGACAAGAGGTGTTCATAGGGGCATGTGCTGAACCGGATTAGGGAACTGATCCAATTTAAAAATAACCCTGAAAAGGGAAGGGGAGTTATTTTTAACCCAGATCATTTCACACATCTGGTTCAGCCCCCAAAACAGGTTTTCTGGCACCAGTGAAAGGAGAATGAGAAGTGAGAGGGCAGGACCTGTTTAAGCCTGCAGTGTCACAGAGAAGTGTTTGAGTAACTCCAGTTCAAGTGACTCTGGGAGAGCTTCCATGAGGGCTGGGAGCTGTAGACAGTCATCTGATGGTCCCAGCAAGCTGCCAGGGTCACTTTGCTCAGGGAGCAGGATGGAATGGTGTATCCTTGTGCTTTGAAGCAAAGGCACTTCACAGCTGGGCAGGCTGACAACACAGACATAGACTGTGCTCCCACAACTCACCTAATCAGTGGGAACTCGCTCCCCATCCTGACTCACCAGCTTTACATGGTGGGATGGACCCTTAGCACTTTTTTTTGCCTGCAGCTGCCCTTTTGAGACTTCTTCCTCATAACCTACCTGTCATCTGGAAGGGAGACTGACCCAACCGCTGCTGCACACCTCTTAGGACTTCTTCTATCTCCTTTTGGATGTTGCAAACCACCTCTTCCATCAGTCCCACATCAGCTATTCCTTTCCAGAACATCAGCGTGTCCTCTGGCACAAAAGAGAAGGGAAAAAGTCAACATGTACAAGCATTTGGCATTTTTCCCACAGAGCCACGTTAAAACCTCTCAGACAAGTGTGTCTTTGCAAGGTGACTAGCTTTGCAAGGCAGTTTGGCCATTGGGGTGGACAGGACATGTGAAAAAAATAACCAATTCCAAACCAAGCAAAATGGACTCAGGCAGCAAATCAGGAACAGGTTTTCAAGCAAGTCCATGACTTCCAAGATAACATTTCATATTTTTGCAAGATGCAGAGCTTAAAATCATTATTTGATGAAATTCTAGCTAGGCTTCCATACTGATACTACAAGGGAATGCAAGGGCAGAGAGACAACACAGAGTTGACAGGGAACAAACATGACTCTGCTCCTTGTTGGTTCCAGCCTGACTCCAAGCTGGCAGATGTGTTTCACATCCTTGGAATAAAATAGAAAAGCTCCTCACTGTAACCAGTAACATCTGATCTGGGGGATCATCCATCAGCCATGAGGCCAGGGCCAAAGTCCTACAGTGGTGAGGAGCTCCATTGGCAGAAAGCCTGGATGCTTGGGAAATGCTGGGATAGCCAAGGGGCTGGGGACAGCTTTGTCATTGCCCAAACTTTACTTATTTTCAAGATTTAGGTTTCCAAAATGTAACAGGGCAGGAGAGGGGAAGAAAACACTCAACAGGCAGCCTGAGCTTACCTGAGATCTCATCCGTCTCCTTTTTCATGCCTTCCTCAGTGGCCATGGTGACAGCAGCTGTCAGAGCCGAGTTCCACTCAATCCCCTCCTCCATACTCTCGTCCGACAGCGCAATCTGGGTGATGCTCCCTGCCAGAGAGTCCCCATCAGCTCCCACTGCCAGCTCTGAATCCCTGCTTTGCTTCCCAACCCCTCAGCCCTCCCCAGGCTCTCTTTCACTCTTTGGGTCAGGTTTGTGCTTGGCTTCTTTTAGCCAAACCAGCTAAAAGCAAATATTGCTGCTTCTCATTGGAACTGTGACTGTGAAAACCTCTGGGGCTTCTGGAGAGAAAACCATGTGCTTTACACAGTAGAGTCCTGGCTCAAGGGAGCAGAAAAGAATCAGAATTAAGAAGGGAACAAATAAGGCTCAGCCCAGCCACCCTTCTCCCCTTGCATTATCCACAGGGAGCTCTGCACCCCTAATCCCTCCAGAAATGGAGCTGGGCTCCAAGCTGGTTTATAGAAGGGAAATGAATCTCAATTCTAAATTTCTAGATCAAATTTGGGACTAAACCAATGTACAGCCACTGTAAGTTGGCTATGGTGTTTTCCAAGAGCTTTTCCCTTAGCCTGTGGATAACTCTACCATGTCACCCACCCAGGGGCTCAGAAAAATGTAACCCACCCAGCTGAATGATGTGGTACAGTTGGGAATAGTCTGCTCCTTTAACCTCAGCAAAGAGATCAATTTCTTCTCTGGAGCACAGGATTACTGAGAACTAGCAGTTGGAATGGCAATCAAATCATGTCCAGCCACCATATCCTGTTCATGGATGTTCTGAAGAAGGACAGCATCTCTAAATTCACTCCTAAGTATGAGCCCAACTCGTGCCTTTGTAACAGATTTCCAAATGGAAAACATATTGGAAAATGCTGGGCAAGATCTGACAGGTGTTTGCTCATGTGATAATCCCAGAACAAGGATCCCTGCAAGGCTCTCAATCCCTCTCCTGGCTACCAAGGCTACCTCTCTGGAAAGCAGCTGCTTGGTGCCAGCTGTTTTCCAGCCTTCCCAGTCCTGCAGAGCAGAGCTCCCTGACACATGCTGCCAAGACTTCTCCAAACAGACATGAGAAGCATTTTCCTTCCCAGAAACTAGAGCAGTCTCCTGGTGGGACTGCCCTGCTGTGCCTGGGGAGAAGGTGTAAAGTGGGTGTGGGAGGGAGAGGAGCATCAGAGCGAAGTTCCCATGGCACTGGTAACTGGTTTCCTACCATCAGCTGAGGTTGGAGTCGGCACCATGCTCTGCTGCCCTGGCACTGGCGCTCTGGCACTGCTGATCAGGAGATCAAACTTGGTGCTTCGACAGGTGTTGGTGCAAACTTTGTCATGTTGGTAGAAGTCAATCTGCCCCGAATCCATCATCTTCCTGTGCAGGGAGTAGGGAGAGAATCAAGTTCAGCTCAAAACTCAGCCTGGAGACAAAAGCGAGTATTCCATCTGGGAATGCTATGGCCATGGGAAGGAAAGAGAAAGAGAGATCCCAGGGCCACTCTGCACACAAATCTCCTGCAAGGCTTTCAAACGGCAAACACAAGCCCAGCTTCACATACAAGTCTTCAGTCCTGTTCCACCCCAGGTTCCCCATGTGAGGCCACTCCTGTCCAGGATGAGGGATCCCAACCCTAACATCATGGGGCCAGGATCTCTGCAGGCTGCTGGCCAGGTATTGTGGGCCTCCTAGAGGCCTCCTGGAGACTGCAAAGCAGACAAAATGCCTGCTGGGTGGTCCTGCAGCTGCAGGGGTGGAGCCCTGAAGCTGGACAGGGTCAAATACCTTAGCATGATTCCTCCAAGGCGAATAGCCCTCTTCCAGTCCTTCAGAGTAGACTTCCCAGCCAGGTGAACAAAATGCTTCGGGCTGATCAGCTGGTCATTGAACTGGCAATGAGACAAGCAATGGCTCAGCAAACAGGGTAACATCACTTGGGAGAATTGAGACATCCAACACAGCTCATCTGAGCCCCCACTTCCACCCAGAGAGCAGAGCTGCTTCTCAGATCCCTCCCAGCTTTGATTCCCTGGGCATAGCAATGCTCTCAGTTCCAGGAAGGATGTTTGTAGGGATGACCTGTAGCGGTCACCCAACCGGTGGTGGAGCTGCCAGCTGGGTCACCCGTGGCATTCGAGGCTGCAGCTCAACCTGCCTTTTCTGTGGGGGTTTCGGATTGGGTAGATGACACCTCTTGGGACAGTGAGCTCTGAGAGGTAGGCAAGTTGAGGCAGTCTCCTGCCGTGGGCTGCTGTACAGCTAGGTACCGCCCCCTCCCCTCTCTCCTCGTAGATGGTTTAGATGTTCATATAGTTGGTTTATTATTCATACCAAACTAGAATGTTCTGAAGTTCTGTTCTTCCCATTGGCTTATTTACATATGTCCCTCCTACGTCTGCTGCTTATTGGATACTGTCATCTCCCGTCATGTACCCCATTTGTCCTGTCCCTTGTTCCTCCCCTTTTCCCCCCCCCTTAAAAACCTGGTGCAACAGTTGTTTTATCGCTCGTCTCGTCTTGTCGCTCCCGTCCCTGCGGTGAGCCCCTGCCCCCCCGGGGCAGGGAATAAACTCTTGGATTTACACCACGGGCGAGTCCTCCTAATCCTTTTGTTGTCTCTGCGTCGCATTCTCACCATCTGCTGCTGCTAGCCCCATCCTGGGCTTTGAACAGCCTCGGAGCTGCCGCGCGAAATATAAAGGCACAGCCTTGTCGCTGCACACGCTCTTGCGACACGCGAGATCCGGGCACACGAGGACATTTGCAGGCCTTTGGCCAGCCGGGCGGCCAAGCGGCCAGCGACAATGACCTGCCAGCCATAGGCATTCACAGCCCTAACCAAGAACAGCCCTGAAGGCTTTATATGAACCAAATCATTTCCTATGAACATGTACGGTTATCTTGGAGATCATTACAGGAGGTTTCTGTTACATCCAATGGCCCAGCAGCATACAGCTAATACAGGTATTCCCTTGGGCATCCGTTCTGCCCTGCTCCAGTGACTCGAGTAGTTCCTGCTAAGGGGCAGGAGCACAAGGGGCTTAGCTGGCACATTGCCATGCACTCGGGTGGGAAAAGGCAACACCAAGATTTCCCTTCTCAATGCAACCTGCTTGCCAAGGACGTGACAGGAGTGGAGTACCAGGACACCGAGGAAAAAAGAGGAGGCAAAGCTCTGCCAGATCTCAACACACATCTCCTGCCTGTCTTCAGTCCCTCCTCGAAGGCCAATACAACTGAAATATGAAGTGGGTGATATCCTTCCCTCCTTACTCCACTCCTTCCATGCTTCTCCCCATCAAAAAACAACTCTAGCACCAACAATCCAAGGACTCAGTTAGGATAAAACACAAAAAGTAAGGAATTCCTGTGGAGGCCAACCAGCACACCTGGAGAGCAGAGAAGGAATCCACTGGGAGTTTCTCCCTTACCTTCACACACTTGACATTAATTCCTGGACAGACAAACTTCTTCCAGAGAAGGATGGCTTTGCTCTCTCCACAAGTGATGGGATAGGCGATCTCAATTTCCTCACTCGTTTCGAGGGTGCTGGGGTCTGAGGGAGGAACAGCTCAAAATGAAACTTTCCACCCAAGAGGCTCCAGTCCCACAAGGTGGGAGCTGGAAGCTCATAGGTTGTGAGACCTGCACTTGGGAAACCAAAAGAAAGGGCAGATCCCAGTTCAGGATCAGTCCTCTTTTCTCAGAGTTAGTTCAGATTAACTCCAACAGCAACTCCTTTTGGGTATAACAATGCTCCAAATGAAGCTCATCTATAAGGAAACATGAAATCAGAAATCCAACACATCTGTAAGGGGGAAGGTGTCAATGAGAACAATCTTAGTTGCAACAAAATGGTTTAAAATTTGAAGCACAGATATCTCTTGGATTCTTGGAGCTCTGGTATCTGTTTAGCAGTGATATCAGATATTTAATGATAATATATTCTCTTCATGCGCAGAGTTTCTGCTAATCCTGCCAAAAGACCCATACCCACACAGGAAGCAGAACTCTAGTCAAGATCTAGTGACAGCACCCAGTAACAGGAGCCTTTTTCCACACACTGTTCAGGATGGCAGGGAGCACTTGGAGCCAACCTGCTCAGTTCTTCTGAACATCCAATCCAAACCATCAGGCTGTTGGTTCAGCAAAGACCCCACAACTACAGCCTGATGCTTCAGCCACCATGTCCTCATCACTGTCATTCCTGCTGTGAGTGTCTGCACACCGGGACTAGGGTGACATCCCGGCTCCCCTGGACCCTGTGGGAGCCCTTACCATTCATTGCAGGAGAGCCAGGATCTCACTTCCAGGACTTTGAGACCAAGCAGTAACAGCAGACTCTTATTCCAGAGTATGCCCAGCCCCTGCACCCACATCCATGCCTGGGAATCAGCATCTGCAGGGGCAGAGCCAGAAGGAAGCCCAGCGAACTGGAGACACCAGCCCTGCACAGGAGGGGACTCATGCACGCCAAGTGGGAACTTACCGATCCCTTCTTCCAGCTTGTGGATGGTGTGGGTTTCCACTGCCACCACAGCGGCGCTGGCCTCGGAGCCCTCCTGGTAAATCCTGTAGTGAAAGTGCCCATACATAAACAAACTATATAAATCATGGGAAATTTGGATTCACAGCACAGAGTTAAAAATTTCAGTTCATTTCTTTTTTGCCCGTCCTCAAGGGACATGAATTTTGTCTGATACAGTTTCAATTACCAGGAATTTTTTGGCACATACAAAACAGTAATAATCCCAAGGGCTGACACATGCAGAGGCATTCCCAGTGCTGTCATGCCACACTGCCAGTGCCACCAAGGCAGCTCTGCAGGCTTCCCTGTGCCTTCACCTGTTTCTGTCACCCTTGACAGCAGGAAACAGAGCCCAGTGTCCCAAGATTTCCCTTCTAGCTCTGTGTGACACTGCAGCACAGATGACCACAATGGGAAGTCACTGTCAGGCCCACAGTGACCCTGCCCTGCAAATATTATTAAACTGGAGCCAGTTCTTTTACATCCATATTGATCCAGAGTGAAGATGAAGCCACTTCTCTGCAGCAGCTGCCAGGCAGCCACAAAATTCCCTCCACATCCCAGCCTCACTTTATTTTAGAAGAAGAGTATTTTAGGGGAGAGCTGGCACAGAGGCACACGCAGGTCTGAACACACAGACCACCCCATCCAGGAGCTGTAGTGTGGCAAAAACCAACCCTGGGACTGGAGAAGGAAGAGAGAGACTGGAACAGCACTGCTCCCACGATCTGGGAGCACTGCACCAACACAGCCTCACAGGACAATTTCAGCTCTCGGAGGCCCCATGACAGCCACACACACAAATGCTTTTATCTGTTGTATTTGCTCTCTCCCCTGCACAGCACAAAACTGACGCAGACCTGGAAAACACAGCGATGCTCTGTCCCTGCACCACAAAAACCCCCAGGGTTCCCCCCCATCCCACCCTGTACCTCCCAGTCACACCAGTATCATCTAACTCACCCTTGCTGCACCGGCTGGAGCTGCAAGATCACTTGGGTTTTGGTATCCTCCGGGTTCTCCCCTTCATTCCCGTCACTTGGTACAACCACCACATCACCCACAGGGACGCTCACCTCGGCATTCGCCATCTCTCACATGAACCTGGCAAGGTTTTCTCCTCCCTGTGGATCATGAGAGCTGGGAACAGATCCCAGAGGCAGATCCCCCCAATGCCATCCCACTCATAACTTCTCAAGCCAGCAGGTCTCTCCAGCTCTGAACCCCCCAGTCCAGCACCAAGGGAACAAACCCACATGGTGGGTTTTGGCAAGAATGTGTTTCCAACACAGAGCTTCTTCCGCTGGCCAGCAGTGCTTTCAGCCACCCCTAAGATGCTCTGGTCCCTCACTAGCAGAAATGTGCCTGTGGATGATCCTTCCCCATAGGAGCCGGTGTCAAGGTGTGGTGCCGCTGCAGGAGGACCTGACAAAGGGTCCCGGAGCAGCTGCACTCCCACAACTCCTACAGTTGTGCAGGAGGCACAGAGGTGGTTTTGTTACAGTATGGGGCTGGAGCTCATCCCTGCAAGCCTGGAGTCTACAAGCTACTTGGAAAGCCAGTATCAGAATCGTGGAATGGTTTGGGTAAGAAGGAACCTGAAAGCTCATCTCATCCCACCGCCTGCCATGGACAGGGACACCTTCCACTCGACCAGGTTGCTTCAAGCCCCATCCATCCCGGCCTTGGACACTTCCAGGGATCCAGGGGCAGCCACCGCTTCTCTGGGCACCCTGTGCCAGGGCCTCACCACCCTCACAGGGAAGAACTTCTTCTCAAAATTCCATCTAAATCTCAGAGATTTCAGGTTGGGATCTCCTGGCAGGTAACGGGGGGGGTCGGTATCCCATGGCTGGGATGCACCAGGACAAACCTAGGGAGCCACCGGCATAGGGGCGACGCGCCCATCCGGCTCCAGGCGCGGGTCCCTGCATTTCATCCAGCTTCGGGGCACAGACAGACCCAGCCGGGACCCCCCGAGAGACGGCGGGGCTTCCCCAGGATGTCCGGCGCGGGGGGCTCAATAGGACACAGACAGACTGCGGCGGCGATCGCGCCAAGGCCTTAAGCGAGAGGGGGAGGGCTGCACAGGGAGCCCCCCGGCCCCGCGGGGCCTCCGCGGTGCGGCTCGGGGGTCGAGGGGTCACGTGACGAGAGGACCCGCGGGGCCACCCCGCAGCGCGCGGCGGCGGAGGGGCGTGGCCTGCCCGGGGAGAAGGCGTGGCCTCGCCCCCCCTCCCCACGGCGTTCCCCCCCTCCCGGCCGCCCCCCTCCAGCGGCGCGCGCGCGACGTCCGCCCTCGCGGCGGCGGCGGCGGCGGCACGTAT
>VZTJ01006367.1:12025-60505 GCA_013397795.1 Orthonyx spaldingii | reverse complement strand
GGGGCGCGGGGGGGGGGGGCGGGGCGGGGCTGGGGCGGTGGCGCGGCGGGGCCGCGGTGGGGCCGCGGCAGCGGCGGCGGGAGGAGGATGCGGGCGGGCGGCGGGGCGGCCCCAGGGGTGCTGGCGCTGGCGCTGGTCCGCCGCTGCCTCCTGCTCGGCCCGCTGGGGCTGCGCCCAGCCGGCGCACAGGACGGTGAGTGCCGATTACGGAGCACCGGCAGCGGGACATCCCACACTGGGACGCGGCACCGGGAGCCCCACTCCCACCGGTACCTGCGGACCTTCCGCTTCGCTCGCCGGGATGGGGTCCGGAACTTGGTCCGGGATGGGAACTGGGAAGGGGGACCGGACGGGCTCGCCTCTGCCCTGCGACGGCCCGGGACGGGCTCTTTCGCTGTGTCTGGACCGGGATCGGACCAGGATGGGCTCCCGGGAACCGTTCCTCGCTGTGTCCAGACCGGCTCACACCGGGACAGAGTCGTCGTGGTGCGTCTGCCCCAGTTCCTTTCCGGCATGGGGTCCCTGCCATCCCTCTGTCCCGGTACTGACCCGGGACAGGGTCCCTGCCATCCCTCTGCTCCGGTACCCATCCGAAACGGGATCCCCGCCGTCCCTCTGTGCCGGTGCCGGAATGGACGAGGTCTTTGCTGTCCGTATGTCCTGGTACTGGTCCGGAACGGGGTCCCCAGTATCCCTTTGCTTCGGTACCGGACGGGACGAGCTCCCTGCTGCCTCCACCACCCCCGCATTACGCCGGTCGTGCACCCACGCCCATTTTCCTCGCAGCCCCCCTAGCTCTCTCTGTCCCTGCCTCCAATGCCGACTACCCCGGGGGTCTCGAGAGTCCCGCGTTCGGCTCAATCCGGCCTGCAGGACTTTCCCCGGTAACCCCTAATTCCCGGGTTAAGTGGGTCGCTAGAGTTTACATGCAGAGTCGGGCAGTGGGCTCCATCCCGGGAATGCTGCGGAGCCCGGCAGCGTCGCTCCCGGGGGGATTTGTAGCCGCGGGGTCCAGAACGACCCCGAGGGAATGTTCACCCAAACGTCATCCCAAAGTTCTTGTTTCCCGGTGTCACTCGTTCCCAACTCATCCAAGAGCGAGGAGACAACGACGGGTCATCTAAAGCATTATTCTCCGCGAGGGGAATCTGAGGCACGGGGCCAGGTCTGGGTCACTGGAGGCAGAATCCTGCTACGTTCCCCAAGTGTGATACATGCAGCGGGTTTCCAGCGGATCCCAAACCCACTGGTGGCACGGGGCAAGTTTCCTGGGGCCGGCAGCATGACAGAGGCAGGAGTGTGCCGGACTTTTCTCGCCCTCTTGTGTCTTTCTTGCATCCTGTGAGAAAACAAACAAATCCCTGGCAAGGATGACCCCAGCGGGGCCCGGCCATGACTTCATCCTCTCCCACCGGAAATCCAGTGTTCACATTTTTTGGGAGGGGAGTGAATTTTCCACAGCTGAGGGCAAGTCCCGCATGGCTCTGTCTTGGCTATTCCTGGCCCCTCGGTAGCATCTTTGGAGCCAAATTTCCAGGAGTGCCTGCAGCTCTCAGCTTATCTCTGGCATTCCTTCCTAGCACGCGCTAGTCACACTTGCAATGTTTTTAACAAAGATTTCCTTTCTTTGGATGGGTTTTTCCCGGTATGGGAGCCCACAGCTCCTCTGCATCACCACTGTGGACATGGAGCCGGGAGGATCCATCCAAGACCCCCCAGTTGGGCTCACGTGTCCAGCTGTCCTGGCCATAGAGGGTTTTCCGTGCAGATCCCAATGGCTTTGACTTCCTGTGCTAGAAACTCCCCCCAAATACCCCAAATTTCTCTCCCCCAGCAGAGCAGCCCTTCTAGGAGCTATTGTCCTGGCAGCCCTGGAGTCCCCACTGCCCCCCCCCAGTCCCTCCTCTTGGAGGGCCTGATCCTTCCCAGCTCTGCTAGTGGATGCTGCCCAGAAAGGGGAAAAGTTGGTGATTTCTCCCAGTCCCACAGGATAAACCTCCTCCCAGTTTGGCTGCCAGCCCTTCCTTCAAGCTGGGGAGGAGGGGATTCTCTGGGGCAGCTGGCATCTTTCACCTCCAACCCCCCCTATTTTATCCCTGCAGGATTTTCCCATGCTGGCGCTTTGTGTCGTCTCCCAGCGACAGTGAAAGGAGCCAAGGCTGGGCAAATCTATGCCCACCATCCCTTTTCTTTCTGGTTGTGCCAGGATGATGCTTGGCAGGAGCAATAGCTGTTGGGGGATGTGGGGAGGAGGTGTTGAGCACTGGACCCCCACAAATCCCCAGTCCACACAGTGTGGCTGAGTGGTGCTTCCCCCCTTTCCCTGCACCCCAGTCCTGCCCAGAAATTCTGGCCAGACCTCAACACCAGGTGCTTTCAGCTTATTTCCAGGATATTCCCTTGCACCCAGGAGCAGTGAGCCCAGAGAAAAGCCCCTTTTGTGGTGGATCTAGCATCACCCTGGAAAGGAGGCGATGGGGATGCAGCTGCAGGTTATAATAATTGCAGGTTATCCTCAAAGTCAAGGCTGCAGTCAGGGGGTCCCAGGGGCTGCCCAGTGCTGTACAGCCCCATGGAGTGGGGATATGACCTCCCTGAATCCTTTTGTATCCCCCCAAATTGGTGTTCTCCTGGACTGGGGGATGCAGAGGAGCTGGAGGTGGAGGGGTGTGCTGGGTGGCTGTGGGGGAAACTATGGCAGCTTCATCCCTGGATCACCCTATGGACAGTTCCCAGTGCCAAGAGCATCCAGAAAAGCCACCAGAAAATGACGCTTTGGATGAGGAGAACATTTGAAGTGGCTGCAGGTGCCCAGGGGTTGTTCTGGTGGTCTCACCAAGGGGAGAAACTGAGGCAGGGAGCAGCCTGTCTGAGCCCCCTCCCTGGTGTCTCTGCAGGAAATGGCTGTGGTCACACGCTGCTGACACCCCACAGTGGCACACTGAGCTCCAAGAACTACCCGGGCACATATCCCAACCACACCATGTGCCGCTGGCAGCTCCAAGGCCCCCCGGACACCTCCCTACTTCTGGCATTTGGGGATGTGGATCTGGAGCCCTCGGAGCACTGTGCCCACAGCTCCTTGCTGCTCGCTGACCCCCGGACCGGCACTGCCTACGGTAAGGAGGGTCTAGAGGGAACTGAGGCAGGGGTGATGTAGTGGTGTGGATAGGGGGAATATCAGGAAAATCTGGGGGTTTAGCTGATTTCAACATGAGGAGGGAGAATATCTGAGGAGCAGGGTAACCAAGTGGGGTGGTATCCAAGGAAGGGGGTATTTGAGGAGGGGGTATCCAAGGAGGGGAATATCAGGGAATGGGGAGTACCCAATATCTGAGGAGTGGGTTATCCAAGGAAGAGAAATATCCAAGGATGCAAGTACCCGAGGAATGGCGGTACCCAAATAGAGGGGATGATATCCAAGGAGAGTAATATTTGCAAATGGGGATAACTGAGGAGGCAGGTACCCAAGGAGATGATTATTGCCAAGCTTGGGGGGAAACTGCCGAGTTGGGACCAGATGCAGCCACTGAATAATTAATTCATCAGCTGCTGCCCAAACGCTTCCAGGATTTTCCCAGACAGATTTAACGGTCTTGTAGGAATTTGGCAGCACTGGGAGCATGACGAGTGGTGAGGAAAACGTCTTGGGAGTAGGGGGAAGCATCAAGTGATGGGGTGGGATGGAGGAGCAGCCCTGGTGAGGGGCAGGGACTGGATAGGAGATGCAGTGGAAACTGCAGGATGGAAAGGAGCCAGCTTGGATCCACGGGACTGGGAGTTTTCCCTGTTCTTCAGGGCTTTCACCCTTTCTGGGCTGGTCCCCAGAGGGGTGACAGCACGTGAGGTCCCTGGTCCCCATCCCCTCTGCTGTGGCCTCAGGGGCATATTTGGCCCCAAAGCTAAGAGACCTCCTGGCCTCAGGTTGAGACAGAGCAATGCGGAAAAGAGGGGACCCCCAGATGATGCTCTTGGGATCTGGGGGAGGTGGCCAGGCACCCACAGCCCCTTTGGCTGTCATGCCAGCGTGACACAGGATTGGGGTTCCACTCCCTCTCCCACGGCTGATATGGGCCCTTGAGAACTCCCAGATGTTTTTCAGGAAGTGGCTGGAGCAGGCGGAGGCTGTGGGCTCCTTCCCGCTGACTCAGACCCAGTGTCTGGCCCTTGGCCTGATTCTACTGAGACGTGGCAAGGGTCCCCATGGGGGTGGCAGTCTCCAGGGCTCAGCTGAGGGATTCCCAGCTCCTAGGGTATCACTGGGATCCATACAGAGGTGGTAGCGCTGACCCAGGGCAGCACTGCCATCTGGCAACTGGTGGAAGGGAAATCTGCATGTGTGTCATCTGCATGTCGTGCAGACCTCAATTCTGTCACATCTGTGGTATCTCTGCATGCACATGTGCCCCACATCCCCTGGGATTGACCTCCCGGTTCAGTATGACCCAGGCAGGGTGAGGGTGTGGGTCAGGGTAGGGAAACTGAGGCACAGGGAGAGGTGTCACCAGCAGCCCCATGGGGACACAAGGACACTGTTCCCTGTCCCCAGGACAACAATGGCATTTGCTCAAAGCATCTCTGGGTGCCCAGACACCCCGGTGATGGGCATGATACAGAGCAGAGCAATGTGGTGGACAGGGGGTGATGGCAGTCCAGGGATTGGGACCACCTTTTGTACCCAGCTGGGACCAGAGATGTCCCTAAGGAACCCGCCTGCCTGCTAAGCTGAAGTTTTAATCAGGGAGATGGCGATTGCAAATTAATGTGGATTAAATGGGGGGAGGGGGCGGTTTAGGAGGCAGCTTCAACAGCACGTGTGAAAGGGGAGATGGGGAGGAGACAATAACGCAGCTCCCATTTTGGGGTTCTGTGGGGTGATGCGATGTGTACCAGTCCTTGCAGTGGGGGATGCAGTGGCAGATGCCTGATGAGGGCGATGGGGCCACCCTGGGGCTGGGACCAGCCTGGCGTGTGACACACATGGTCACACTGGATGTGACCACCCTTCAGCATCCTGGTGCTGGGACTACCTTGGGGATGGGCCAGTCTGCATGTGGGACAACTCTGGGACCACCCTGAGCACAGCCCAAATGCCTGAGCCCCCCTGGCCCTGGCAAGGGCTGAGCTGGGGGAGGTGAAGTCCTGGGGTCTGGGTGCCCAAGCGTGTTCCCAGGGTCACCAAATCCTCTCCATGGTGCCATCCCTGCTGGCAGGACCCTACTGCAGGAACTCTGTCCCTTCTGCCCCACTCCTGGTGACAAACTCCAGCACCGTGACCGTCCTGTTCAACAGCACCAGCCACCGCTCAGGACGAGGCCTCCTCCTGTCCTACGCCACCTCACAGCACCCAGGTACAGGAGGAGCATCCCCTGGGATGCAGAGACACCCCTAGGACATGTCCTGGCCTGTGCAGGGAGGTGAAGGGAGCTCCTTGCTGATCCCAGCATGGGCTCCCATTGCCCTGAGCTCCCTGAACATCCATATTCTCCCTGGCTGGGGGCAAACATGGGAGACCCCCAGGCCATCCAGCCAGCTGATACCCCTTCGAGAACCCTGAAGCCCCAAGTCAGGTGGCACCCCAATATCAGGCAGAGCCACAGGCACCGTAAATTGTGCTATGGGTTCAATGGCTGCAGGGACCAAGGGGCAATCCCTCCTTGCCCCTCCAGACATGGAAATGTGAAGGGCAAAAGCCAAATGAGGAACAGGATTTGGTTGAGAAGGGGAGTGGGGTGCCCTGGGGCAGAAGTGGGTATGTGCTGTGGGGCAGGTGGGGGTCCCTCACCCTGGGGTGTCCCTGCCTTGCAGACCTGGTCTCCTGCCTGGTTCGAGGCACCCACTACACCCAGGAGCACGTCAGGTGAGTGGTCGGGGCAGGGTATAGTCCCATTTTAGTGTCTTCTGCCCTAAAGGTCCCCATCAGCCCCAGTTTCATCCCCATCCCTCTCCTGAGGTACAGCTCCAGTGGGACAGGGAGCAGAATGGGTGTGCAGAGGGGGTTTGGGTGGGAGGGAGCCCTGAATCACCCCTTACCATGTGTTTCAGTGTGTACTGCCCTGCGGGCTGCAAGGACATCCATGGGGACGTCTGGGGCAACCCGAGCCAGGGCTACCGGGACGTAAGTGTGGGCACCATGGTGCACCCGCCGGGAACGGTTCCCATAGCACGTGTGGCCACTGCTTGTCACCCCCAGCAACACCGCGGTCATGGGTGTGGCCTTGGGATGCCCCACTGGGTGCTTGCGCCTGCCATGGGAGGCTGCCCTTACCTCCTGCTCCCCGCAGACATCGGTGCTGTGCAAGGCAGCCGTGCATGCCGGGGTGATTGCGGACGAGCTGGGCGGGCAGGTCACCCTGTCCCGGGAGAAGGGGATCACACTCTACGAGTCGGCCTTCGCCAACGGGCTACACTCCAAAAGGTGGGTGAGGAGTGGCTGGGGCTGCACCCTGCACACAGCTGCGGGACCCTCCCCCACTGACACTGGGAAACTGCCACTCCTCAGTCTCAGAGACCCCCAGGGTTTGTTCACCTGCTGTCTGATGCTCCCCTTGCTTTCCTCCACACAGGGGATCTCTCTCTGAGAAGCGACTCATATTCCACAAAGGTATTTTTTTCTCATTTCCCCTGAAATTAAGGCACGATTTTGGCTGTCAGACCTGGTGCCACCCCCATGTGCCTGGCTGGGGTTTCTGGGTTCCCAGTGTGCTGTGTCCTGTCCCCAGCCTGTGATGATGCACTGGAGGTGGTCGCCTTCAATGCCTCGTCCTGGTGGCACGAGGTGGATGCGCTGGGCCAGGACCGAGCCTGGGTGGCTGAACGGGCAGCACTCAGCACCACTGGCCACTCCTGGGCAGCTGAACCTGGTGCTGAGGCCGCCTGGCTGGAGCTGGACCTGGGCACTCGAAGGAATGTCACAGGTGAGAGTGGACCATCAGAGGGGGACAACAGCTGCCTGTGTCCCCATGCCACCCTGACCACTGTCCTGCTGCTGTGCCAGCCTCACTAATCCCCACAAAACTGCCCAGGGCAGTTGCACCCCCTAACTCCTAGGACGCACTAGAGTTCATTGTGCCATGGTTTTACTGGTGCAAACTGGGATGCAGAGCACACCAGCCCCTCCGGCTGCTCCTGTCCCCCTTTTGTCCCTTTGCCCCCCTCATCTGAAGCCATTTCTGGGATGAACAAGTTAATATTATGCTCTTGCATCTGGTGCCAGTGAGCGTCTTTTGTCCAGCCGGAGCCTGCCGAAAGCAGGGGCTTTGTGCGCCAGTGGCTGGTGACTGGCGAAGAAAATGGGGACATTGTCCGGCCTGAGGCTGGAGGAGGGAGGAATGCAGGGCTGGCAGCTGGGGCTGGAGGTTATCAGTTCTTGGGGGCAGACCAGGCTGTCCCACACTGGAATCTGCCACCCAAACCCCCTCCCAGGGTCAGAAGGATCCCTCTCTGCCAGGTGACATGTCCTGCTCTCCTAGTCCTTTCCCAGCTGGGTCTTGAGTATCCCAGAGATGGGGGTTACTCCAGCTGGGAGTAGAGGGTGGCCCCCGCAAGCCCTTCCCCGGTCACGCAACCCCTGACTAACAGCGGGGACCCCCCCTCCTGCATTCACAGGCATTATCACAAAGGGCTCCTCCAAGCAGCACGACTACTATGTAACGTCCTACCACGTCTCCTCCAGCTGCGACGGGAAGAATTGGAGACCCTACAGAGGCAGCAGCGGCCAAGAGGACAAGGTGGGCACGGGGGGACATCATGGAGCTGAGACACTCTAGATATTTGGCCATCGGCACCTTTTCAACCTCTCCAGCAGGTGTTTGAAGGAAACGCTGACAGCCAGGGGGAGGTCTCCAATGCCTTTATACCCCCCATCATCGCCCGCTATGTGCGTGTCACGCCACGGAGCTGGCACCAGCATGTGGCCCTGAAGGTGGCCCTGGTGGGCTGCCAGCTGGCACCGGTCCACGTGCCCCGTCCCTATGGTGAGACCCTCCACAGGAGCTCACACCTCCATGTCCCAAACGTTCTCCTGGGGCCTCTGCCTCCATGTGCACCCAGTGGTGATCCCACAGTCATAGTCCCTGCTCTGCCCTGCAGTGCCCAGTGTCCCCAAGGAGGTCCTTGAAGCCACCAGCCACCCAGCCAGCCACACCCCCATCCCTGGCATCACCCTGGACCCAGAGAAGGCAGGTGGGTGCCATGGGGGCTGTCCTTGGGGTGCAGTATTGTCTTGTGGTGCTCCATGTGCCACTGAAGCTTCATCTGCCTGTGGGAACATATTGATTTTTCTCCTCTGGTGGCTACAAGTGGGCTCCTGGCACTCTTGGGTTCAAAGGGGTGGGATGGGGGCCTGGGGGGCTGACACTGCCCTCCCTCCCCAGGCTCCACACTGCTGGTGATGCTGCTCATTGGCGGCTTTGTGCTCCTCTTCTCCTGCCTCCTGCTCCTGGCTTTCCTCTGCCACAGGAAGAGGTTGGTCCCGTCCTGTCCCCTGCTTTGCCCTGGGGTACTCAGCATCATCTCCCCAAATTGTGGCAGCTTTATCCAGCTGCTCACTGGGTCCAAAGGGGTGCGACCCCATGCAGTAGGTGTGAGGAGATGGATGGTAGTGGGCACGGGGTAGCTGGGACCTCTTGCCCTATCTCGCCTCTCCCCTTGGCAGGAAGTCAGCAACGGAGCTGAACTATGGGATCAGAAAAGGTAAAAGGGTCCACAACCCCTCCTCAAAATTGGGGATCTGTGTGCTCTGGGGCACAGCTGGTTTAAATGTGCTGCTGCCAAGCCCGGACCTGTCCCCCCCCCCAGGGGCACCTGCATGTCCAGGTGACAGCCTGTGACAACCAAGGGTTTCCTCTTCCTGCCCAGGGTACCCCAAGCCAGAGTCAAGCCAGGTCTGCTCCCTGCAGAGCCTGCCAGCCCCCAGCCTGGCCTCCTTCCCTGTGGCCCCCATGCCAGGGGACCTCAGCCGGACCCATTCACCAGGTAACAGGGACATCAGGGCATGAACTGATTCCTCAGCCCAGAGCTGGAGCCGAGTCTCCCCCATTGCACCCTGGGGTGCCCATTCCCCCCTCCCCATTCTGGTCTGACCCCTTCTGCATCGTGGTCAAGTGCAACTGGGAGGCCCTGACGAATTAGACTGACCCCCCCTTTTAATTATCATAATTAATTATTATAATTGATTGTAATAACACCACACATTATTTAGTAGTAGTAATAGTCCACCTCTATCACAGGTGTCGGCACTGGAGGGTGGCTGGGGATGGCAGGAGACTCTCTCCGTGGTGTGGCAGACGGATGTGGGGTCCATGGGTGGGTGCCCTGCCCTGGGTGGGTTTTGGCAGTTTTCCCATCCCTGGAAGTCCAAACATGCTCAATTTTTCAACCCACCCCACCTACCTCTGCCACAGCACCATGACCCCCCTGACACGGCAGCCTCCCTGTTTCAGAGTACGCTGAGCCAGACCTGGTGCAGGTGAGCCCCATCAGCCAGACTGGTCCCTCCACCTTCAAGCCACTCCTGGAAGATAGCTACACTCTGCCACTGGTCCTGAGCCACTATGACATCCTGGGAAAGCACCATGAGTACGCAGAGCCACTGCCGCCAGAGCCTGAGTACGCCACACCGTTCAGTGAGCCGGAGCCTGCCGGGATGCGCCGCAGCACCTGCGGCATCGCTGGGCCTGCCGGGTGTCCTCTGGTGCGGTACCAGACCCCCACCCTGCAGCCCGGGGAGCTGCCAGCTGGGGTGGAGTGGACTGGCAGCTCCTGTTCCGAGGGGTCCTGCGGGTGGCCTAGGCACTGTCCCCTCACACACGTGTACCATGAAGCCTTGTGAGGAGGGGAGCACAGCGGCACCATATCAGGCAGGGGCGTGTAAAGGAAGACCTTCCCTGTGCTAGCAAGGGGCTTTTTAAAAAGTAATTCTATGTAAATGTATGTATTAGATATATGCAACCATCTGCCCGGCTTGGGGTGCCACAGTGATCGTCCCACTTTTCCCACAGTTGGTGGTGGCATAGCGTTTGTCCCCGACCAACCACAGATCCCAACCTGCAACAGAAACCGCTGCAGCAACAAAACCCTCGCTTGGTTTCTGTTATTCACCGATCGCGGGGTGCCGGAACAGACGGTTACCAGCTGCCCTCCCCCACAAAAATTGTGCTTCCGAAATCTCTTGATGTCGATTCCGCGGGGGTAGCGCGCAGCCCCCCCGTGCCACGCACGGCAGAAGCCCTTTTTAAACAAGTGTTTTTGTTGCACTCCTTCGGGAAAGCGCCGGTGTACTATCTAGCTCAGGGCGAGGGACGCCTCAGCCACGAAACACGATGTTTATGTGTCTATTCCTTTATCCTTTCTCCTGGAGTTGCTCATTTCTTATCGCCTTTTTTTGCCGGATTCTTCCCTCAGAAAAGCGCCCTTTCCCCCCACTGTGTAGCCGGTCAGGGTTATGCAAATCGCGCGGGGCATGCTGGGCACGGCTCTTCCCCGAGGCAGCGCGGGGAGGAGGAGCGCCTTTGGCGGGAGCGCCATGGCGCGCGCGCGCGCGCAGGCGGACTCGCTCCCCATTGGCGGCGCGACGGCCGGAAGCGGAAGCGCTGCCGGGTGTCGGCGGGCGGCGGAGGGAGCGCGGCGGCGGTGGCGGGGCTGCGGTGTGCCCGCGGGTCATGGGGAGGTACGGGCGGCTCGAGGGGGCTGCGCGGAGCACCCGGGGCCTCCACACCGGCTGCTGCAAATCCGGGAGGGAGCACAAGAGTGGGCGCCGAGTCGGTCTCTGTGGCGGTCGGTGACCTTCGCTCTGCCCTGCGACTCCCGACGGAGTCGTTCTGCACGGGGAGGGAGATTCGTTCCCATCCCAGCGGTCCCCGTGAGGCTGGTGAGAGCTGTAAGCTGGGGATGTTCAACGTGGAGAAGAGAAGGCTCCGAGGAGACTCTTAGATCCCCTTCCAGTGCCTAATTGGGGTCCAGGAGAGCTGGGAGGGACTTTGGACAAGGACCTGGAGTGACAGGACAAGGAGAATGGCTTCCCACTGCCAGAGGGCAGGGTTACATGGGATATTGGGAAGGAATTCCTCCACGTGAGGGTGGTGAGGCCCTGGTACAAGTTGCCCAGGGAGACTGTGGCTGCTTCATCCCTGGAAGTGTCCAAGACCAGGTTGGACGGGGCTTGGAGCAACCTGGGATAGTAAAGGCGTCCCTGCCCATGGCAGGGCGTGGGATGAGATGAGCTTAAGGTTTCTTCCCACCCAAACCATTCAATGATTCTATGATTGTATTAATCACTGTGGTTAATGAAAGTGGGAGCCCTATGAGCACTCTAGGAAATGTGCTGTTTGTCAGTAAGATGGATTTTAGTTACAGCTCTAATACTATGCTGCCCCCGAACAAGCTGAACAAGTCATGGTGCTGATCACAGCCCCCAAACCAACAAAACAACTTTATGCTGCTAAAGTGCTTCTGCCCCAGGATTTGGGGGCTTTGTGTCTGAGGGTTTTGGTGCTTCCTTCCCTGCATAGTAGGTAGGATTCGGTGCTTTGTGGATCTGTGAAGTAAGGCATGGGGTGAACAGTCTGAGATCAACCCCAGCTAAAACCAAGACTGAAGGTCTCTCCTGATCTTGTGCTGAGTGCCTCAGCCAGAAGTGCCAACTGAGGGGTTTAGGGTGTGAATGTGATGATTTTGCATTGTTAATTCAATTAAAATGGAGCTGGACACTTGCCAAGGGCACTGCAAAAGGGTGTCTGAGATATAAATTCCCCTCAAAGGGCTCCGTGTCTGCAGATGCATGAGTGTGCATTGGAGTGAAGCACTAAAGCAGCTGCTTCTAAATTCTCCCATGTGCTTTCTTGTGTGGGTTTTGAAATTAATTAGCCCAAACTAATCAAGCTTGCTGTGGTGAGGGGAAATGTCTGTAGATCAGGGAGGAACCACTGTGTGTGAATGTCCTGTAAAGCTGGTTCAAACAAACTCTTCTTTTTTTGTGAGTTCAGCCTCAGCTTCTCAGCCATCTCTGGCCCCACCACGAGAGGCTTTGCCATCAAACCATTCCTTAAACTCTCTTTCCTAGTGATGGACCCATCATTGCTGCCCACGGTGGTTGTGGTAGTGGAAGGTGCAGGGTTTGGATGAATTTCCTGTCACAGCAGTGAAGACAGAGCAAAACTTCATTGAGCCAGGGGCTTGGAGCAGAAATACAGTAGGTGCCAGTCAGTGTTCATCCCATGACCAACAACCTGAGTAACTTCAGCACCTGGAGGATCTGTGTAACCACACAATCCACTTGTGGTTCACCACTGCGATCTCCGTAAATCCCACTCCATTTCCTGTGGCTGTCAATTGCCCATTGTGGGAGGAACAGGGGGCAAGTGTAGACACACGTGTTCCTCCCCCTCTGAACACCAGATTGTGCTCTCGGAATGCAAAATGACCTGATGTTGTCAATCCCACATGGAGAGGTCACTGCAGGCCAGGCTGTGAACGTGATGCTGCCAAAAACAAGACCCCAACCCTGCGGAAACCTCTGGGAGGCTGGGTCCTGCCTTCTCTCCAGGACTCTGGATTGTGGGGATGAGGGATCCCATGCTGCTGCTGCAGGAACGAGCCATGTCCTGCAGTTAAATCTGCTCTGAGTGGTCTCTTCTTTGTGGGAAATGGGTTCAGGAAGACCATGTGGGAGTGGATATGGGGGGGTTCAGCTCCAGGGATGAATGGGTGGGTGGGTCAGTGCTGCTGTCACCGGCATGCGGCCACTATGCTGCTGGAAGGCTTCATTTTCCATACACCAAGGAAGGTTTTCTCTGCTACTAAACATCACTTCTCCCTTCATGCTTTGAGCAGAGATTTCTGATCTATAAACTCCAGGCCCCGTCAGAACACCGCAGTTTTCTCTGGATAAAGACCTGTTCATCCTGCTGAAATCCTTCTGTTTGCTAACCGTAGCTTTCCTCTCCTTTTCCAGTTGATTGGTTTGGATCCCCACAACCCCAAGAAAAAGCAGGACCTAGACAAGCTTTATGATCTAAAAGCTAAAGCCCAACAGATTATGAACCAGTTTGGCCCTTCTACCTTGATCAACCTCTCCAACTTCTCCTCGATCAAGCCGGAACCAGCCAGCACCCCCCCCCAGAGCTCCATGGCCAACAGCACCACTGTGGCAAAGATGCCAGGAACGCCCAGTGGAGGAGGGCGGCTCAGTCCTGAAAGCAACCAGGTAACACGGTCCTGAGGGGAGGTGTGAGGTGGGTGGAAACTTCTGCTATACCAGGAGTGTCTTGGAGGCTCCAGAAAGCCCCACTGGCCAGTACAACCAGGTACTGTGCAGACAGCCCTGTCCCTACCCCAGCTGGGTCCACCTGTCCCCAGCTAGATGGCTTGTGCATTACCAGGGTTCAACAGAGGACTCAGATGCATGGAGTCCCAAGACGCTTTATTCCTGAGGGGCTCCAGAGGCGAAAGAGGCCGAATGGCCTTGTGAAACCCTTGTTATAGGGCACTGGCCAGAGGGCAGGGGGCACAGGGGAGGAGAGGGGGGTGGGGGGATACAGAAGGAGCGAGGAATAGGGTTAGGGGACCAGTTAAGGTTAATGTATATAGGAGAATTAACATATCCAGGTAAGGTAACCTAGGGAGACACCATTTGCTTTCCAAGGGGTGGTTTCACAGAGCAGAGCTGTCCCACCAACGTCCCGGGATGGGCTCAGCTACCCCAACAACCAGGTAGTTCCATCTCCGACTTTGGGATGATGCTCAGGCATCACAGACTTGCCTGTGACTTCATTCTCCTTCTTTAAATCACCAGCAGAAATATAATGTTTATTAAAGTATCAGTTACTGAGGGAGCAAAACTTCTTCATGGAGTTCCTTCCTCCCAGGTGCTTCCTGGCTGAATGGAGTTTGGATGCTCTAGGTGTAGAGCAGAGATTTCTGATCTGACTGATTTTTCCAGTCTTAGGAAAATTTGTGTTGGGGTGTGGCAGGGGAAGTTATTTTTAAATGGTGTTTAGATGGGAGAAATATGGAGAGAAATGGGGGGTG
Source organism: Orthonyx spaldingii (assembly GCA_013397795.1). NCBI lineage: Eukaryota > Metazoa > Chordata > Aves > Passeriformes > Orthonychidae > Orthonyx > Orthonyx spaldingii. The sequence goes on along the minus strand of VZTJ01006367.1, from coordinate 46,477 downwards.
AGGTGCAGGTTGCTCAGAGAAGCTGTGGCTGCCCCATCCCTGGGAGTGTCCAAGGCCAAGTTGAAGGGGGCTTGGAGCAGCCTGGGATAGTGGAAGGTGTCCCTGCCCATGGCAGGGGATGGAATGGGATGGGCTTTAAGGTCCCTTCCAACCCAACCTGGCGTGGAGCCTTCAATGTATGTAAAACAAACTGCTGCCCAGGGAATACCTCGGGATTGCTCCCTGATGGATTTGCTAGCACCCAAACTCTTGGGAAGTGCACCAGACCCCAGCACAAATCAGCCGCAGCAGTGAGGGAATGAGGAAGGGCAGGAATTTCCCATCTGTGCCTGGTTGACCTGACCAGACTGACAACTTCCACCACATCTTTTAAGACTCAGCATCCTGTTGTTCAGTGCAATGTGGTTTATGCTCCCTGCCATGTCTGACTGCCCTGGAATAACCCAGCACTCCCAGATCTCTGTTTTCCATGTGAAGCACTAAAGCTGATAAGCTCTAGAGCCATGGAAATGCTTCCCTCATGCACTGAGCACAATTTTAGTCACTGATGTGTTGATTGCACTCGCTGTCTGCATCTTAACACTTGTAGTTTTGCCTTTCCACTCCTTGACAGCAGCATTTTAGTGCTGGAAACATTTATCCTGGCTGCTGCATTCCTGTTGCTGTCCAGAGCAACCACTGGTGCTTGAAAATGACTCCTTAACACCTGATATTTCTTATCTCTGCCATTCCTGAGCTGATACTGTGTCAACAGTGTGTCTTGGCCCTGGGGGCATGGGGGAGGAGGTGGTTGTGGTTGTGGCTCTGCTCCATGGGCAGCGTCTTTGCTGGAGCAGGGCAGTAAATCCTTCTCCTCCAATATGCTCAGGTTTTAACCAAGAAGAAATTGCAGGACCTGGTGCGTGAGGTGGATCCAAACGAGCAGCTGGATGAAGATGTGGAAGAAGTAGGTTCCAGCCTGTGAAAGGAACTGCAGAAAGAGCTAATTTGGGATTTGTCACAGATCAGACGCCCTTTGCCCAAGGAGGGAGCATTGGTTCATTTAACACTTGTTTTCCCATGCAGTCTGCAGCAATCCCTGTTTTTCTGCATCCCAGTCCCAAAAAGGCTTTTAAAACGGCAATTGCAGCAAACACCTGTGAATTTCACTCCTTTGAGTGGAGTTTTGGACACCACAATATAAGAAAGATCTAAAGCTGTTAGAGGGTGCCCACAGGAGACTCTGGAGATAGGGAAGGATCAGGAGGGATCACAGGAGGAGCAGCTGAGGGCACTTGGTGTGTTCAGCTGGAGCAGAGGACACTGAGGGCAGAGCTCAGGGGGGCTGCAGCTCCTCCCGAGGGCAGCTCCGATCTCTGCTCCCTGGGACAGGGACAGCACCCAGGAACGGCTGGAGCTGGGCCAGGGCAGGGCCAGGCTGGAGATCAGGGAAAGGTTCTTCCCCCAGAGGGTGCTGGGCACTGCCCAGGCTTCCCAGGGAATGGGCACGGCCCCGCGGCTGCCAGAGCTCCAGGAGTGTTTGGACAGCGCTGCCAGGGATGCTCAGGGTGGGGGAGTTGGGGGGTCTGGGCAGGGCCTGGAGCTGGACTGGATAATCCTTGTGGGTCCCTCCCAATTCTGTAATTCTAAATACCAGTTTCTGAGGTCTTGTTTTCATCTTCCCACATAATTTCAACTGCTCAGTGCTGACCAGGCTGGTTGTTGCCCTTGTTCCATCATAGATGCTGCTACAGATCGCCGATGACTTCATTGAGAGCGTGGTGACAGCCGCCTGCCAGCTCGCGCGGCACCGCAAGTCCAACACCCTGGAAGTGAAAGATGTCCAGTTGCACCTCGGTGAGTGACTTTTATCTGTTTTTTCCCCCTCTACCCCCAGCTCTCAACTCTTCCTGCAGTCAGAGCACAACTGCAGTGCTGTGATGGAAACCTGTGAGTAGATAATACATCCCTGCTCATGGCAAGGGGTTGGAACTGGATGAGCTTTGATGTCTTTTCCAACTCAAACCATTCTGTGATTCCAGAGCGTCAGTGGAACATGTGGATCCCAGGCTTTGGTTCTGAAGAAATCAGGCCCTACAAAAAAGCTTGCACTACAGAAGCTCACAAACAGGTAAGGAGCCCTCACAACATCAGGAATCCCATGAAAGGCTGATACGGGGATGGTGGTCATGGCCTTCTGGCACTGTGAATTTGTGGCCTCTTCCATGTGGTTCAGACTGGAAATGACTTCCAGAGCCTCCTGACCTGTTTGTGCACAGGGTTGAGGTTGCTGTGTCTATGTTGGCTTTGCCCAAAGAGAAACAGCAGCCCTTGGTGCTGAGGGGCTTGGGAGGGTTAAAACCATCTAGGACCTGCACACAGGCACTTCTCAGCTGCCCCTGGCAGCTCGGTCTCTGTACAAAGGGACTGAAAACACCCTTAATTTTGCTTGAAACTGGATTGGGCCACTGCTTGTTAAGCCACAGTCAGAGCCTAGAAGAAGCTGCCCTGCAGTGGGGTCATGGGTGGTTCTGCAGCCCCACTGGGCTGAGAGAGGGGTCCTTGAGATGGACTTGGATCCCACTGCCCCAGGGTGCCAAGTGGAGCAGTACAGACACTTCCTTCTCCTCTGGCTCCAGCCTGGGACTCCATTAAGATTCAAACAGACCTGAAAGACCTGTGTGGAAGCAAGTCAGGCAGCATCCTGGGAGCACCTGGGATGCCTTGTTCCTGCCGTGGGTGGTTGTGCAGTCACCTGCTCTCAGCCGCTCAGCTTCCCATGGTTTTCCCTCTCTTGTTGCAGAGAATGGCACTGATCCGCAAAACTACCAAGAAATAGCCCCTGGGCAGAGCTGGAGACGCCGCCAGAGCAGTTTGGGATACCTGCCTCTCCACTGAAGCCTCCACGATGTCACCTGTGGGATATTTTTTTTAATGCTTTACAGAGAAGCATCTATTTTTTATTAATGGTGCAGCAATATCTTGACTTGATGAGGAGACCTGCCAAAAACATTCTATGCTCTGTTCCTCGTTCCTCCTCAGAGTGCGACATATCTCAAACAGAGACTTTTATTTGTGACTTGAAAGTGGTTTATTGTACAAGTGATTATCCAAGGGACAGAGCATTTGATCGTGTGTGGGACAGTATTAGAAGCATCTGTAGAGGTTTTTGTTTCCTCCTTCCTGCCCCTACCTGCTCCTGTACTTTGTTATGTCAGTGTTTATATAAATACTTGCATTTGTTTTACATGAATAAAGAAATTATTAATCTAAGCTCCTGGCACAGGCTTGTGCTCTTCGGGCAGCATCGCACAGTGATGGCAGGGACAGGGTCCTTGTCACCTCAGCTCTGTGTGTGCTGCTGTTGTGTGGGAGAGCTCCTGGGAGTTTACAGGGAGCAGAATCGTGGAATATCCTGAGCTGGACAGGATCCCCAAGGATTATTGAGTCCAGCTCCTGGCCCTGCCCAGGATACCTCACCAACCCCACCCTGTGCCCGAGAGCATTGTTCAACGCTCTCTGGAGCTGTGGCAGCCTTATGGCTGTGCCTGTTCCTTGAGGAGCCTAATCAGTGCCCAAGCACCCTCTGGGGGAAGAATTTGTTCCTAATATCCAGTCTATCCCTCCCCTGGCACAGCTCCAGCTGTTCCCTCGGGTCCTGTCCCTGGTCACAGGGAGCAGAGATCAGAGGTGTCCCTTGGGAGGAGCTGCAGACCCTGGTGAGTCTCCCCTGTTTCGTCCAGGCTGAACAGACCAAGTGCCCTCAGCTGCTCTTCCAAAGGTTTCCCCTCTGGGCCCTTCTAAACCTCCACAAGTATCTGGCCAGTTCCTCACCTGCCAGTCAGGGATGGGCAGGTTATTTCCCTCCTGACCTCCAACCCAGGGTGAGTTCCTTCCCCACTGGCGGGATATTTAGACTGTTGGGAGGAGGATGTTGTGACAGGGCAGGAAGTCAAGGTCCCCCTGGTTCTGTCTGTGCCTGGACATTGAAAAGGCCACATGTCCCTGCCTGTTCCTGCTGCTCTGCTCAGACCTCAGGAAAGCTGCAGGGGCTGTTGTGGGGATGAGGGAGTTGACAGCACTGCAAATCCCTGCACGACAAGGAAGCTCCTGGCAGCCCTGGGCAGAACTGGGCTCATCCTCACTGTCCAGCTCTCTGGAGACTCCTGGTACCTGCAGGGGACAACAGGGTGGGTGAAGAGATTCCAGGATGATCCTGGGCTCACTCCTCATGTCACTGCAGGATGAGGAGCCTAGGGACCTCCTTTCTACAGCCTTGTAGAGAGGGTTTTTTTGAAAATTATGCTGTATAAAGATGAATCTAAAAGGGCAAGCAAGCACATCCTCAGAGTGGTATGTGGTTATTTTTGCTTTGGACGCAACTAGGCATGTACTCAGCCAGAGCGGCAGATACTTCATCTGAGTTCCATGATAAATTTGTCACTTTTAATTCTATTTGGGAAGAGTTAAAAGAATTTAGGGCTTTATGATTTGGGTTTCAGTTAGTACAGGAGAGAATAGGGGAAGGGGTGACATTGACCTCTGCAGGCCTGTGAAGTCCCACCTGGGACTTCACCCTTCCAACGCACTTCCTCTTTCCCAGGAAAACACAAGCAGGCAGAGGTGACCAGGGGTATTTAATGTGGGCATACTGCTCCTGCCTCTGCCTGGCTGCTCCATATCCACTTCCCCTCCTGAGCCCAGCGTGTTCCTGCCCTGCCAGTGTCCCCAGCTCTAGCATGAGCATCTCTTCTGCTTCTCCTCCTTCTCCAGTGCCTGAGTCTTGGGCAGCACTGGCAGCGGGACTCTGCTCTTCACCCCATCCCACGCCTCGGTGGCCACCAGTCGCCCTGTCTGCAGTGCTTGGTAAATGGCCACCGTCAGCATCTGGAAGGCCTGGACCACATTGGAGGCATCCTTGGCCGAGGTCTCCACGTACTGGACACCCAGAGAAGTCGCCAACTTCTCCGCCTCCCTCTGGCCCACCTGGCGCTGCCCAGCCAGGTCACTCTTGTGCCCCACAAGCAGGAAGACCATGCGGAAGGGCTGGATCGTGTCGGTCACCTCCCGGTGCCATCGCCGGATGCTCTCAAAGGACACGCGGTTGGTGAGGTCGAAGAGCAGCATCCCCCCGGCTGAGTTGCGGTAGTAGGAGCGAGTCACGGACCTGGGGTGCAAGAACAAGGCGGGTGAGCCGCCCCCGGGGTTTCCTGTGGCACCTCGGGCAGCATGTTCCCTGCCTGCAGAGGAGCCCTGGCTAGGACCTGCTCCTGCAAAGTAGCACCTTGTGTTCAAAGCACCGTGAGAGGGAGGAAAATCAGCCTTTTGCTGTGTAAATAGGAGTTCCAGGGGCAGGTCTGTTCCTGCTCAGCCACCAAAGCTCATCTTTCCCTTGCAGCCACAGCCCTCAAGTGCCCCTGTGTCTGCAGCCATGTCCCCAGGGTTCCACCATCCCTGCTGCCACAGTCCTGGAGCTCTTCTGTCCCTGCTGCCATGTTCCCAGTACTTTCCAATCTCTGCTGTAACAGTCCTGGAACACTCCCATTCCTGCAAACCCAGATCTGCCACTCTCCCATCCCCTGCAGCCACCTCTCCCAAGCTTTCCTGTCCCTGGGAGCTGCCTGACTAGTGGTGACAGCCCCACAGCGAGGTGTGAAGGCTCCTGGCAGCTGAGCTGAGGAAGCTGCTTTGCCCAGCACCCAGTGGGCTCCCAGTTGTTCCCCAGCCCCTCTGCAGCTGGTGCAGCAGGGAGCTTCTTGGGTAAGTCCTATACCCCCTTTAGAGCTGGAGCAAGGGCTTACAAGGCAGTCGCAAGGGCTCCTTTCCCTTGGCTTTGGCTTTTGGCATGGTGGTTCCTTGCCCAAAGGGACCAGTGGGATCACAGCCACATCCAGGACTTCCCTGGCATTGGAATCACAGCATTCCACTCCAAATCTAGAGGGGGACACTCATCTCCACAACCCCTCCCCACCCCATGGACCCACCTGAACCTCTCCTGCCCGGCTGTGTCCCAGAACTGCAGCTTCACTCGCAGCCCCGGCTCCAGCTCCACGAACTGGACGTAGAAGTCCACTCCCACCGTCTGGTTGACAGCATCCAGGAAGACGCCCTCGGTGTAGCACCGGAGCAGCGAGGATTTCCCCACTGTTGAGTCCCCCAGCATGATCACCCGGAACTGGTACTGCCATCGTGGCTCCATCGGTGCTTCTGCTGGCTGCCAGGACCTGCCACCCCCACACCTGGAGCATGTTCAGGCAGGCAGGGAGCTCCTCCACCCAGGAGGCGTTCCCAGCACCATTGGTGCTGTGTGGCCCCTTTGGAGCCCCTTTGTCTCCATTTTTGGTTCCATCCAGCTGGAAGCACTCAGAGGTGCCTGCTCCCATTTTCCCACGGACAGGACACCCTGAAAAGTGTCCCAGACAAGGGGGGCTGTTGCCCCACCAGCAATGCCCCCCAAAACAGAGTATCTCTTATGCCATGGGTTGAGTGCTGTGCCCATGCCTAGGATGCGGTGCTTGACACAGCCTTTATTTAGTGTGGAAAAGCCTTAGGTTTATTAAAAACACTCCTACAGCAGGGTATTATTTTTTCAGAACTCCCTAATTACGGTTTGAAATAAACCCAAGCCCAGGTGGGAGATGCAATCCTGTAATCACCCAAGGGCCACAGGTGCTGGATGGAGAGAGAAGCATCCCCACGAGTGAGGGTGCCTGATCCCATCAGCACAGGCAGCGCTCCCAGGGCTCCCTCCATGCCAGCGGCTGATGGCGGCTCTGGCTGGGGATGAGCCTGATGCCATCCAATCCCTGGTGTGGGGCCAGGACCCCCAGCCCAGTGCCTGCTGGATAGCCCCAGCCAGTGTCTGGAAGGCCAACTCCATGTCAAAGTTGCTGCAGGCCAAGGTCTCCACTAAAGCCATGCCCAAGGTGGCAGTGAGGTGTCGAGCCTCCTCTGCCGACACGGCTCGCTCAGCCACCAGGTCACACTTGTGTCCCACCAGGACAAAAGCAGGCAGCCAGTCCCCTGCATCCTCGCGGTACCACTCGGGGACGTGCTCGAAAGACACCCGGTTGGTGAGGTCGAACACTGGCAGCACCCCTGCTGTGCTCCGTTAGAAGGACTTGGTGATGGATCTGGGCATACCCAGCAGGGTTTTGAAGGATACTGGGGAGCTCTCACACCAATAACCCTAAGATGGGTCTTGGGAGATTTTTGGGTGACAGATCAGACTTTGGGTTTGGGAAAGGGAGACCTATCTTGGCCATGCACACCCCCCTTTTCTGTTCAGCATCCCTCTCCCCAGGCGGGGGGGCTCCAGAGGAGACCAGTGGGTTTTCAGGGACTCTGTGGTACCTTTACACCCCAACAGCCCTGAGTGCAATAGGGATGGGGCAGTACTGGACAGAAGTAGGGCAACCCCAGACCAACCCTGGGGTCCCCAAAAGGTTCCCAGCGATGGGGATAGCCTCAGAGCCCAGCTCCAGACACAGCACTTGGCTCTTCAGCCCTTCGTGCCCCATGTGAGCCTCTCTCACACTCCCAGGAGCTCCTGGCTCCAGCCTGATGCAATCAGGAAAGCAAGCACCCAGTCCCAGCCCGCCGGCGCACGGTGACCAGCATCCAGTCCTGCTTCCTTGGCTGTCCCTCTGAACAACTGCAGTGTTGCTGCAAGCTCAGCACAAGGTGTCACTGGCCCTTAACGCATCACCGTCCCAGTGAGCCATCGCTGCCTGTCCTTGCACACCTGGCTGGAGATTTACAAACGTGGGAGAATGACTCAGTGGCCCTTAACGCATCACCGTCCCAGTGAGCCATCGCTGCCTGTCCTTGCACACCTGGCTGGAGATTTACAAACGTGGGAGAATGACTCAGTGGCCCTTAACGCATCACCGTCCCAGTGAGCCATCGCTGCCTGTCCTTGCACACCTGGCTGGAGATTTACAAACGTGGGAGAATGACTCAGTGGAGTGCTGGGGTCCACATACCCACCTCACCTGAACCTCTCCTGGCCAGCCGTGTCCCAGAGCTGCAGCTTGGCCTTGCCAGTGGGCTGCATTAGGACAGTCCGGCTGTAGAACTCGATGCCGACGCTGGGGCCAGGGGTGGCCACCCCACCAGGACCCCCACCCAGCCCCTCAGCGAAGCAGTGCAGCAGCGAGGACTTGCCCATGGCCGTGTCCCCCAGCACTATGACGCGGAACTGGAAGTGTCCTGGGGGGAATCTGTCACCCTCTCCATGGCTGCGCTGGCCGGATCCTGACCCACCGTGTTCCTGCTGTGCTGGCGGCAGCAGGACAGGTCTCCACCCCTGTCCCCATCCCACCTGGAGACAGGGACGGCTCTGGCCCCGCAGCCACCCGGGCAGACAAACAAACTGTCCCAGGGAGGGAGCAGCAGCAAGCTCCATCCTCATCCTTCCCCGTAACACTCAGGAAAGTGAGAGGGTTAAGTCTTCTTCCCAGGTGTACATATAAAAAAACGGTTTGTGGAGCTGCTGCATAGTTCTTTTAACCACTTAGGAAAACCACTGAATTAAGCAACTTGGCTTTTTAATTCCCCTGTTTTTAAAACTACTTTTTTCTATTTGCCTGCTTCCCAACCACCAAACTCCAAAACACAAATCCCAGCAACAGTCCAACATTTTAAACTTTATCAGCAATACAGGTTCAGCTCTAATCACTTCCTCGTAACATACTGGCATTTAGTCTTTGTTGTTGCCGGCATGTTGTTTAGTGTTGCCACATGGCAGCTGTGTCTCCACTGCCTGGCTTTGGTGACTACAGGGACAGCCAGGCTGAGTGCACAGACTCACTGGTGTCCCCCAGAAGCACACACCCTGGGAGAGCTGGGACATACTCCACAGGGAAGGGGCTCTCAAGACCTGCAGGTAGGAGACCAGAGGGGTCAGAAGCACCCGCTCCATATTCCAGGACAAAGTACGCTGGGCAGCCAGGTCACCTCGGGTTGCAGGAACTTCACCACAAGCCCAGCCATCCACGGACAGGAAATAAGAGAGTGGCTCCAACTCAGAGGTTGTGATTCCCCACAATCTATTTTTTTTCCATGGTGAGAAAACAAGCTGACCAGAATCACCAACGCTCCAGCCGAGTCTGTTGGAACATCCAAGGTTGCAGGAGCTGCTCTAGCACCTCCACAAAGGCCCAGGTATGTTTCTGCATTCCAGGGACCTCTGCCAAGGGCTGTGGGGGACACCCCAGTGGTGTGTACTGCAGCAAGGACAGGAACTCGCCTCTGAGCCACTGAAAGGGGATGCTCAGATACCCTGGCTCAGAGTCAGGCCAGTCTCACCCCATCCCAATGCACCCCAAACACAGCAGACACTACAAGGATTTGAAATAACTGCATTTTATTCAAACTCATACCACACACACAGAATACTCCGAGTTGGAAGGGACCCACTGGGATCATTTGAGTCCAGCTCATAAGTGAACGGCCCATACAGGGATCAAACCCACCACCTTGGCATTATTGGCTGCCTGCTCTAACCAACTATTTGATATCCACACCACCTCCTGAGAAATTCCATGGAACAGACTGTTCTTCCACATCGAGCATCTGAACAGGAGCTTGAGCAACACCTGGAGCCAAACCAATCCCATCTCCCTCTGGTGCAGGTGAGCAAAGCCCAGAAGTGGCTGATCCTACTTGGTGGAGCTCACAGCTTGGGAAGGAGACAGGATCTGGCTCTGCGGAGCTCCCACTTCTGGAGGATTGGGCTGGGAAAGAACAGACTGGCATTGCACTACCAAGTCCCTCAGGGATGGCTCACCCTCTGCTCAGACCTGAAAAAAGGGACAGAAAAGAATTCAGTTGAGTGATGAGCAGTCGGGCTTAGCGTTGTGTCAGATTCCATCCATGTTCATGAACTCTTGGATGTTCCCTCCCTGCTCTGTGGTTTTAGGTAGCTCATGCCTGGCCTCAGCCCCATATCCGCAGGACTCATCCAACAGTCTCCAGACTCAGGACTCATCATGGACCAGGCTGCACTGACACTGATCTCACCCACCCCCTGCCCCACAGATCACAACTTTGGCCAATTAAAAGCCTCCACAACGAGGTTCCTCATTCCCACCTGCACAGTCCAGGTGAAAAATCCGCCACTTCCAGCACAGGCACAGTCAGCTTGAACTGTTCCCTGTCCTCCAGACCCCACTCCAGATCATGCAATCCCAGAATGGTTTGGCTTAGAATGCACCTTAAAAGCTCACCCCACTCCACGCCCTGTTGTGGGCAGCGACACCCTTTCACCAGACTACATTGCCCCCCATCCAATCTGGCCCAGGACACTTCAGGGATAGAGCAGCCACAGCTTCTCCATGCAACCAGGGCCTCACCACCCCCACAACCATCTAGCTTAAACTTACTCTCCACCCAACACCAGCAGTTCCCCAGAGGACACTCACATGCTCCACACTACAGCTTTCCCACAACTCAGGTCCTATGGGAAACAAGCTGAATCCCTTGGGACCCAGCTCACAGCTTCTCATCCTTTTCCACAGAGTAACTGCTGAAAAAACAGAGCCAGAGTTTAGTGCCTGAAGCCGATGGGTCATGGTAAATCCTCGGCTCAGATTCTCCCAACAAATCCCAGCCCTCCAACCCTTATGGCACCTCTGCCCCCTGCATCCAACGTTTATCCCTTTTCCCAACCAGGGGTTTCCTTCCCAACCAAACTCCCCAAAACAGTGAGGCTGGCACAGTCTGTCTTCCTAGTGGCCCCCCTCAGCACAGGACACACCTGCAGAGAGCCCAAGACCAGCATGAATTTTACTCTTCCTCCTTTTTCGACCACAAGATCGGTATTCAGATCTGATGGGAAAGGGATTTGGAGGGATGGGCTGTGGAGCTCAAACAAACGTACTACCTTCTCACCTGGGTTTATCCATTAGATAGGTGAGCTCTGGAACACCCAGGACCCCTGGAAGACATCACAACACACCCCCAATATCAGCAGAGGGCTGCAGACTCTTGTGGACATACCCCTGACTCATCCCACCCTGAAACCATGAGCCAGGAACAGCCCAATTCCCAAAAATGTATCGGAGGGGTGAGTGACAGCCACGGGCAGAAGAGGCCCAGCAGTCAAAGACCATCCCATTGCTCTCGCATGTTGTTGGAGACCTGCAGCTACTGCGTAGAGCCACAGCTCTTGGATAAACATGCAAGTAAACATGGAGTTTATCTGGTAAAGTCTGTGACAGAGCGATCAACTAGCTCTGGATTAGGGTTGATCCCCAGTTCTGCCTCTAGCCAAGCCCAGAGAGAGGAAGTGCCCTTATCTAACCCACACATGATCTGGATGGAGCAAGATCTAAGGGAGTTTGCAGGGCCCAGCCCCAACGATGAGCCCTGTGGAAGACCCAGAGCCTTGCAACAGCACGTGCTGGCACTGTCTCATAGCAGAGGGGCAGGAAACGCTGCTGGTTCCTGCTCTGGCCCAGGGAGGCCACAAAACCAAACAAATTCTCAGCCCAAGGGAGGACTACAGAACCTGGATTGCTCATCTCACCTGCCCAAAGCTGAGGCAGTCACCAGCCATCCCATGGTCCAGGATCACCTTCTATGCCAGGACGCTGCTGGGGAAGAAGAGAGTCTTGAGCTTTACGTAAATTACAACAAAAAGCCATTAAAACAAAACTACAGAGAGACAGGATATCCCTCCCCATCCCGTGCACCAGTTTGGACCCCAGGGGTAGGGATTTGCGGCAGCCGCCTGCTTCCAGCACCTGTAACCCCCTAGTACCATGGCGCGTCGTGTACTTTCCCGAATGTTGCCGGACAGTTACAAGGGATTCAACTGAGCGGCGACCGTCGAGGAAAATCCCTTCGCTCTCGGCTCCTTTTTGACCGCATCTGCCACAGCACCGACAGACGCAGCTTCGATAGGGCCGGACGGGTCCGCGGGGCTCTTCCGCCCGCCGCCACTTGTCCCGGGACAGGGGTTATTTCAGCCTCGGGCGTCCCTCACTCACCAAGGGCCGGGGCCAGGCCTGGGGAGGAGGACAGGACCAAGGCCGCGCTGCCCTTCGCAGCCTTCGGAGCGCACCGAAGCGCCGCCGCCGGGCGCGATATCCATGGGGCACCGATGCGGCGGAGCCGAGCGGCGGGAGAGCCCCAGGGACGGCGGTGGACGGCGGTGGACGGCGGTGGACGGCGGTGGACGGCGGTGGACGGCGGTGGATAGCGACGGATGGGCCGCGCACACCACGCCCGACCCGCCGCCATAGCCGAGAGAGGGGGAGGTTGAGCCGCCGCCACCTTTTATAGCGCAGCAGCGCGGGCTCCGATTGGCTGCTGGTTCCGGGCCCTCCCGCAGAGGCTTCTGGGAGTTGTAGGTCGCGCTGCCTGCAGCTGCCGCCATCGCTCTGTCCTTCCTTCCTTCCCGCCTCCCATCCCATCCCATCCCATCCCATCCCATCCCATCCCATCCCATCCCATCCCAAAGGATAAAAACCCCCCCGAACAACCTGCTCTANGCTTTCAGTCCCCTCCCAACCCAACTACTTCGTGATCCCGTGATTCACGACCGCCACTAGCACTGGGAGCAGCTACATAACCCCACCCCACCTAAATGACTCTCCAGTCCGGGTAGCACGAGCACAATTTCTCTTTCCTCCTCCGTGCAAGGTGTACACTAGGGGTTGCTCCTTGAAAAGCTGAACACAGCAGCTGCGTTTTCCCCTACTCCTTCCTCCCTTTTGGAACACGGGTGGAACACTCCACCCTCGGGGAAGAGAAGGAAAGGTTATTGGAAACAGAAGTCTGTTTGCCAACACAATAGCTCTGTAAGGCTCCTGGCTCATGATCCATAATCCGTGGAAAGGATTTAAAATGGGAGCACCTGCCAGCAGGCTGCAAGGGAGTGTGGGAACAGCTGCTGAAGGCACAGCCACCATGGGAAATCAGCCGGAAAAGTCTGAGACTACTTCCTGCCCAAACCCTGGAGAAAGGGCAAAAGGGATGGTCATGTTTTAATCTGTTCCGAGCAAATGAACAGATGAAAAAATTTCCAGTGTTCACTAATGGCGTTTTGAGCTGGTAATTCCCTCTAAACATTCCAGATCAGCAACAAAATAAACTCTCAGCCATTTAAAGCCAAGTCTGGGAACGAGCCCCAAACTTTGTGTGGTCAAACCTTTCCCAAGACAGCCCTTGCCAAAGCTGGCAGAGACAAGTTACAAGCAGCTGCTCCCGTTCTCCTCCTCCATGGATCTCACAGATGCTATGCCAAGTCACGAGGCAATCCCTGGGGTCTCCTTGGCACAGCCACTTGTACAGAGTGAGCCTAGAAATCATATCAAACCCTAGGGCAGGGTAGAACCTGGGAGATTACTGTAGGAAAAAACATCATCCTTCCCCAGAAATTCAAACCTTGGCAAATACTGTTTGGGAAGAGACTCTTCCAAATGCTGAACTGGGAGAATCCCCAAAGAGCAGCAATGAAAAGCACTGGATGCCCAGCAGACCTCAGCCTGCCACGACAAGATGGATGGAGATCCAAGAGGGGCAGAGAAAATCCCACTGCATGTCCATGGTCAGCCAAGCCCTGATAAAACCTGCTGGGAACTTCTCATCAGTCTCTTCCACAGCACAGGACAGGGAGCACATGCTGGAAGAGGCTGCAGTTCCCAGCACCTGACAGGTTGGAGCAGACAATGCACGGGGATGTGAAAACTATCAGTAAGGAAAAGCACGTGTGCATTAGTGATCCAGGTGGATTGTTGTGCCTGTGGCTGCCTGGGACACATCAACGGGACAAACCAAGTCCTGGCCATGGTCAGCTCTCAATCTCTATCACCTTAACTGTGTTATTCACCACTGCTTTTGCCCAGGAAATTTTACAGCAGAAGCAGCATGATATTTGAATTATAGAATCATGGAACATCCTGACTTGTAAAGGACCCACAAGATCATCAAGTCCAACAGTCCTGCACAGAACACCCCAAGTATCCCACCACGTACCTGGGAAAAATGAGTGTGTGCCAAGCAGGACTCCAAACGCCTTCTTAAGAAACTGACTGCACTTGGAAAAACCATTTTGATTGGGAATAACTGCTAAGGAAGAAAAAAAAATATTTTCTGAAGAAACGCTCTAAGCAGGACAAAAGGGAAAGTGAGCTCTCACTGACATTTCCTCAAGCAGCTCTATCAGTTTCTGCTATTGCATTTCAAATTCATACCCCAACCTGCCACTGAGTTAGTTTCATGTTTAAGCAAATCCCGAGTTAAATCCAGAAACTAGTGTATCCTGTATGCATTACAAGATTACTGGGAGATAGTAAGGCTGGAAGGTAAAAACTCCTCTCAGATCTTGTTTAGCAAAAGCTGAGGATTAACAAACCACAAAAGCTGAGGATTAACAAACCAGTAACAGGAAACCCAGGACAGGAAGATTAGAGTCAAATATTTATTTCTGTTCCTCAAAACGGATTCAGAGACATTTCCAAGGATGTTGTGCATGTCTCAGTGTGTGGGATTGTGGTAGGAAGCATATCTCCACTACACACCACAACTGAATGCACTGGTGGGACGGGTATACCTTCAGCAGCCTCCCTTAACCTCACGGAGAGGAAAAGGTCTGCCACAGTCCTTTGGGTTTTATTATGTTAATATACCCCGATTCTCTCCTCCCTGTCGGCTGCTGTTAGCCCACCCCTCACCCCTTTGTCCGTCCCCAGTCCCAGAAAGTTCTCCCTTCCCGGTTACCCCATTCGTTTATGAGTTATCAATATCTCCTTTGTCCCTGCTGGTTGGTTCTCCCGTCCGGGTCCCGCCTGCACTCCTCCCCTCTTCCCGATTCCCGCCGTTTATCGGGCTTTGCCGACCCCGTCCAAAACTTGGTGTCCCCCCAGTGTCCCCCGTCTCTGTCACTGGACTCCTTCGTGTGTGCACTCCCTCCAAGTTCGCTGTCCCACCACCCTCCGACAATAAAAAACCCCCCACGAAATTCTATACGGAGATCCTTCTTGCCTATCACTGATGGAGCCGCGAGCCGCGGGGTAAAGCAGGCAGGTTCGGATCGGGCGGGCGGCTCCCGGGCTGGAGGCGCCACCGGTAAGGTAGCGCCGCTCTGCAAGACCTCCCTGCCCCGTAGAGCTTGCAGTTACAAGGGATATGTACCTGTCTCCAGAAACTGATCTAAGTAACAGGAATTTTCTCTAGTCAGTCTCACATGGAAAAAAAAAAATCACGATCAGCCCCTTTCAGCCCTCTCATCCACACATTAGTTAAAGAAATGCTTCCAGACTCCTCATACCTTTGGAAGTGTGATACACATCAGCAGTGTTTGTCAATCAAATCTTAAATAATCAGTGTGAGTTTTCCAGCAACCCCCACCAGGGCATTTAACTACAGACATCCGCTAGAATAAACAATGTATATTGTACTGACAATTGTGTAACCTAAGGAGCAGCACGCACGCTTACAGCAAGAGGGCAGTGGAAGGTCACTGAGGAAAAGTCATTATCTTCCCCAAGACCACCAGAAGGCAGAAAAGACCCCCCCCTAGCAACACCGTGGCGCAGAAGCAGAGCACACCAGGAAAAGCACGTCAGCCGGAAACCAAAAGAAGATAAGAACACGGAGGGGACAGAGAAGCGGGCGAGCTGCTTTTGAGGGATGAGAATTCCCACGGCTCCCCAGTACTGGTTTGCCTGTATATCGCTTGCTTAATAAATTTTTTTTATTCACCATAATTGGCTTTAAGCGACTTTTGTCGATAACAGAAGCGGGTCTGGATTGCCCCCCAGGCCACACCAATGTGTATTGTCAAGCTTTTAATTAAACACACGCTAATGGCAAGAGGCCACCCTGCAGCCTCAGAGCTCAACCTTTGGAAATCACCACGTGGTGTCTGAAAACAGCCATGTCCCTCCAGCTCTGCTGAACAATCCCAGTCTGTGTAACTCCAGTGAGAATCAGAGTCCCTACAATTTCATCTAAACTGGATAATCCCATCTTCATCAAGGAACACAATAAGAATGTTTGAATTGTTTTTGGAATTGCTATAAACCCTGCCTGCTGAAAGGCGGAGTGCTTCATGATTTGGATGCAACTTTCAGTACGTAATCCCAGGGAGCTGTAATATCATCTGCCTTGGACTTCTTGCCTTTAGCACATAGAGATAAAAGCAGAATTTACCTTACTACACGGAGTCCTTGTCTTTCATCCTGTGTGATACTAAATGGTAATTAATCTGGGCTTTTCCTGTAGCCATCCAGGAGAAACAAAATCCCACACTCAATTTACTTGGATTCCAAAAGGCAAACCCTACAAATTCCAGGTGGTGGCTGTTTTGTAGCTCCCCATAAAAGTCTCTCCTGTACTTCAGACACCGCAATAATGGCTGGGAGCTGAAAATGAACATTAAGATGAGTAAGTGATATTAAAAAAACACCAAACCAACAATGCAGAGATTTAACAGCTCCACGGAACCTTGACTGAGATTCTCCCAAACAACCCCAAAAGCCTGGCTCACACCTCCAGGGAATGTGGTCCAGAACCTCACATCAACTTCTCTCCTACAAGGAAAGCAGGAGCTATTTTAAGCTTTGCAGCACCAGTAAACAGGCATCAGCAGGTCATCTCTGTTGGCCTCTGCACTCCCAAATTATTCCTCACAAGGGTCTATATGTGCCCAGCTCTCCCAGGAATTAGGGGTTAGGATGGGTTGGATTAATATTTACCATTTTTTCTTTCCACCACAAAAAAAAAGCAGAGAACAAGAGGATTTTCCCAAAGAGTTGCTGTCTGGTTCCTGATAACTTGGCTCCTCTCTTCTCTAGAGACAAACTTGTATAGATATGGTTTATCCAGGCATGAGGAAATACTTCACAGACAGCAATGCTGGGCAGATGAGAACAGCAGAATAAACTTATATGGATAAGTAAGTGTGGCTTCACCCCCTGGAGCAAACTGGGATGGCTGCACTGTAAAAGCTAAAATTTGTGGGGGTAGGGAAAGGCAACTTCAGAATAGGAGAAGGGTGGGCACACAGGGCAGCACACTAACAGAATGATCTAGAAAGTGTTTTAAACCCCCTTCTTTACATCAGTTCTGCAATGCCACTCTGCTGAACTTCCCAAGAAGAGGGGCTGTCCTGAACTGAGCAGCCATGTCGGAGGATATAAAGCTCTGCTCTCTTCTGTTTCTGCTGCTTCTGAAACTCTTGGCATGCACAAGGAACATTCCTTTCCTTACATTCAGAGCAGCTGAAGGTGAGACAGCAACACACTCAGGGGCACAGCAGGAGGAAAATTCACAGCAGATGAGCACATAGGAATCCAGCAGTCCTCTAGCTCCACTCATTAGGAATAACCTAATTCCAGTCACATCACCATTCCCCTCACATTCCCACTTCCAGTTGATAAAAAAGACCACAGACCAACAAATAGGTCATAATTATGGACACAAACAAAGGTGTAGTAGAAGTAGCTTTATCAAAGTATTTAAATATTGTGGCAAATATCTGCATCAACATGGGCAGGGAGGCAACGAAATGCTCTGCAGTAGCAATTTCAGTTACCAAACTCTTCCTTGGATAGACATTTATTACAGGTAGTTTCTCTGTTCCTATTTCTCCAAGAGTTTAAGGCACAAAAGCCTGAAAAAGGGCTTATAACATGTATATAAGTGCTATTATTTTAATTTTCACCTCTAATGCAACATATCAGCTTAAATATATTGCTTGTCCATCCAGTTTATACAACATCCAGTAGAAAACTGCTTTTCAGGTTAACAACCATTCTTGCACAATGTATCAATGCAATTGTTCTGAACCATTTTTGCTGCAAGATCTTCAGTTTCACTCTGACTGGACAGTGGAAGACATTACAAAAATCTCAGTATCTCAATGAGACCTTCAAGGTGTGTCCACAATAAAAAAAATAAAGGCATGATACACAAAATAACATTTAAATACAGTTGCTGGAAAAAGTGTTTCAAACTGCTTGGTTGATGGGGAATTATTTCCTCATGCACAGGTGGAGAAGCAGGCCAGGTGTGCAAGAGATCACCAGGTAAAAGGCATCAATCTGTAGCTTTGTAACACTCCTTTCTGTCTTTGCTCTCCAAAGTGCTCTGTGAGTTGATCGCTGCCGAACACCAAACTTGCAAGCTCAAGATCACAGCTTAGGTTAACCAGAACATAAGCTTTCATCCCATGCTCAAGTTACAGCAACCTTACCCAGTCACTAGAAAGATTTTGAGACATTTTAGTGGTGTCCAACAATGACATTTTTAAAATAACACATTCATGAGCTTTGAATCAAATGACTTAAGAGAGTTGAATGGGCAGCAAAACAGAAAGATGGGCAGGAACCAAAATGCAAAGGGTAATTTTACTTAAAAGACCAACTTTTTTATTGTACGATGGAGTAGAGTCTCTCCCCTGTGCCATCTCGTTGAAAGTTTATAAATTACAATTCCTAGTACGTATTAAGAGTTCATTTCAAGACAAAAGGAATAAAACTGTCGCAGTTCTAATTTTCACCATGAATAAAGGTTACCATGATGCTCCTACAATACTTTTTCTCTACAGGAAAGGCCACAGTCCTCCTGTACTCCGAGTACCACACCTGGGTGGGGAAAGGGCCACCTCTCACTACCGCAGGATCCAGGGGCAGTCTGACAGTCCGGAGCGCACTGGCAGGGTGTCCCACAGACACAGTGCCTCAGCAACGAGGCTATAACACAGCTGGGATCTCTGATGAGACAGTGTCCAAAGGCTGCCAATGACAGTCCATCAAGGCATCGTAGAGCTCTTCACTCTGTTCCATAAACTGCTTGTTTGCTTCATGGACATCTAACTGAGGTGTGGGATCTATGAAAGACAGACAAATAGGTCACACATCAAAGGTGTTCAGAAAAAACTCACTCTGTAAACAAGTTAGTTTACTAAAACAAACATGGGGGGAGTCCCAATATCTCCAGGGCAGGTGTCAGAGGATAGTGCCAGATTCTGTTCAGTGGTGTCCAGTGGCAGGACAAGGAGCAATGTCCATAAACTAAAACACAAGAAGTTCCACCTCAACATGAACAAGAAGTTCTTTTCATGGAGGATGGCAGAGCACTGGAACAGCTGCCCAGGGAGGGTGTGGAGTCTCCCTCTCTGGAGACATTCTAAACCCACCTGAATGTGTTCCTGTGTCCCATACTCTAGGTAAGCCTCCATTAGCAGGGGGTTGGACTGGATGAGGTCCTTCCAACCCCAAGTATTCCGTGACTCTGTGAGTCACCAAACATTCCCAGCACTTGTCCAATCACAAACCTGATCAGATTAGCCCTAGTCAATATCTCTGCAATGGGATAAGGAATAACTACATCCAAACACGTCCCTCTTTTCAGCTGTGACTGCCCCACAGGAGAGCCAGTAGAGGGAACACAGACCTGCACCTCACAGCCCAGTGCAGCCACCTGCACTGCCAGAAGGGGCTCGCCCTGATGAAAACGGGCAGAAGCAGAGGCAGAGGCACCCATTCCCTTCTGTTCCCTCCACTGTGAGGTCACAGATGATGGATGGATGGATGGACAGGAGCGTCCTATACTGCTGCAAGCAGTCACGAGAGCTTGTCCGCCAGAGCCTCCAGCAGCCCAAAGCTGGAGTCACAGTTAGGAACCAAGGGAGTGCCAGTGGCACTGCAGCATTACATGTGAACGTAGCCCTATTTTACATGTGCAAGTAATGTTTGAGAAGCATTTTGGATCTGGACAACAAGCCAGCAGGTCCAATCCTGCTGCTCCCAAAGCACAGTGATGGAGTCCCCAAACCCCTGTAGGATATAAAGCTTACCAGACAACACTGGCAACCCAAAGTTCAGGTTATCAGAGTAGCACAATCACATGGGTCAGTGAGTAACTCTCAGTGCAAAGCTGAATGAATGGAAAAAATCTAAAACACATCAGGAATAAAATGTTTGTAAACATGTGACTTCCCTGTGAGGGAGGTGACGCCCCGGCACAGGTTGCCCAGGGCAGCTGTGGCTGCCCCATCTCTGGAAGTGTCCAAGGCCAGGTTGGATAGGGCTTGGAACAGCCTGGGATAGTGGAAGGTGTCCCTGCCCATAGCAGGGAGTGGGACTGGATGAACTTTAAGTTCCCTTCCAATCCAAACCATTCCAGGAGTCTATGTTTGGTTTTAGCTACATCATGTTGTAACACATTACAGGAGAGGAGATTTAAGGAAAAGGAAAGATATAGTGGCAATACATGAATTCAGTTTCCTAAAAATGTAGGAATCATTCAATTAATCAACCAGAAAAAGAGATATCCAGAGATATTCCAAATCTAGTCCTGGTGTGTTTAGTACAGCCAAAGGGAAGTTTTCCTGGAATGCTTTTAAGAGCCATTAAGAGCTTCCAAATACATCATCACTCATTCCTGTGGGTCCTGTAGGTCTGTTACCATGCTATTTTTATATTTTTTTTAAAGAGAAGAGTAAGATACACTGCATAGTGCATATTCCACTCAAGACAGTAAGCTGAAACTGCTGGCATGAAATGATAATTTCTTGCATCAATAAATGAAAGTTACTTGTACAGGTATCTAAAACCCCGATCTGGTTTCGTGACCCATTTCAAGCAAGAACTGCTTGAAATATTTTATCAGTGTGCTAACTAATATTATTCCCTTTTAATTTTAAACTAAAAGCAGAATCAAGTATTCTGGGCTCTAAATGCCAAGATTTTATAGAAAAACAGAATATCTACTTTTTTTCTTGGTAGCATATCAGAAAAAAAAAAGCCTAGTAAAAAAAGGATACAAATTTCAGTACTACAGAAGATTAAAATCTCAGTGCTGGGGAAGTCAAATAGTTTCAGTCCTCACCAGGTTCAGACTGGGAGCAACAGTAAAACCAGGATGCAACTGTTGTAGGTGATAGCGACCCACAAATTTTCTCAGATTTACTCAAAGATAAATGTATATGATAAATTCAAATTAGGGCAAATTTCAGAAAGTCTATCTCTTAAGCAGTGCAGAACAGACAACTTCAATACAGGTTTTGAAAAACATACCTTCCAATGCATCCTCACCAACTTCTTCATATGTCTGCAAGGAGAAAAAAACCTGTTAGAACAGCGGATAATTATCTCTTCTTTTACAAGCATCACTTGTTGATTAGTACTGTCAGAGACTTACTTTTATACTGCAGTTATTACAACAGAATTCTTTACACATAAGCCTGTGTTCCATTCCCAACCCTCCACGAACAAGAGCCCACACTAAACCTCTAACAGAGGCAGCTCTTGAAATTCCAGGGTTAAAGTAGGGTGACTATTCTGAAGTGTTGTATCCTTTATAACAAGGCTTATGGAGGATCCCAAAGGCATTCTGAGCACTGCCTGTACCAAGAAAACTCTTCTACCATGACAACTGTATTAAGAGGCCCTTTGTGTCCTCCACACCTTTTTTTACCTCAGCAATATATCCCCCATAAGGCAACGGGACACACCAGGGGTAAACACTAAATAGTAGCTATATTAAGACTTCATTATAAAGAGGTCTGTGCTAAGATCACTTGGTATGTTCAGTCTGGAGCAGAAGAGACTAAGGGCAGAGCTCATTAGGGTCTGCAGCTCCTCCTGAGGGCCAGTGGAAGGGGAGTTCTGATCTCTGCTCTCTGTGACCACGGACAGGACCTCAGGGAACAGCTGGAGTTGTGCCAGGGAAGGGTTAGGCTAGGTATCAGGAAAAGATTCTTCCCCCAGAGGGTGCTTGGGCACTGAACAGACTCCCCAGGGAATGGTCACAGTCCCAAGGCTGCCTCAGCTCCAGGAGCATTTGAACAACGCTCTCAGGGATGCACAGGGTGGGATTGTTGGGGTGTCTGTGCAGGGCCAGGAGCTGGACTCGATCCCTGTGGGTCCCTTCCAGCTCAGGACATTCTGTGACTCTCAGAGCTGAAGGTAAGATGTTCCCATCCCACCTTTCAAGCTCTGTGGTGTTTCTGTGCTGCCCTACCTGCATGGTGCTCTGTGTGTAGCCATACTGGGGGTAGCTGTAGCTGTAACTGCCTGTGTTCTGGTCGTACCCCCACTGCGCGTAGTAGTTGTGATACTGTTGGTAATACTGGTTGTAATTATAGTTGTACATCTGATTGTACTCCATTGGTTTCACACGATTACTTCAAAAAATAAAGCAGGAGTAAGTTGTAAATAGTGCAGAACAAGTATGAAAAAAGCTGTGAAATAGCTTAATACACAATGTGGTAAAAAAACAAGGCTTAGTCTAACATTCAAATTTCAATCTTTAAAATATATTCACTATTTACTGCAGCAATATTTATTGTTTGTATACATTTGCATAAAGCAAGCAGTGGTTTAAATTTAATGCCCTTTCCTGTATTCATATTCCTCTTCATTAATAAACATTGCTTTCATTCTTTGCGAGCTAATTTGGTATCACTTCCTGGCTTTGGGAAGGGAAGACTTCAGGACTGTGAGCCTCAGTTTACAACAATCCTGAACCACAATCCAGATACTGGGGTCTCTTTTCCTTCTGATAAAGAGGATGAAGTTAAGTGATCTGCAGCTTTCTGAGAGAAGGTATTGAGTCTTTCTTTACATGAAGAGTTAAAGACTTAAAGCCTTGCAAAAAACCTGGAGTTTTCTTTTGAAAGAATGGAAAAAACTCTCCCTTCTGTGACTGTCATACAGAAACCAAAGCAAAGACTCATCCCCTTTCTCTCTGAACTGGGTGGTCTTCAATGCACAGACTTGAAAAAGTTCATGAAATATGAACTACTAGTAATCAAAAAATAAACTTAAAATACTCTGTGAACTGACTAAAATTCCTATTCCTTGCCACAAAGTGGCAGCATTCCCAAGGAACTAGGAATCCACCTACCAAGATTTGAAATAATGAGATGACAAATATTGTTTGAAAATGAAAATACGTCACATATAAAGCTATTTCTACTAATGATGAAATTAGGGAGAAGTAGGAAGAAGGCAACATCAATCTTCTCACCACAATACACCCTTTTATCCTGCTTTTCTCTTCCTTTCCCCCCCCAAGGGTTCTGAGGTCACTGAAAATCTAAATATTATTCAAATAGGGAGCAATTACTATGATTTGTATTACCCTAGTGCTACGAGCCCCAAGTCAGACCAGGATCTCATTGTATCAGGTTCTGAACAAACACAGAAAAAAAAGTTAATCCCTGCCCCAAAAGTCTTATATGTAGTAGACATCATAACAGAATTAGCAAGGTAGTTGAGCTCTGCTATTCAGACATCAATAAGCAGATATAGACTATTTCAATTTAATGTAAAGGAACATACACTTTAAAAACAATCATATTTAACTACATTGTGTGTGCATGTGTGTGGATTTAATAACGTATACAATGCAAAACTGTGTAAAATGCTTAGCTTTGAGCTAATGTTACAATTTCTTTGAATTTCTGAGCATTCTGATACTCCCCATATTCATGGGTATTCCTTCATTTTGTGATGGAAACATCCAGGACATGTACCCAAAGCACAAAAAGGCATTTAAAAATAGATGTGACTTCTCATATTAACATCCGGCTGGTTCTTCTACTCACGCTTTTGGTATAGCCACACTCAAGCGTACAGGTTTAGAGCCCAACCCCACAGCTCCCTGACACTCTGTCAGTGCTCTCTTCTGTTCCAGTTCATCCGTGAATTTCACAAACCCGTAACCTCTGCAGAGACACAGAATAACTCACATAAAACCAACCCCAAAGAGCCATGCCACATTATAAAAATTAGTTACAGTGAAGTTTGAATTGGTTTGAGAAACACAGTGAATGAAAATGTTCATTAGGATTGTTGTCCCTGCTTTAGGGAAAGATGAAATGATTCTGCTTTCCAGTTGCTTTTCCAAAATGCTTGAAGCCACTTGTCCAAGCTCTGGCAATGCTTTCAAGGTCCATGTAAAGTTGTTCTTGTGCCAGTGGATTCTGGGGAACTGGAAGTGAGCTGACACATGCCATGTTGAAATGCGTGAACTGACAGTGGTAAAGCCCCAAATCTCTGCAGGGAGGATACTGATAATCTTAAGAGTGGCAAGTCAGCACAGGATTGACAAGTCAGACACTGCTTGGATCCAAAACTGCCCCACTGTGAAGGAAAACACTACTTTTCCCTAGGGTCAATGAGATATACTCTCCAATCAAGTTCGCTTTTCAACAGGAATATATTCAAATATGCTTTCTGCCACTCCCAACAAAAGCATTTCCAACAGTGGGCCTGAAAATGAGCTCTTAACATCAAGTAGCTAAAACCTGCTCTGAGAGCACAGCTGGAACATGGAGAGCACATCCAGAACCCCTGGACTCTGCAACAACTCTTCACTGTGGTGTGGCAGCACTGCACGTCAGCCAGACGGAAAACTCCAACTCCCTCCAACCCCAACAGTCCTTTGCGTGGGATTTTGATGCTGTAGTGAGTCAGAAGCAATGCAACAGCATGCAAGAGGGCACTGCCAGGATCTCATCATGGGACGGGCTGCCTCACGCAGCAGAAAGATCAAAGACTTAGGTGTGGGAGGGTAAGAGGAATCCATCTAAGCAAAGGCAGGAGTTTGGGAGGGAAGGGCTTGTCTACCTGGGGAAAAGAACAAGCCGTAAGCAAGGATGTAAATTTACAGTGCATTATCTATTCTGTGGGAACTGCTAAACACCAAGTAATATGCTATTTTGAAAGCAGCATCACCTACTCATGGGAGGTCCTCACTGGCAGCTATTCCAGAGCAGTTCATGCCCCAGCAAATGCAGTACCTTGCACAGCAAGCTCCACACACAAGTACAAATATCTTATATATATATATATATATATATATATATATATATATATATATACACAAGTATGGATGTATCCTCCTCACAGAAAGACCAGATCAAAGCTTATACTTATGTATATACAAACCAGATTATTAAGCACAAGCAAAACTACACAGGCCCACGTTCATTTAACTTGCCCTCTGCCAAAGGTCTATGGCAAATTAATCCAGTGCAAGTCAACTTCTAAGTCACTTTAAGGTGTCCACACACACAAACCCAACCAAGTTCCTAAGCTGCCAAAAGACTCCTGCAGACTTTCAGATGGGACCAGGAGTGTGTAAGAGAAACTGGGCAGACTGGCAGTTGCAAAATAGAGACAGAGTTGGATGCAGTGTACAGGAAGAGATGCTGGGTGCCACAAGTGAGACAGTGATTCTTCCAGCTCTTCCAGACATTTAGCTTTTCCACACCAACGGCTAAACCACTGGTGTGGAAAGAAATAATTTCTTCCTGGCCAGGACCTCCCTGCAGACCTTCTGTCCTGCCCCTGAAGTTTGGGAAAGTCCCAACACCTGCACCCTCAGCAGAAAGCGGAGAAGCAGGCACAGCACCACAGCACCAGGCTTCAAGCTCCTCTCCTGTCAGGACAAGAGGTGCTGAGAAGAGGCCTTCCTGATCCACCAGCCCTGGCTGGAATGGCCAGGGCTTCACTGGGCATGTCCACAAGCCCTAAGCTCCTCTCTCACATCACACTGACTCCTGCAGTTGCCTCAGCTTTGAACAATTTCACAAGTCCCAACAAAGCCCCTGGCACCAACACTCTGGCACTGCCAGGGGAGTCAGCTTTGCTCTTTCCAGAAAAAGGACTCTAAGTCCTTGCTCTTTCCCCACTTCCCAAGCTACCAGAGATCCCTTTTCCTTAAGGTCTGCATCTATGCACAGTTCCCAAAACCCAGCTAATCGTCCAACCTGCAGCACCAACACCTGTTCTACAGAAAGAGACTGAAGCAGGTGCAGCGCAACAGGAACTGCGGGGTTTACACCGAGGAGGAGGAGGAGGAGCAGCAGAAAGCACGCAGAGCCCAACCCAGCAGTGACAGATCCAGGTGAGGTGGCAATGACAACACGAGGACCCAACAGCCAGAGTGACTGAGCAGCTCTGCAAGAGGCTCACATTGCACATGAAGAGGAACTTCATAACTGGGGAGGGAGTGCAGCTCTGGAACAGGCTGCCCAGACAGGTTGAATTATCTCCATCCTGGGAGGCTTTCCAGGCCACACAATTCATGGATGTTGAACACTGGCTGTTTGGAGCTGGACCAGAGACCTCCAGAGATTCCTTCAAACCAACATGTCTAAAATTGAGAAACTGCATATGAGAAGGTGGGGAGACCTATAGCCATAGCCTAGATCTTATCCCAACATTCTCATAGGTATTATATCAGAAAATCGTGCTTCACTGAAGCCATGCTCTGCTTTGAAAACAAGGATGCTCACCAAGTGCTCCCTCCTCTAGAAAATACAGTTTAATTTTGTGCTACTTAGAAAATGTTTTAATTCCATTAAGAAATCCAACTTTTTGATACCTGTTTTTGGCAAGACATTTTCAGGAAAGACAAACAAGGCAGCTACTGAGAACCTGACAGTGAATCACAGCTTTGAGTGCCCTACCCTGTTTGAAATAAAAACCTGTACAGCTCTCACAGGAATATACACTCAATAGCGTAAAGTTTGTAAAGCACAATTCCACTCAAGAGTCCAGGAAGAGAGTGTTTCAAGATTACTTAAGACATTTCTCAGCATTTTAAGAAGTGCAATAACACACAAAGGGCCTCACACTGACAGAGGAGTGACAATACCCATGGTGACTATCAAAACTCAAGCAAACTGCAGACTGCATGGCCAGAACACTATATTTTAAGATTACTAAAATCTATGCCAAAAGAATTATTTTTCCCCTTGCTGCATTCTATCTTTCCTGTTGTCACATGTGAAGTGAAAAAAAAGAGCGAATAACAGATGACTTACTTGGATACTCCTGTCTGGTCCAAAACAACTTTTCCACCTCTACATGATGGATAAACTTTAACAAAAAACTCATACAACATCCCATCATCCACGTCGGGAGTCAGGTCTCCCACAAAAAGGGAATATTCTGGACTAAAGAAATCAAAAGCAAACTTCTTAAATGCAATCATACAAAAAAAAAAAAAGGACATACTGAGTGACAGTTACCATTTAGCCTAAATATTTGAACTCAGAGAAAAGTGATATTAAAAGACCATTTAATAGAGACTTTAAAGTGTCAGTAGTTAAGCTGCTTGACTAAAATTTTCATTGACACCGCTTTTTCAAGTTAATTCAAGCAGCACAACCAACCTACTTAATACTGCTTTTTATTTAAAGATTATTTCACTGCTTATTACTCACAGGATATCTCAGATTTCTAATACAGCAAGAAAAGATTAATATCTCATTTATAGATATGCTATTTCCAATACATAGATCTTAAATTATAATATATGAATTAGATACTTTGATGCTACGAAGTTTAAATACCTTAAAGGATACTGGATAAATCTGCTGTGCCACATACAGGGCAAAGCAAAAAACTGGCAGTCTAAGTTCTCCTCCCTCTACTAAAGACTGGCAGTGATGAACTTTGGGTTTACATATTTTGAATAATTTTTGCAAGGCAATTGATAAAGAGACATTAAGCAGTCAAAATTAATATTTAAATATTGAGCACTTACCTGTTATCGGGCTGTTTTCCATATGTTGCATAATTCAATTTAAATCGCTTTGCCTGAAACAAGAAGAAATGAATCCATACATTCACATGTCATCATGTGAATTCAAACAATTAGGAAAAAATACAATAAGCTGATTTAATACAACTTTCTTAATGCTGGCACATGTTCAATGCCTTCAGGCCAGCTAGGTAAGGTAACAAGCACATTTTTATTTAGTGTCAATACAGCTATAATGAAAATGAGAACCTGAACAGAGGTACTAATAAGAAATATTACATTTCTTCCAATTTTAAGATCTTAAAATGAAATGACAGCACCACTATTGGACTTTTGTGATTAACACAAACACTGGCAGACCAGAATCCACCACACCGAAAAATGGAATCAACCTGAGTCTGTAAGTGTGGCTAAATACTTGGCTCTGGACATTTAGTAAGATCCAGAATTAAGGGATTCTGAAAGAATTACATTGGATACTGGAAGCCTCTCTAAATTTTCCATTTGAATTTATTTTTATAACAAGTTACCCAGCAGCCCAGATTTATGCACTCTGGCACATCTGGAACTCTCTGTCCCCAACCGACCAGACTTCAGCAACTTGTGCCCAACTTACATCTAAGTTTAGACCAAGATTTAAGGAGACCAAGATCTTTGGATCAGCTCTTAGAGATCAGGGGCTAATCTCAGGATCAGAAATCAGGATTTCATATCACAATCAGAAAGGCCCTAGAGATCAGGGCACTTGTTCAGTACAGTGAAGAGCCCAGTGTGGACCTTGTATGATGGATTTCCTTCCCTCAAAGAAAGGTAAATAATTCTTGGGAAATAGAGAACAGAGTTAACTCTAGGCTATAATCCTTGCATGCTTGCATTCTCTGGAGCACAGTGCTACACAACTTTCTGTGGATCATTTACAGGTTAATACAAAAGTTAGATTCCACTTTGAAGCACTTCAATCTTTTTTTTTTTGAATCCCGCTCTTCATTGCAATATTCTGGGTTTAATATCAACGAGACACCTGAGAGTACTTCCACTCAGATGGGAACTGGGAACACCAATTCTCGGAAAAGAGAGACAGCACTAGCACCATGGCTCTCTGTTATTCCTTTGGCTGATTCAGTATTTAAAAATAAATAGAAGCATGAGCCACACTCAGTTTTCTGTAAACAAAAGTCTCTAAATGCAAAGGATGAGCTGGGCAGTTGCCTGCTGAGTGCACTGATTTTGGACTGCTTTGGATCTCTGCCTGACATCTGTAGTTCTCTCTGTGTGTTATGCAAATCATCCCTCCACACAGCACTGTTTTGAACAAAACTATGAAGAAAGATGGTATCCCCAAAACTAAACTTCTGTTATCTTACTCCTTGCAAGAGCTGCTCTCTTTGTCTCTCCAGTGACTACAGAAGGCATCCAGGATGATCAGCTTGCCTTTAATCAAGAGCAAACACATGAAACAGATATCTCCAGGCCTCTTGTCGACTCCTTTTAAGGGGGCACATCACCCTCTCAGGAACGTTAACTAAATAGTTTAATCTGAACTTCCCGGTTTCCTACTCCGGGTATTAACTACTCTGAAATAGGAATCCATTTACCTTGTATATCACACCATAACTGAGGTGACTCTAGAGCTGCTTTATGAACAAGTCACCCTAGCTATTGCAGCCAACTAGCGTGGGTACAACAGACAGCTGTGTCAGCCATCCCATTTTAATCTACCATACATTCGAGTCAACATACTAAAATTAGCCCTCTCTGACTATTCTTCCTCTTCTTCCTAACTACTCAGCTTTTACGTTCAGGAGACATTAGTTATGCACTCCAATTATTCAATGCTGTGGCTCCTTCTTCACTGTGGTAGTGTGCAGACCACCAGGGACATCCTGCTGGTCTGGCCACTCACCGCTCTTCATTCTACATATCCTTCCCCTGTTCATCCAGGACTGGCCAGCTGTTACGGGCTCGTCATTTGCCTATTGGCTTTCCTCTGGCCTTGCCCACCAGGGAGAGAGGGCATAAAGGAGAGAGGCGAGAAGGGGGCTGGATGAGTCTGGCCACGTTGTCCACTACACATCTGGTTATCCGTTTTTCCCTCCGTGAGGGAGAATAAAAGACTCTGATAAACGCAACTAGTACGACTGTCTTTACCAGCCGGAGCAGCCACCGCCCGGCCCGGGATCGGAGCTCCCAAGGCAGGAGCTACTGGGGCTGGACTCGGTGGCCTGGAGGAGCCCGTAGAGGAAACAGGAAAGCTACACTTCACTGTAAAGAGGTTTGAATAACTTCTGTTTGCTAAGGGCCAAGAACAATGCAAGATTAAAAGTCATGTTGCTCTTGCAAATCAAGGTTACTCAAAAGTCAGTGTGAACGTGCAAGCTCATCCTGTACACATATAACAACATACAGAGTTAAATTCTCAGGTTGCCTCATTCCTGAAAGTGCTCAAAGCCAGATTGGATGGGACTTGGAGCATCTTGGTCTAGTGGAAGGTGTTCCTGCCCATGGTAGGGGATGAAATGCAATAAGCTTTAAGGTCCCTTACAACCCAAACCACTCTGACTCCGTGATTATACAAAAGGAGAGAGATGGAAGAACTGTGGCATACACTATACTCAGTCTAATTTCTTCCTTGTTCTTCTGAGGTTTCTCATTAGTCCAACTTTTGTAACAGCAGAAATGCTCAGATATAAAAAAACCCACAACACTTCTACACCTGGACAGTCACAAAGAAATCAGTGATTTTTCTCAACAATTTTCTGAGCAAGAACATTAATAGTTTTATAGCCACAACTTCAACTCTAAAGCAAGGAAGAATCCCAGTTTGCTAACTATTGAATTTGTCTGTAATCATTAAAAATACAGATTCTACACTATCTGCCCCTTCCAAGTTTTGGTTCTCAACTGGCTGATCCCATTTACTTACCGGTGTAGCACCAGGAAGTGGTTTTCCATTGATTTTGTGTAAACATTTCTCTGCAGTAGCTAGATCTGCAAATTCTACAAAGCAATAGCCTGCTGGGATTCTGAACATACAACACAGGAGAGAAGAGACAAAGGTTCTAAATTTAAAACACATTTGAGGAGGAAAGTTGTACTTTAGATAACTGATAGGAAATTTGCTATAGTTGCAATACATAGAACAGTTTCTTTTTAAAGTATAAACATTAGCTACCAAAGAGAAGCTGGATCTCAAAGGATAGCCCTTACTTACCATAAATCAGGTCAACATAATCATGTGGAAAACAGTTTAGCTTACAGTTTACTTCCTACTTTCATTGACCATCAATTTTCCCTCCCAAGTTTAAACTACTGAAAACGGAAATTACAACACTTAAAATAATAATAAGAATGAAACTACTTTATTCTGCATACAGTTACTCACTTTATTTCAAATGAACCCTAAACGTTCTCATATTGCTCCAGGTCAGACTTCCCACCTCTGTCAGTATCACACAGCTGCACTACAGACTAGTGACCAAAGTCTGAGCAGGTGTAATTCCCAGAGGGATGGAATGAGATATATACACTGCTCTGACTGAGTGCTAGAGCACTGCAGGATGAGGGCCAAAACTTGTTTGTTGAGGGGAGGCTGAAGAGCCAGCAATGCCCTCTCCACTGCTCTCATCAATATGCCCATATTGGTGGCAGTAATGGTGAAAAATTCAAAGGGAAAATTCACTCTGATATGGAAGGACCATGGTGACACTTCAGTCCAGATGCACTGGGAGAACAAACAGAAACAGTTACCCTGTCAACCTGTTTCGAATGATTTTTACACTCAGTACAAGCTCTCCCATGGTGGCAAAGGCTCTTGAAACAAAGTTTTCATCCATGTAGGGCTCCAGCTATAAAAGCAAAAAAAAAAGAAGGTTAGATCAGGGCATCTACAAAAAAGAGAATGTGTCAATGTCCCCCTAAGCAGTTAAAACATTATTGAGAAGGATTTTACCCTTACACTTCAAAAAGAAGACGCATTTAAGAGGGTCGATGCCACTCAAAACCAGCAGGCATGCATGAACCAGGCTCAACAGTCTGCAAAGTGGAACCCAAGAGACAGCATGAATTTCAGAGAACAGGGAGCTTCACAGAAGGACAAAAGCCACTCAGAAACATACAGCAACAAACTGAGCATTCGCTACAGGGAGCAGGGGAGAAGGAGGTGGCAGGATCCTTCTCCAGGTGAAGGCTAGGGCAGTGCTGTGGGTACACAGGTGTGGAACAACCCCGGGTGGTATGCAGCAGGTGACACTGCCCCGTGGAGCTGCAGTAGGGGTCTGCAGAGCTGTGTCTGCCTCGCATAACCCTGAAGATACCCCTCTGAAGCACTCGGGGGAAGCCCTGCAATCACATCCCACAGCAGCTCTACGCTTCATCCTGCCCATGGGAGCACTGACTGTGTTCATGTCACAGGTGAGAGTGGCACTGTGCAGGCAAGAGTGTATGTGAACATGCTGGAGAGCGAGTGTTTGTGTGGTGTAAGGGACTGCTAATCAGGAAATGGTGCTGGAATTTGGATCAAATATACTATGAAGGGCCTGAGTGAACAGGGCACCTCTCTGTATAACAGAAAGTGGAGGAGGGAACTAACCAAAATTAAAATGGGGAGCACTGTGTGTGACAGGTAACATGGAGTTGAAAAATATATATATGAAATATACATAACTTCATGTATCTACTTGTGTAAGACAGGTGGCTCATGGTAACCTACAGCCCTCACATGTTTGTGTGTCTGTCAGGTACCAGATGGCTCCACCACTTGTGTGTGTGACAATGTGCAGTATGTGAAAGAAGGTGGCCATACTGCACTTGTACGTGTAAAAGGCAGCAGATGCCCTGTGGAGGTGAGTGTGACTTGTCCCAGGAGCACAGGCAGCACCACTCTGTACAGATCTGCTGTGCAGGGTGATCCTGGGGGTGTGTGTGTACAGGAAAGCTGGATTTGTAAAGGCAACAGGTTGCTTGGATATGTCTGTGTGGCTCAAAGAGCCATGGCCTGCTTGTGAGAGTGGTGATGAAAAAGAAGATGGGCTTTATGGCAGAGAGATGGCAGATAGCCCTCTGTGTGGGGAAAGAGGAGAACAGACTCCACGTAGTCTCCGTGCATGAGCAGAGGCAGTAGAGGACTCCCTGATACCATGGCAAACTGGGTGTGCTGAGTGTGTGTGTGGGAGAGAAGTAGCCAGTGGGATCCTCAGGGATGTGTTGGGCTGCATGTACACACACACGAGTGATGAGGAACACTACATGCAAGCAGGACTGTGCTGGTGTGAGCTGCAAGAAAGGGGCTGGAGGGAGATGTGCGTCCAAGAAACAGGTGGCAGGGAAGTTGTGACACGCTAGTGTGACGGTACACACATAGTGGAGTGCACACAGGTGTATACAAACATGTGACAGACAGCAAAGACACTACACACAGCAGTGGGACCACATGTGTGAGTGTGTCAGTGTACCACAGTGGCAGCAATGCAGGCACCACAACACACTGAGCACACACACACAAGCAGTGTGGGTGGGTGGCAGAGCACTACAACATGCTGGGGTGAGTACATATGTGTGTGAAAGTGTGTGCTCAGCAGCAAGTGGTGAGGGACACGGGCACAAGAGTGAGGGTGTGTGAAGGGCACACAAGGGACACTGTGGGCTGTGCATCACTGTGAGTGTGCCCACCGTGTGCATGTGAGTGGACAGTGAGACACCTTTGGGTGAAGAAGCACCTGTGAGTGTGCTTCTCACAGGTGCTCTTTCAGCCAGGTACACCCAGGTGCAGGAATGAGGGAAGTAGCAGGGTGTATAAGTGCTTGTGAATGTGTGTGCATGTAGGAGAGTAAAAATCCCTGTGAGGGTATAAGTGCACCCATGGGTGTGCATGTAGGGGGCAGATTGTGAGGGATAATCATGAGAAGTACATACAAATGTTAGTGCCTACAAATGTGAGCACAATTAGCAGCACAACCATGAGTGTGTGTGTCTTGGACAATATGAGCATGTAAGTGCCTATGCAGCTGAGCAGGTAAAACAGCAGATAAATCCTCGAAGCATGCAGGTGCACACGCTTGAGTATGGGAGTGTGTGAGTGCCTCTTAAGAGTATGGAAGTGTGAGACTTGGTGCTCACGTGTGTGTCAGCCCACCAGGGACACTGGTCTAAGTGTAGCTGTGACATGGCTGCAGACAGGCAACGAGGGTCTCTCTGGGTTGTATGTATGTGTGTGTGAGTGTAACTCACAAATGACCCTGTTGGACTGGGGTTTATGTCTGAGTGTGTGTATCAGCCTGTGTGAGCATGTCAGCATGCACAGGAGTGTGTGAGGTGAGTGTCACTTGGGAAGTTTAAGTGTGTCTGAGTGTATGAGGGGCTGCGAGGCTGTCAGTGTGCAGGTGTCAGTGGTGTGAGGGGGTCAGTCAGTCAGAGAGAGAGTCAGCTGGTGTCAGGTGTCAGTCAGAGCGAGGGTGTCACAGCTGTGAGGACGTCAGTCTGTCGGTTGTTGTGTGGGTGTCAGTGTCAGCCAGTCAGTGTCAATTGGTGTGGGGGTGTCAGTCAGTGTGAGGGTGTCAGTTGCTGTAATGGTGTCAGTCAGTCAGTGTGAGGGTGCCAGAGTGAGGGCATCAATTGGCGTGGGAGTGCCAGTCAGTCAGTGTGAGAGTGTCCGTCAGTGTGAGGGTGTCAGTCGGTCGGTGGGAGGGTGTCAGTCAGTCAGTCAAGCACTGTGAGGGTGTCAGTCGGTCGGTGGGAGGGTGTCAGTCAGTCAGTCAAGCACTGTGAGGGTGTCAGTCGGTCGATATGAGGATGTCAGTCAGCCAGTGTGAGGGTGCCGGTCAGTGCCCCTCGCGCCCCTCCCGGCCCGGCCGCTTCCTTCCGCAGTCCCGCCGCCCCCCTCACAAAGCCGCGCGCACCCGGCCGGACACTCACGTCCCCCATCCACAGGCTGGCGGCCATGCTGCTCCCACAGGCCCCGCG